>JARLTB010000339.1:18010000-18610000 GCA_030141615.1 Unio pictorum
GCATTATCACGCACAGACAAGATACACCTTGATCTGCAATGGCATTATCACGCACAGACGAGATACACCTTGATCTACAATGGCATTATCACGCACAGACAAGATACACCTTGATCTACAATGGCAATATCACGCACAGACAAGATACACCTTGATCTACAATGGCATTATCACGCACAGACAAGATACACCTTGATCTGCAATGGCATTATCACGCACAGACGAGATACACCTTGATCTACAATGGCATTATCACGCACAGACAAGATACACCTTGATCTACAATGGCAATATCACGCACAGACAAGATACACCTTGATCTACAATGGCATTATCACGCACAGACAAGATACACCTTGATCTCCAATGGCATTATCACGCACAGACGAGATACACCTTGATCTACAATGGCATTATCACGCACAGACAAGATACACCTTGATCTACAATGGCAATATCACGCACAGACAAGATACACCTTGATCTACAATGGCAATATCACGCACAGACAAGATACACCTTGATCTACAATGGCATTATCACGCACAGACAAGATACACCTTGATCTGCAATGGCATTATCACGCACAGACGAGATACACCTTGATCTACAATGGCATTATCACGCACAGACAAGATACACCTTGATCTACAATGGCAATATCACGCACAGACAAGATACACCTTGATCTACAATGGCATTATCACGCACAGACAAGATACACCTTGATCTCCAATGGCATTATCACGCACAGACGAGATACACCTTGATCTACAATGGCATTATCACGCACAGACAAGATACACCTTGATCTACAATGGCAATATCACGCACAGACAAGATACACCTTGATCTACAATGGCATTATCACGCACATACAAGATACACCTTGATCTCCAATGGCATTATCACGCGGCAGATCAGGATCTTGATACATTGCAGGTTGCCTCGACTTAGAAGCGAGTTTAGATTAGGATCGTCATTAAAATCGAATCTTCCCGTCATTACCATAGGATCTACCCGTTATTAAAATCGAATCTTCCCGTCATTACCATAGGATCTACCCGTTATTAAAATCGAATCTTCCCGTCATTACCATAGGATCTACCCGTTATTAAAATCGAATCTTCCCGTCATTACCATAGGATCTACCCGTTATTAAAATCGAATCTTCCCGTCATTACCATAGGATCTACCCGTTATTAAAATCGAATCTTCCCGTCATTACCATAGGATCTACCCGTTATTAAAATCGAATCTTCCCGTCATTACCATAGGATCTACCCGTTATTAAGATCGGATCTTCCCGTCATTACCATAGGATATACCCGTTATTAAGATCGGATCTTCCACGAAAGATAATCTGTATCCCTAAGATTCGCCGCATAAGGAGCTACGTGTTCCGTCATAAACTTGGTGCTACCATACCGTATTTTTTATAAATGGCTAGCATATTTGTTAAGGTGTCAATATGCTAGTGTTGCGCGTCATTAAAATGCAGATTGACTGTATATAAACTTTCTATATTGCCAACTAACTTGACCCGTCAGTTTAACCTTTCAAATGCTAATTCATGTAGTAGACTAAAAAAAAAATTATTGTTATTTATCATTCCGTTACTGTCAACAACATTGACATTGACATTGGCATTGACATTGACAGTCGTATCAGTTTACCCTTTCTCAGAAGGGCGTGGTCCACATAAATACTATGATGAAATACTTAGCCTGCATGTCATTCTTGTTGAGTTATTGATGTATTACTCATGGTTTTTTTTTTTGTTTTGTTTATATTTTCCTACGTATATATTTAACTGCATCTACGGGTTCTGTGAGAACGTATATATTTATATGAACGAACATGGAATACTCCAAAATATGAGTGGACAGGGTTACTGCACCTGTAACGAATGCTATAATGCACTGCTTATAGTCGTGAACAAATGCTGTTACACAGAGTTGTGTAAATGTAACATGACTATGCTAAATTGAATATGTAAATGCCCAATGTATATGTTGTTATGCTTATTTAGTACGTAAATGTCCCATTTCTTTGTTAGCTTACATATTTAGCATGTAAATGCCTCATGTCTTTGTTATTATACTTATTTCGTATGTAAATGTCCCATGTCTATGTTATTATGTTTATTTAGTAAGTAAATATTCTATGTCTGTGTTATTATGCTTATTTCGTATGTAAATGTCATATGTCTATGCTATTATATTTATTTAGCATGTAAATGTCCCGTGTATTTGTTATTATGTTTATTTATTGTGTCAATGTTCCATGTCAACGTTAGTATATTTATTTTGCAATTAAATGTTCAAAACCTATGTTAGCGTACTTATTTAGTATGGATATATCCAGTATCTATGTAAGCATACTGATTTAGTATGTAAATGTCCCATGTCTATGTCATTATGCAATATAGCGAATAAAAACCAAGCAAAACAAGAAACCATTGCACGATAACCAGGCTAATAACCATTTGTTTCTAAGTTTAAAGTTGATAAATATTATTGAACAGTCTTTTGCAGCCATATACTGAATTTGTCATGCCTGGCAATCAAAATGACAGGACCATATATGCAGTATTCCCTTGTTATTATGCTGTCAATAGGATTACACCGCCTCTTAGTGAGAGCCCCGCATAATGCAGTACATTTTACAGTACATATTATTTAATGAAATGGGATCTATTATGACACTCGTCTTATAACAGGATCCGTTTTATAAAGAATGCCTTAGAACAGGAACCGTGCTATAAAGAGGGGCAGTATAACAAAACCCGTGATATTATCAAAGGCCTTATAACAGGAACGTGTTATAATGAAGGCCTTACAGTACAGAAGTTCTGTTATATTATCCTTGGACAAAAAGTTTCTCACGCTAGCGATTGGCCTTGCTATACAAAGTTAATTCATTGGGATTTTAGAAATCTTATTTGCTCATTAGACTGTTTAGAATCAAGGCAACAACACAAATAAAAAGACGGCTGTTGACCATACAGTGGAGATGTCCTTTCAAAATATTTCAGTGTGTATCATTTATAAGCTGACAAAATAATAAGATTATATAATGCACAAATAAATATTCAAAAGCTGAAAGACACTTTTTATGTAAAAAAAATAACATTGAAGTTAATGGAGGATGTGGGCTGACGGACGGTTGCACACACACACACACACACACACACACACACACACACACATGCCAATGTAAATGCTGTGTCGAAATTCTGTCAAGATCAGCTGTTGGTTATTGTAACCTGCTATTCGTGCTTTAGTGAATATTGTTTTAATTTTTAATTTTTACCTTTACCGAGTATCGCTTCAGTGGCATAGTAGGTAGAGCTTCTTAAGAGGGAGGTTATGGGTTCGATCCTCGGCTGAGTCATATCAATGACTTACAAAATAGTATTAATAGCTGCCTCGCTTGACGCTCAGCATAAAGAGATTAGTGTCATGACTGGTCGGCCTGGTGTCAGGATAATGTGGGACACTTTGGGTGATACATCATGATACATGTCTGAGGCATGATGCCCCTTTGCTAGACAGCACTAAAAACTGCCGGGCAGCTAGAAATGTGTGTAGTAAAATAGTTTCGCTATATATTTGAACGAAAATGTTCTAGGGTTTCGTCTCCACGTTCAACGTTGCCTGGGGATGGTTTATGTTTAGCCGTAGTTAGCTCAAAATACCGAATTCAGTTTATCCACTGTTTCAAGTGCAAATGCCTCGCATTGAGGATCCCAATCACCTTTAGTTCTCTGGTCTTAGATCTGACTACGACCATGATATCTGTAGCCAAAATGATATCTGTATAATCAAAATAAGTACCAGTTTTGTCAGGAATCTGTCCAATTTCTGTTAGAAATCTTGAGCTATGTAACTTGATTTAACAGGAAATCGTTAAACTCTGTCGGTTTCGTTTAACATGGCTGCCGCAGTCGATATAGACATTGGCTCAGATTACGGAATTGGTTTGCTCACAATGTGGGACCAACACGACTGGACTAATCAGTCTTCATAAAATAAGGAGGGTCTCTAGAGATCTTTAGTAGACCGAGAGAAGGAAACATGTGTTGTTGATTCTTGACCATTCGGTAAGAACCTTGAAACCCGAAAAACATTGCCGTCGTCGACTTGACGCCACGAGATACATATGTTCAGTGTTTGAATCGACATCCTTTTAATATGACAATATGGGTGCAGTCAAAGAAGTCATCGATGTTCCAGTGAAAATTAGTTGTATACACATCTTACGTATGGAGGAACCATACACGGTTCCTATTTTGTGTAAATTCTATATATTAATATAATGGTGATTGATCCACTATTCAGTTGCATTTTTTTTACAAGTTCCAGTCCTTTTGTGTATTCATTGTAGAATAGAGGGTGAAACTGACGAGACGTTGAGAGTAGCAGAATGCGTTGAAAAAGCTTAACCTAAAAATACAAATTGATGCAACAAAAGGGAAATCTGGCATTCTTTAGAATTACAATAGTCTCTTTTTCGTAACCTTTTTCCAAACATTGGATCAATCGAATAAAAATATACATAATCCCAATGCAAAATTTACATGTATTCAAAAGATTGATGTAACAAAGACTTAACAACTTTACCAAAGTAAATTTGACTAAATTGAAACATTAATTATTCGGAATAACTCTGCATAAATTTTCCGAGATGTTTCAAAGAAGACGGCCACGATTTTCATCTGGATGCCTCTCTTGCTGCTAAACCTACCTATACGATAACAAAGTATTGCCAAAAATGTATATTTTGAATCCAATTATAAGGTGCCTGATATGTCAGAATCCATGGATAAAATGCTCACACCGTTCAACACGCAACGCATTTACCTTCTTATGCAGAGCCTAAAGAACCCGTCAAAATTTCATTTATCGCATAAGAAAGAGAAGAAAGAGAGTTTCTTATAGTTCCGTCTTAATTCGTGTCGAAATAAGATAAAAATAGTTTGTTTATTTCTGTTTTGTCAACACTTAAAAAACGCGAAAGTCAGCAGTAAATAGACCGTTGTTAGAAGACTCAACAGCTCAAATGAACCGATTGGTGCTACAGCTATGCTCCTCTTGCCGTCCTTTTTTGCCTCCTCATTTTGTGTCTGTTGCCAATGTTCTCGTGGTGTGAGAGGTTTTTGTGTCCTTGATGAACATTTTGGCTGTGACTGTGCCGTAGAAGCTGTGCAGAGGTGGTCCAAATTCTGTTCGGGACATCCCAATTCTGCTAACGTCACGTTTGCAAGGATGGTGCCGTCTTTTATTTTCGTACTTCCCCAACATTGGTTGTCTTTCAAAATCGATTCGAATGTTCCACCATGACGAGTGTTCATGAGCCACATCAGTGTGCAGTTGCACTTTATTATGTTTCCAGCGAACAGGTATTGTCCCACGGAGCTTGGCTCGAAATAAGCATTTCCACATTCGAAGTTGCTTATATTGTTCCCACGCTCCTCAAACCTCTCTACAGAGGCTAGGTTTTGAAAAGCCCCGCTATTATACTTGCCGATGGTATTGTCCATAAAGCGCAGACTGCTTATGTTGTACAGTGAATAAAATGACTGTCCCGACAGAACAGTAATTCCGGAGCCTTTTATGTCCATTTTCTTTATGTTCTGCAGATGGCTGAAGGCAAATGGAGCTATATAACCAATCTTGTTCTTCTCTAGCGTGAATGTTTCTATCCCAGACATATTGCTGAAAGCATATTCAAAGATGGATCCAATGGTGCTTTTTTCGATTGTTAGCTCCATTAAGTTCGGCACGCCATAGAAAGCACAGGAATCTATATATGCAATGTTCGATACGGTGATTATGAGACTGTTCAGTTTAGTCATCTTGGCGAAAGATTGACCAGGTACATTATAGATGTTGAGATCCTGAAGTTTGATCTTTTGCACAGTTTCGCTGTGGGGATATAGCTTGGGTAGTTCCATTAGAGTCTGACATTCTATAAATGTCTCAGTGCACCAGCATTCCTCTGGACAACTGACCTGACAGTTTGACCACTGGACCAATTCGGTAATCAGGAAGATATTCCATAGAAATATCATCTGCAACGATGAGATTTTAAAAATTAAATTTCATTCTTTTAGACTGATTATATATAACATATAACAACCAACAGTATCGGCATGATCTGTTGACCTTTTCATTCACCAATTAAATTACAGATCTCATTTTATCAAAAAGTGAAAAGTATAAATCGGAGCATATTGTTGCAAACAAGAAATCTCCATAACGTCAAATGCAACGCTTTATCTGATAGGCTACTAAGACTTAGGTGACGTGAATTCCAAAAGTCAGCAGAACATGAAGTTTGATTGGTCCCTGTCATAGCTCTGTTAGGGACAGACCATTTATTTTCGGTTATGGGGATGGGGGGGGGGCACATGATACACTTATCTCAAGATACTTTTTAAAATAATATTGGATGTATATTTTTGGTTCAATAATTTAGAACTGGAATGGTTTAGTCGAGCGTTTATTGTTTTTCAAAATTCGAAATGTTTCCTTAACCCTCAGAAAATGAAATGGTCGGTCCCGTATGTCTGAGATCTCAGTTCAAATCAGACAGTATCATACAGTCGTTTGGAAACTGAAAGAAATGTATCAGAGTTTAGTCGGATAATGTTGGCTGGAGAGGACAAGACAGTCTCTGCCAAGTATTCTTGATAGGTCACTAACGCCAAAGCAAAACAAATTAGCACACGGGACTATTTGATGGCCATATTATACTGATTGGTGCATTAGCCCAGAGGATCGAACCAAGTACTGTATTAAATATAACTTGCGATATCGGTCACTGGAGATAAATCTTAAACAAAGCAAACAAAAATATATATTTTAATCCGTGACCGAAATCATATTCATGTAATTATCGAGAAATTCATCTTTGCTGCAGAATAATGACAATCTACAAATGATATAGAAGGTTATACTCTTAGCACATCATATGATCTTTATATTCCGAATAGCTTGCAGCATCGCAACATTTTTGTTAATAATAATAATGATATTAGCATAAATACATGGCAAATTATTGAATTTTACTTGTATCTCATTGCTATCAAGATAGTCCGAAAAATCAACTCCCCAAAATCATCTTTGATCATACTGATGAACGATATGTCGGTCTGATGTAACATGTTCATTAAAATTAGCTTTTTACCTTGCATGCAAACAATTCCGGAACAAACATGCATACAGTTTAGACACATACCGGTAATTGGTAACAGCCATATCAGGCGCTAAATTCAAAATGGCTACGAACATTAACAAGTCGACAAACGTAAAATTTGCTCCGGCATTATAATGTCTATGTCACCAAATTAACCCTGCAGCCGATGATAGCTTCACAGCCGCGAGACATACCAGTAATGTATAAAGTATATATCAATATGGTGCAGATTTTAATGAATATGTGATATCAGCTCCAACACTTCAAATCAGTATCATCATAAATGAGGGTCTGTTTTATCGGCCTACTATCAGGACCACAAAGTAACTAGTTTTAGTACATGGCTATCATATAGTTCAGGGATGCGTCTTGGTTTGATCAGACTTAAAGAGAAATATGACTACAATAGTGATTACAATGTTAGTGATTCAGATGGTAGACCACCTCATTAATTTGCATGATCTCGCTCATTATAGAATTCGGTCGAGATTTTAATGATATAAACCCATCGTATCCGATATATTGACCCAGAGTGGTAACGAACGGACGACGCACGACTAAATACGGACTAAATACAAAAGTGAAGAAATTCCGAGTCATACAATGAATGCCAAGTTTGATTCTTTAGAAAATGCTGTCCAGTGAACGTTACTGCGTTACATGATCAGCATGGCTGACTTCACTATCTGGGTTCAGTATTCGCTACACACATGGTAAACAAGCGATTGTTCTGAATTCCTATTGGAATATTCGCAAGTGACCCTTCCAGTCTGTTCAATCGTACGTTTGTGAATGCTTTAGTTTCAAATGCTGGTCTTCTTACTGATTAAGGTATCCTGTTATTAACTGTATATTTTGTTGTAAAATATTTCATCTAATCACATCCTGAAAATTGTCCAAAAGCTTGATGATTAATGTCAAATATGATTTAAATTATTGATCCGATAAAAATTACAAATTAGACTTTCGGTGGAGAATACATGGATAAAGAAATGCTGTTGTGTGAATGAATGTTAAAATGTAACAAAATTCAAAACTGTATTACACTTATTTAATTCCGAACTATAACAAATCAATGTGCTCGGTTGCTAAATCCAAAACCGATTGCTAAATCCAAACCGATTGCCAAACGGTTGTAATCATAATATAGGTCAAAGATGAGACTTGTGAATCTTTTGGATGATAAAGAAAATAACGAAACCAAAGATAATAGGTCATATAATTGTTTTAATTTTTGACATTTATCGTCATATTTTAGACGTAAGCAATAAATGGACAATGTCAACATTGCAACCATTTAGACAAGATATATCTGTACTAAATACGTCATCCATGAGATGTCAACCCTAAAATGGCAGTTTCCTCACGAATGACCACCATTTGACATTGATTGAAGAATGAATGCCCTTCAAACAGTATAAACTGTAACAAAATGAAAAAAATTACTACTTGTCGTTAGCAAAAATAGCTAATTGTTACAAACACGTGCATAACACAACGAAAAATAAGTGCAAAGAATCAAATAAAAAGTTGTTAAAGTCATGTGCAAGTCCTAAAACATTCCTTAAGTTTGTTTGAGTGTATGTCACATCAATCTGGTTAAAATCAGTTTTGCGTGAAGATCTGACAACAACAGATTAGGGGTCATGTTCTGATGACATTTGAATAAGCCAATGGAAAAGCAGCTTTCAAAACTCTGCAAGTGAATCAATTCGTTCGGTACACAATACCTACTCTTCATCCACATTGCTCAGTCTCCAAACGCGAAGTTATTAGACTTCATTTGACTTGCTGATAAAGCTAGCGATTATGGTAATTGAATAGTTATGGACGCTCACAGCCACATTAGTATTCAAAATTGTTTCCGTCATTCGGACACCATCTTTAGTATTGTTCAATGTTATTGCTTTTATTTACTTTTCTATTGTATCGTTTTTATACTTATCTACAGTCGAATAACGTGTAGCTTCTGCTAATAATTATTCTTTGTGTTTGTTTTGTTCTTATCTCATTTGTGCAATCGTCCAATGTTGGTTTACGGTTGTGAAAACGGAATTAATGCTTGTCGGCTTTTCCTTAAATATACATTTGATAGTTTTCCTGGCCAACACAATTTTTATAATCTAGTGCAATTCCTCCGCTGTGTGATTGGCATTATATCCTATTTGGCAATGATGCCATTGGCCCCGCGCTGCTGACTGGCAACGTTTGGCATACTGTGCATCTCCACTGGCCTGGCCTAGCTGCTAAATTGGCGCCACGGGTCTTTCAAAAACTGTCAGGCCGGGTCATGTCGTGTACGAATTTATGACTGTTTGTTTAGCTAATGATTCAAATATTCAAGAGCATGAATATTTTTGCATTTAGAGTGCTTTTTGATTGTAGTTGTTAAATGTCACGTGTCACCACATTTCCGTTACAAAAAAATACTGCCGTCTTTGAAGGCTTCTGTGCAAATGATTTTCTGTTACGTCATTAGTGTACAATATAACAGACTTCAGACCAATCAGCATTTTTTGTAAAATATCGACAAATATTGTTACTAAAATTAATAATATGGTGCTTAAAAACCTGGCATTGCAGATCATAAACATCCTAGCTTGTTTTCCTTGCTGATATCACTTACCTCAGACGACGTAAATTATAATTAATAGACAATACAACAGTACTAAAAACATGAGAAAATGCAACTTTTATATATAGTAGCGTTATAATTATATATATATATATATATATATATATATATATATATATATATATATATATATATATATATATATATATATATAATCACTATACATGTGTGTGTGTGTCTTTATATGCCATTCTGAACACATTTCCGGACGAATACTTAAAAACTACAACTAAATATTTCGACATATAGTTAAGTCTTACATATATAGTCGAGTAAATATATTTCGTTCAATAGGTCTTGGCAGTTGGCACGTGGTTATGATAATTGCATTCGTGGTCATATTTAACACTCTGCTTCGTAAAAAAAGACATATAAACTGCACACTATTCATGCAACAATCTATATATACAATTTATATATATACCTACCTTTAACATTATCATGTATCCCCTATAAACGCAGTCATCTGTTCTCAAATCGCCGGATTGTTTCTGAACTTGTCACATGCAGATGGGAAACGACATACAAAGTTATGATACATGTAGTGTTGGGATTGATGGTCATATAATTACGACGTAAGACAAGCGGGGGCTTTCTGCATGAGTGAGCAAAAGCATCATTACAGTATTGTTATAAAGATCAGGCACGTGTCATCATGTATGTTTTAAATACATATATACAGTCAGCACAACGGAAATTTGTTACAGCTCTCGAACTAGAGAATTTATGTTGCGATATTCGGTGCACTTTAGGTACATAGACAGCACTCTGAAAATCGCAAAGTGTTTCAATACCTTGATGATTATCTGGCGTAATTGTTTATGGGGTCTTTTCCTCCAAACAATGTAGGTATTAACAAAAACAACTTTTGCTGTTCTTCTAATTCAGCGGATCCCAAACGAGTTTGACCGTGACTCTGAAAACTAACTTTTCTGCGCCTCACGACCCTGTTTACACATTTTTGTCAATTTTGCGACCTCACAAAAAAAAAAAAATCTTGGCGACCCTCCGCGTTCTATCTACAGTCTACACGTAAGTATTACATTTCTGGTTAAACCGCTCCGGTGGACTAGTAGTTAGAACGTCCGCTGCGGTAGAGGGAAGTCGTGGGTTCGATCCCCAGTGCTAGACATCACTATACACTGCCTCACTGCAGACATCGCCGACATGACTGAAAAGTTGTCAAAGCTACCTTAAAAATCCTAATCAAACAAAGAAACAAAGAAACATTTCAGATTTACAACTCCTGCGGACAGAATTTTCGTTGCTGTAGCGTCTTAGCAGTGGAAATCGCACTTCTAAATTTTGCACGAAATTTTTGGGGGAAATTTTAAGATGTATTTTAATGGATTTTAGTTTTTTAACAGTGTCAATATCTGAGGGTGAATATAGGCCTATACCATGTATATACATGCAACCCCTTAATAATACAGTGATTTTTGTCGAATTTGTTCATGTATTTTTTTCTTTAGGAACAGCGGCCATATTTGATATCATACAAATAAAAAAGTCTTCATACCCGTATGCTTTCTGTCAGATTTGGTCAAATTTTATCCAGCAATTTTGGAAAAGACGTTTAATATTTTTCTTCTCTATTTATCAGCAGTCGCCATAATTAATGGTGGATTGGAATCAATTGTAGAATTTTCAAGTTCTTTATACCAAGATGTTTTTCTTATCTAAAAAGAACAAATTACAGTGGTTTTTATAAGATGATTTTCAAATGGTTTTTACTTTTATTTTTGGAGGGTTGTGAAAGATTTGAGGTGGAACAACGGCTAACGTTTAATCCGGATAGTACCATTATAAATTTTCAAAGTCCTTTATGCCAAAGTGCTTTTGGGCAAGAATGGTTCTAAAATGTTCACGTTGTTTTTAAGAAAATGTTGCAAATAAACCTTGTGTTCATCAAAATCAGATCAAAATATGGCTTCCAGAATTTAAACAAGCTGAACCTTATGATCAGGCGAGTGAAAAAGACAATGAATGGTCAACTGTAGTATTGTGGGGTACTTTGGGGACGAATATGAATTAACATTATGCCGTAGTTTTATTGTGTGGGCCCATCTGGGGACAAACGGGACTTTACAATTACGGAATTTAACATGATATTCTATTTGTCCCTAGAGTGCCGTAGAAATTTAGGGACATGTATGTCAGGACACAAACAGAAATTTAGTATTAAACCGTTATCTGCTATCCATCACTTAATGATTGACAATCCAAACACGTATTGATAAATATCCAAAACCCACATTTTAGTAAATGCCAACACCACTTGTACTATCCAACACACCACCTTTTACTTACTATCACATCCTACTTTGTAATTACAATAAAACACCCAAATTTAGATACTATTCAACACGCCTTATGCGGTGACCAACATCCCACATGTTTTCCTCCCTCCCCCGAATTTGCATGTACTGTAAAATTGCTGTAGCATATATACGTGTGGACTTGAACAATTTTTCAGTCATATCGCTACGATATCTGCAATGTGGCAGTTTATAGTGATATCTAGTATGGCGGTAATCAAACTCCATAATCTAGCACTGGGGCATCATGCTGCAAGCATGTAGCATGATTTACCAGTCACATTATCCTGACACCAGGCCGACCAGTTATAACACTAATCTCTTAATTCTGAACGCCATTTGTATAAGTCTTTGGTATGACTTAGCCGGGGTTTGCTCCCACGACCTCCCGCATTCGAAGCGGACGCTCTAACCGAACTTCGATGGGTTTCGACTCCAAAGATGCCAGTGTAGGTAAGGAATGATCAAATAAGTTGTTATAGTCCTTTATAACACTCTTTCAAAATCTAGAGTATATGCATCTTCCAGGTAGTTTTCATCATTAAAACATTTGTCGCGTTGCATCTTACTAAGATGATCGATATGACAACGTGACATTGTTATCCGATAAGTTGTGTGATTCTTTCGACCAAATGGCAAGCACAACAGAAGGTTATATGGTGTTCTTGTTTTGGTCATCGTGACATCATGGCTATCATTTCTTCTTCGCTCGTGGTCTGTGACTGTCGTTCGGGATTGAAAACATTCTCATCTCGTATCTTCACAGGTTCTATCTTTTAATAGTATAGAATAACTTCTCCCAAACTATTGAATTTGAGAGTATCATCGAATTCTACGTCAAAGACCACGTTCATTGCGTGCTACAGAGCTAGTGCAGACTGACGGTACATACGAAATTGAATTGATTTATAGGCAATCTGTCTGGGCAATGTTATGTTTAAACGGCCGGTTATATGTCAGTTCTGCGAAAAGAGATTCGCGTGTAAAGTAAGAGAAACTGAAATCAATCTACAAGCAATGCAAGACATTTTATTACACTGGATATCATTGGACAATATATCCAATGTTATAAAATGTCTTGCATTGCATGTAGATTGACTCCAGAGTTTCTCTCACTTTACACGCAAATCTCTTTTCGCAGAACTGACATTGCAATTCCAGCCTACTCATGATTTCCTAAAAATTTCACCCCACCCCATGCCATTGTTAAACACATCTAATTGATTTTTTTCTTGGTGATCTTGTTACTGGTTGTATTTTCTAATTACATCATTATCTACATTGTTATCGTTGTCATCATCCGAGTATACAAAACTAGTTTCATTATGTGTACTAAGTGTTCTTGCCAATACCAGTAACTTTATTTTTCCTGCATTATATGAAATAATTACTATTCATGCTTTTTTCCCCGTACAATTAATCAAGTTTACACCATTGCTGCTCCAAGATAATCTACCAAGTTGGTTAAATGTATAAATATACTCTGTATACGTGTTTGAAAAATCGTACATTTATTTTGCTTCTTTGACAAATCTGTATATAGTAAAACAGCAATGTTATCTTTTCCGACATTACCCATACTCTACTTTTCTGCAAGTTTGAAGCCATAATTTGAGAGTCATATTTTTTGCCCAAATACTATATGCATCGATCAGTGAATTTTTTTGCCATTATATATGACGAAAAAATTGGTTTATATATTTCCACACAACCTCTGCCAAAGTCAATATAAAATATTCTGACACAGGGAAAATAAAACAGTATAGTGGCAACCCATAATCCTCATTGTCCTGCTGTAATACATGATAAGCAAGAAAAGTGTTGTATAGCCACAATAAGTAATACAGGCCAGACTGAAAACTTCACTTCTATACATAGGTTGTGTGTGTACTACAATAGTGGTCGGTTTGTTTGTTGCATATGTTTCTGTATAGGAACTGCATAGTATGATAATAGTGGTTTGATTGTTGTCAAAGTCTTCAATCCTCTTGCATGAGTACCTGTTGACAAGTTGACACATGCAGGTTCACATGCACATGAACACAAATCATGGAGCACCTGTTGACAATTTTATACATGCAGGCTTACATGCACATGAACACAAATCATGGAGCACCTGTTGACAATTTTACAGTGAAGGCTCACATGCACATGAACACAAATCATGGAGTACTCCTGTTGACAACTTTACACAAGCAGGCTCACATGTACATAACCACAAATCATGGAGCACCTGTTGGCAACTTCAAATCTGTAGTCTCACATCCAACATGAACACAAATCATGAAGTGATAGGTGACTTTCACATATAAATGCCAGTAATACAAAAATGGCGAAACACCCATACTCATACTACTTGTCCTATTTTCTAACGAATCACATCATGTTTTTCCACTCATCAGTCGTTGAAACGAACTCTGTGAAAAGCCAAATTATCCTCGACTCATACACGTGTAAAAATTTGTACATATGTTAATATATTCTGTTGTGTAAGTCATTTTGTGATCCTTTTCATTTCTTCTTCTGTCTCTTTACTTTATTCTTTTACTTATTATCATATATATTTATCAGTTTGAACAAGCTGATGACACAAATGATCAAGTACACAAGTTGAGTATGGTCGTTAGCAACATTATAAAGGATTTTTAAAGAGTACTATGTCAGTATTTATACAAATTTGAATAGAATATGTTTTTAAAAAAATTGGGAGTTGATTTATTATGAAAGCAAGACTAGCAAAACATGGCCAAAAGGACAAAAATCGCATTTGACTGGAACTATTATCATCAGCACATACCGTATGTGTAGCTCTCCCTTGGACGCAGCCACCACCACATGAAAATATCTTGAAGCATTCAAAAGCTATAGATAATGGAGAAAGGGTACTGAAATCGGCCAAAATCCCATTGGTCTGTGTATATTTATCAATTACACCATGTTTGTCCAAAAATTACAAACAAATAAGGGGGCCCTGATTGGTCTAAAGTGCTCTCCGTTACGGATCACTGTCATCTCACCTCTGCCTGCGTGGGTTCGAGTTTCAGATTCAGTCAATGTCGGTATGTGAGAAAGCTTGTCATTAGCTTTTCATGGGTCGGTGGTTCTTTCCGGAGTTTTCCCTCCACCTTTATAACTGGTTGCCATGCAAAGCCTATAGTGTGCTGAAAATGGCGTTAAACACTACAACAACAACAAACAAATACAACAATTAACTGAGAATGAAGACTGTAAAGCAATACCCTTATTTTGCTTTGGTGAGTAGATGAAACATAGCAGCAAAGTCTCAAAAAAACAGAAGACAAGCAGTTATTCATAATTGTTTCTTTAATTCCATGGCTAGCAAAAAGAAACTTCATTGTGAATTTACATTTGAATAAATATATACCTCATTCAAACATGTTTCATGGGATTATAAATGATTAAATAGACTATATGTGGCTGATACAACCATATTAGTCTAATTTAAATATTATTTGCAATGAACATTTGTTTCAAAGAGTATAAAAATTCAATTATGTCAAAAGTCTATATAATTCAGGAAGGCCAAGATCCTGATAACTGCTACCTTAATGCTGTCAAAATGGGCATTACATTGAAACATACAAAACAAAACACCAAAACAAATCTTACCAAAGAGAATCACTGGGTTTCCACAAACAAAGCTTGTGGATCGCACACCACTGCATTTATATATTGTCCAGGAAATTTTATTGAAATCAAAATGCTCTTTCATCATTCATCTTTACAAATAGACCTCATCTTCACAAATAGATTAATCTTCACAAATAGACCTTTCCAATATTTACTCTAAGTGCCAAATACATATATCTAATGGTTGACTGATGTGTCAAAACAGTTTATTGCTGGAACCTCCTCATTTTTGTGCCATCTCAAGATGTTCTTAATGACCACACCCAAATCTAGCATTTCTAGACAGTAAGAAAAAAGTGAACTAGATTTGAAGCAGCAACACCCCTACCTGACCCCCAGTCAAAACAGTTAAATATCTTGTCACAATGAAACAGCATTTATACAAAATTAATTATATACTAAAAAATGTTGGTCAATTTTCTAAGTTCTTTTGCATTTTTTGTTATCCTTATAACCTGAAATCTTTATAAGTTAGATGCTTATAATCAGCAGTCCCTCTAATTCATAGCTATTTGCCATGTTCAACACATATTAACCTGTGGAAGGTAACCTATACAAAATATGCAGTACTAGTATATATATATATATAATATGAAATATTTATCACTCAATAAATATATTCATTCCTACTTCCAACAGCACCAGTCAGAATTGACCAACTGTGTAGACTAGGGTCTGTCTAACACAGTGATTGGTTTGGTTGTATGAGTGAAGTAATCACTTGAACATAAACACAACCGAAAAATTGCAAATTTCACAATTCTGGCAAAGAAAGGAAAATTAAATAAAAAATGTAACCCAAGTCAAAAAAGCTTAAAATACGAGTCATAATGACCTAATTAATGAGGAAACAGATGTATTCCCTTACCAAGTCTCATGATTCTATATAAGATAAAAGTATATAGCTTGCAAATAAACCTGTGGTCATGAGCTTAATATAAAATAGCAACCTAAGCCAGCACAATGTGAAATATAGGTCATACTGACCTTTTTTTTGCGGGTGTGGTACTATTAAAGACATATACAATCATTATGCTTAATGATTCTAACATAAACAGTTAAAACGCAAAAGTTTCATGATTCTAGGTATAACACAATGAATACAGTTCAAAAGCCTGTTGTCATAAGCTAATCATTAAATCTAAATCAGTAAAGGTGAAATACAGGTCACAATGACCTACTTTTGTTCCAAAAGTGTGATAACTGATATACAAACAAATAAATGAAGTACTTTAACAATTCTAGCATCTGTAAAACTTTAGAACAAACAATATAAAACTGAACACAAGTTAAAAATTTGAAAATTGGGGTCATAGTGACCTACATTTGAAATGAGGGTGTATTACTCATATAGATGCATTACCTCACCAAGTTTTAGAATTCTAGATATAATAGTATGCATACAGGGTGCAAAATACTGACTTAAATGTGAAAATTGAGAATGTACAAATAATGTAGATATATGAACAAAGCTCACAGGTGCTATGAAATCCATTCCATTATTAGACTAAGACCTAGGAACAGATAAAACATCAAAATGAAGTGAGACTGTATGTATGCATGTCCTTTTATGTCATATCCTTATGCTAAGGGTTCAACAACAGCTCTCCTCTACATCATTAGAGATGAGCTAATTAAATTTAAAACAAAAAAATTAAAATTTCAGACATATCTCAACCTCATCACTGTCATAGCAATTTTTAATTGCTAACAAAATCCAAAAAATAATGTCTGGCATATGCTCATGGGAGAGTCTGTATATATTTTAATTTCTATCAATTTAAAGATACAACATTTTTCAGTAATTCACAACTTTTATCCGTTTCTCTTCCTTTAACTTCTACAATATAACCTAATTGTTTTTGACCAGGCAATCAGTTTGCTTATTACTGAAAACAAGTTGTTCCACCATTTTTTTGATAAAGGTGCAATTTCTTTTTTTTTAAAGTAAAAACATCATAATAGTTTTTTCACTTTCGTACATACTTTAAGTAAGAACTGAGTATTTGCTCATTGGATGGCTTGGCGTTATGCGACCTGATATACCTATAGAATAAAGTATATATACTATAATATATTGTGGGCAAGAATTTGTGACTTTTTTTCTTTTTTAATTCATATTATTTTGTGCCTTTCTGGGATTCAAATATTAAGAAAATATGACAGGATTTGAACTTAAGCTTAACAATGTGACAAACATTTCCATTCTTTAAAACTAAACATTCAATATGACTGGATTCTGCCCTATTTAAATCCTGCGTTGGTAGCAATTATTAGGCATCTGCAGCCTCAGGAAAGAATTGATTGTTATAGTCAATTCAGATTAGCAAAGGCATTTATGGATTTATTTTTAAATGGCAATTAATCCTATTGATCTAAAGTAGATATTCAAATTTCAGTCAGATATTCATCCCTGTGCAGGAGATGAAACTCTGATTAAGAAAGTGTAACCTTAAAGCAAAAAACTGACTGGGTTATCCTTTTATTGTGTGAAATTTTTAGGACTGCTTAAAAACCTACTGTAATTTCTTCAAATAAGTCCATGGAAGTAAAAGAACCATGGTAAATAAGGTACCAAAGAAAGAATACTGATGTAGTTACAATTTTAAAAATCCAATACACATTTCTGTATCCTTTATCTTGAGAATCCAGTGTATTATTCACAAAACATTCATATCCCTTTTAAGTTTCTTGAACATAAATTATATGGTAAAGTTTCAGCCAGACCTTTCCATTATTGTGGCCACTAGGGCATAACCGACTTTTGATCCGGAAATCGGATTCCACCGGACAGTATGAACTTCCGATTAATCGGAGTCGGACAAGGCAGGAACGACCGATTCGGATAATAAAAATAATAAAGTTGAATTTCTATAGCACCTTGTCTAACACTGCGTGTCATTCGATAGTGCGTTAATAAAGTTAAATAAGAAGTCAGAAAAGTTCAATATGGTCAACACAACCACGCTGTGAGACAATCTATTTAAACGGACGGGTGAAAACCGGAAATGAAGCCGGATATGGTAAAGTACTAAGTAACATGCTAGACACGAAACCAGATACCAGAAACCCGGAAACGGAAAATGAAATTTTTTAGAAAAAAAAATACGGATTTAGCATTTCCGATTAATTGAATCGTATCCGAAATCAGAAAAATGTCATGCCCAAAATCCGGAATCGGAAATCGGTAGAAAAATGCTAATCGGTTATGCCCTAGTGGCCACCGATACTCTTGAAAGGGAAGATATTTCCAGGCATCTTTAAAAGAATCTTTAAGGAATGCAAAGAGATTTTATTCTGGGGGTTCCATTGGCAAGATTTATTTATATTAAGGGGTGACCAGCAAGTGTGTGTACATTTCCATATGCACTGTGTGGCATTTATAGATGTAATAATAGTTTTCCATTTAGTGTGTGGTTTTTATATATGTACTAATGGTTTCCATTTAGTGTGTGGTTTTTATATATGTACTAATGGTTTCCATTTAGTGCATGGTTTTTATATATGTACTAATGGTTTCTATTTAGTGCGTGGTTTTTATATATGTACTAATGGTTTCCATTTAGTGTGTGGTTTTTATGTATGTACTAATGGTTTCCATTTAGTGTGTGGTGTTTAGGTGTTTATATATGTACTAATGGTTTCTAATATAGTGTGTGGTGTCTCAACACATACCAATACTTTTTGTATTCACCTGTGATGCTAACAAGAAATCATTTTTACATAGGATTCACACACATATACCAAAATGACATTACAAATTGGTAAGAATAATGCTTACAGAAAAAGTATGAATAAGTACATATATTAAACACAATTCTTCTACGTCAAAAGTTAATGTTTTAAAAAAATGCAAAGTGTCCTTTACATGAAATGCAAATAAGATTTGGAAACAAAGGTGAATGACCTCTATCCATATTAAATAAGATGGTTTTAAGTATAGCAGTATCTAAATATAATAGACATGTAACTGTATCAAAGGTTAAGCCCAGATTTCCCATCACTTAAAGAAAGAGTTAATCGGAATTAGTCTCAAAAGCTTTCCTGCTTAAAATCAATAGATGAAGAGAAAGCAGAGCAGACCCTGGTTTGCTAGAATGTAGTGTCAGAACAGATCCAGCTTGATCCTGTTTAAAGGTGTTCTTAACAAAGAAATGTCTCTGATAAATGTTTCATTACATATTAGTTTCATTATACATTAGAATGCATAAATGAGTGGCGATAACAGGAAAAATACAAGCAAAACATTGAGATTCAGGCATAAAATTTCTCTCTATCTCTCTCTCATGTATAAACTTCACTTAAACAGTTTGGAAATGATTGCATAATGTACACTGGTTTATTTCAAATATTCCTGAGAATGATTTGCAGTAATATTACGAGATATATAAAGGGAGATTACTGATACACTAAAAAAAAGCAATAAGTTAATTTATCTTGCTCTATTATTTAGAGTCTTTACTGTTACGTCACTGAAATTGTTTTGATTCCTTCTCAACCTTAACAAAAAAAAGATATTCTTTATAAAAAGCAAAAGAACTTAAGTAATTCAAAATGTTCATTTCACATAACTGTTTTATACAATATTTTTTACTGCAGTAGTATTCTATTACAAGGCAATATATATATATATATATATATATATATATATATATATATATATATATATATATATATATATATATATATATATATGTGTGTGTGTGTGTGTGTGTGTGTAATCTATTCAACTGAATTGTAATGTTTACATGTTTATTTTGCTCGTGGAAAAAAAACTAGATACATTAATATTTATTTAGTAAAACTTAGCAGCACATAAAAATACTTGAGTGCAATATTGTCTTCAATATGCTTGTATTGTTTTCCTGTAAACAAACATCTTGTACAATATTTCTTGTTGTGAAACCAGTGGAAATCGACACTGGTGATAACAAAATATAGAATTTGATAGCAATAAAAAAAATAGCAAAACTCTATAGAAGATGGGTCAATTACTGCTACAACTAATCATTAAAACAGAATTTAAATTTCAACAAATTATGGCAACATCATGACTACTGTTTTATTCTTCAAACAATTTTTCAAGAAAAGATTTTTTCTAAAATCCTGATTAAAAAGTAATTTAATTAATTACAATAAAGCCATTATCAGTGCTACAAACATGAAAAAAAAAATATTTAAATGTTTTTAGGGAACAAAACAAATTTCTTATAAAAAAAAAATTCAGTCTTTGTCACTGAATAAAACCATTATTGGTGCTAAGTACTCTAAACAGATTATTAATATTACTGATATGCGTTATATGATAACCAAAATAACTGATAATTACTACACGATAATAACCATAAATTATAGTAGGCATTATACACTGATAACCAAAAAAACTGATAATTACTACACGATAATAACCATAAATTATAACTAATATGCACTATAAACTAATAACCACTATAGCTGATAGATACATGTACTATAAAACTGCATAAATAAAGTTTTTCGATAAATATTTAGAAATCAACAACTGCTATAAAAATGAAGCAAAATACTTTTTTTCTTATCACAGCCTAAATACTCCTGCACTCAAATTCTGACAGTGGAAACATTTTTTGTGGAGGCAGCAATACCCATCCCTATCCTATTATGTAGCACTGCTCTGAAAGCTTTCTGGTCAAAACTCTCATGGCCGTAACGTTCTCTGATCTCGTCTCGGAGTCTTTGAGTGGCATATGCCATGTGACGTGACTGAAAGGTATAAAAGATCGATATTTAAATAATTCTAATCATTTAGATTTACTGGTTTTTGAAACTTTACTAAATTTGTAATAATATTTTAAATGAATAAATATGTGATACATTTTATGATTGAAATCTATGAATTGTTTGTTGAATGAGAGTTTCATCAGTCATTTCATACTCTTTAATTTTACTCATTCTAGTGGTTGGTACCTTGAATGTTGTATACAGTATACAGAGGTCTCACTAGGATTTTAAAACAAAGGAGTCAGGACTGTCCCACCAGCAAAAGTTGCAGTCCCATCCCAGGCAATGTTGAACTTTGCAAATTAGAAGAACTGTTGGTTGCCATTGCGTTTAATTTCCACATTCTTTATAATACTGACAGATACAACCGCATGTCTATTCAGTGCATCTGGTAATTCTGCACAACAATATGTCATTTCTATAAACATTGGTTCACATGTTGTTTTGGTTGAAAATACAATTTTTGACTGAAAGGTTAGAAAGAGTCCAAAATAATGTATTTCAATTCCATAGTCTGATACATACGCAGAATAGGCTGCCATATCTTGGGTCGTGGTAATGTAGGGAAGGTATACCATTTGTCCAAACTTAGTATTATTCTGACAATAATATTCTGGTGACAACTGCCGCCTTTTAGTTGGTAAGCATTGTATAATTTTATTTTTGTCAATATTTTTGGGTATAGGTTTTGCGCCAATATTTGTGACCTTAGATATGCAGAATAGCCTGACAGCAGTGTAACTCTTGTTAGTCCTTCAGGGTGAGACTGAATTTTGTCAATCCAAGGAATGGTTGTATACCAAACACTAAGCCAGGCATCACACACTTTCTTCCACTTGGCTATTATCCTTCAGCACTCTTCTGAATCTCATTAACATTATTATCAGTTTGCCATTTAACCCCAAAATACTTATCCAAATTTGCAAACACTGTTCAATATCACACACACTACAATCAGAAATGAACACAATATTGGAAGGTTAAGTTCTGGTGTACTCTTATAATAACCACATGTATATCTCTGATTCTTTCTGTCTCTGAATTCAGTCATTGTAAATTTTAGCATATTTTCCCACCCAAGCTGCTAGTCAAAGTCTTTGAACTTGCCTCCCAGCTATTGCAGCATGTTGATTTGATGTACTCTTAAAAATACAGCAGGCACGTCCGGGGGTGGGGTGGTAGGTATTTTAACCATGAATTCTGTCATTGCAAATATCAGCACAGCTAAAATGATAATGAACATATTCTCACTCAGTAGGTTCCTGAAGTAGGACTGGCAAATCTTTGAATTTTCTGCCCAACTATTTGCATGCATAGGAAGGACTCCTGCAAGGGTGATTTTCTGCGTCTCAGATCAAATATTTGCATCCAAATATGCGTAATTAAGTATTCCCGAGACCTCTGGTATATAGGTATTGACAGCGTTCGTTTACCTGCCAGAGCATCTGCATCATGACCATGCAGCATATGATGTATTTTAGGCTGTATTTCCACTAAAAATATTATTCAAATTAAAAAAAAAAGCTTGTGCAGACGGAACAAGGTTAGTTTAGTTGAAATTTCTAAGTTTGAAAGGGATTAAATAATCCTTGGTTAGATAGTAACTGTGCTAGGTAAACACCTTTGAAGACAGGAGGTGGGGTACGATTCATAATGGACCGGGTCCAGATTATAGACTCCAATGGATATATGTCTGCAAAGCATACCTGTTCTATAGTAAGGTCTTTTTCTTTCCGGATAAGATTTGTCTTCTCTTCCTTTTTGCCTAGGTTATTTTCTGTATATCTCTGCCATTCTTCAACCTCTTCTTGAATCCTACAGTACAACAAATGAAATTAATTAAAATAAATTATTGGTTCCAAAGAACGTTAAGTCTTACTCATTCACAGTGCTATTGTTTTTATTATCACCATGTCTGTTGGTTGACATGTCCATAATAATTATTTATTTGTCTGTTTGTAAAGTTTAATGTAAGGTTGGTGGGTTTTGACTTTTAATGGTCATCTCAATACATAAATAGCCAATGTATGCAAGGGAAACAGAGCAGACTGCCTTTCCTTAAGGGCAGCTGACTTAAGCTGACCTGTCCAGGTATCCAATCTATGACCCTTGAATTATGTATTCAATGGATACAATGTCTCTCTTTTCCTTTCAGGAGCATGACCGTCCAATTGTTCAAAGTATTTCAACTTAATTAGTATAATTAGCAAGTAGCAAAGAGCTTCATTTCGATCCTTACGATCTAATGCATTCAATATTTGTTTTTAATCACCATGGAAAAAAGTGTAGCAAAAGTATATCTAATTTACAGTTCCAGAACATAGTGTATGCATAAAATACATAGTGTATAAACTATGAGTTTGTATTAAAAGATACAAGCATAAGTACATGGAGTGTATACACTGATAGTTCTGGACTTTAAGCTGCAAATGTAAGTAGATAAAGGGTATACACTGAGAGTTCTGGAATTTAAGCTACAAAAATAAATACATGCAGTTTACCGTATTTTCACGCATATAACGCACCTACGTGTATAATGCGCACACACAGATAACGCACGGAAATTCCGTCTTTGTGTAAAAAATATCTTGGATTGCGCACCCTTGCATATACCGCACGGTAACCAACACAGGCCTGCCGGAACACAGCACTGCCAGAGGTGCCTCATCTGATACGCGTTATGAGGCTGTTTATCGTCTCTCGCTCACCATCCAATGATTTAACGCCGGTGCCTTTATCCCTTTCTACTCGTAATAAATACGGGTATAACCGGTACAGTCATAAATGCCATGTCGTAATATTTTTTGCGTAGACAGAGGCAAATTAGCAACTGCTATAAAACTATGTGTATTTACTGGTTTCTGCTAATTTCCGGCTGGATTGCACGCATGCCAGTATAGGGATGTTAATATCATTTTTTTTATATTCCAAAACCGATTACCGTTTGTAGATTTCCGATTTTAAACCAATTATTGGTTTTTGTCCTACATAGAAGTTACAAGAAATATATTCTTATAATGCAAGTTAGTGTATGCCTCGTGCGAATAAAAGATATTCATTACATACCATAACATACAGATGTGCAAGTGGCGCAACAGTGTCAACTTCGAATTGTTTATTTTCTACTGAAAGATTTGAATAAACCTCATTTATACTGTATGTGAATGAAAGAAATATTTTATTAATTGTCACTGGTTTATTAGGGTGGTTGCTCGAAATTCATCGATGCGCTTTTGGCTGTAAAAAAAACAACCTGGAATAACGCGCTCGTGCCGGGGGCTTGTGCTGATTGTAAAAACGCGTATAATGCATGCGTTATATGCGCAAAAATAAGGTATACAGAGTTCTGGAATTTATGCTACAAATATATGTACATGTAGTGTATACACTGAGAGTTCTGAACTTTAAGCTTCAAAAGTAAGTACATGTAGTGTATACACTGAGAGGTCTGAAATTTAAGCTACAAATTTATGTATATGTAGTGCATACACTGAGAGTTTTGAACTTTAACCTACAAATGTAAGTACATGTAGTGGATACACTAAGTTCTGGACAATAAGGTGTGTGCATAACTACATGTAGTGAATACAGTAAGTTCTGGACAATAAGCTACTTGCATAGGTACATGTAGGGTATAAACTAAGAGTTCTGGACAACAAGGTGTGTGCATAAGTACATGTGTATACACTGAGAATTCTGGACAATAAGGTAGATGCTTCAGATAAGTACATGTGGTGTATAAAAAAAGAGTTCATGACCATAAGATAAATTAATAAGCAGGAATGTA
Organism: Unio pictorum; assembly: GCA_030141615.1. Taxonomy (NCBI): domain Eukaryota; kingdom Metazoa; phylum Mollusca; class Bivalvia; order Unionida; family Unionidae; genus Unio; species Unio pictorum. The sequence goes on from JARLTB010000339.1 coordinate 18,035,355, forward strand.
ACTATTGTTTTCTAAAAAGCCAGAAAAAAATCTGAGAAAAAAAATATATTATACTTTTTAATATTCTTCTTCAGTTTCTTCTCTTTCTGGGTTCTATCCTCATGGACTTTTCTTGCCTTCATCACTGTACTCCTTGACACAGAATTCTTGACTTGTTTCTCAACCTACCAGGATACGGATTGAAAATTACTCACTAACAATGTAAGCTTTTTCAAATGGCAGAATGATATATTTCAGGAAGTGCAAATAGGAATGAATACTTTACTAATCGAAATTACATTGTCGGTAACAGAGATATTTGGCATGGCAGAATCACCATTCTGGAATATAGTCCCCATTTTAAATTAAAAAAGACATTTTTGTTTAAAAAATCATATAAACTGAAATTTTTGTGGCTCTGTGACAATGTTTATTGTGTACATAAATATTGTCTTTTGCTGTCACCCACTTTTCATACAAAATGGGACTAAAACACACAGCACAAGCTTGCAAACGATGGCTGAAGTAAAGTTTCAGCTTTTTCTGTCTATGTCGCCAATTAAAACCCAAACCACTGTGAATAATGCATCCCACAGCTGCAGCCTGCTGCCATGATTGTATTTTCAGTGTAAGACACAGAAAATAGTTGTCACAGCCGTTGTATGTTGCACAAATCCTATCTTAGTCCTTGTTCCTACCATATACACATACTCAAAAGTTAAATATAACTGCAAACTAGAGGCTGACCGAAACTAAATGTCTGGTTTCGGCCGAAAACGAAACCAGACCGAAAGTTAAAAATTGACTTTCGTCCGAAACCGAAAGTTTACCTACACCTTTGGCCAAAACCGAAAGATAAACCGAAGTTGCCGAACACAAGATTTATTAAACAGGCCTGGGTCATGATGCAATGCCACACTAATTAAAAACGAATACAGAAGTAATCATTCAGAGCCTGCATTAAGGGAACTTCGCTAAATGTCAAATTGCCTAGCGCCGACTGACCGGCCGACAAACAGAGTAATAGACGCAGCACTAGCGTTGCATTCTGAAAGTTAAAAGAGATCTTCGGATGATGACCAAAAATCAAAATATCAGTTTCAGCCGAAATCGAAAGCAAACCGAAAGCTAACTGTTTGGCTTCGGCCGAAACCGAAACTATGCCGAAAGTGGTCATTTGCCAACTTTCGGCACCGAAACCGAAACCGAATTTCGGTCGGCCTCTACTGTAAACTGCACAAAGATATGCAGTTTGTTAGGAGTAATCAGTAAAACAAAACACATCAACTCTAATATGCTAGTGCATTATGCAATGAAAGATCAGGGTGTATTTTGTTTGCAGTTGGAGTTTACATATAACAGGTTATGGTTATCACAATCATGGGTAGAATATAGCATTATAACATTCCACTACGTATTAGACTGTTTTTCAGCATGGAACATGGATGCAAGATATTTTCCATCTCTCCTCATGTGACCATTTCCTGGCTTCATGTGAGGTTTACATGTCCATAATGTCACAATCATCTCGTTATTTTTTCCATTTTCAGATTTTACACCATATTGCTGTATTTTAGCCACATTTCCAAGTTTACCATTTGGTGTAAACAACATTGCATACATACTTTTAAAATATATAAATATTTTTAATCAATATTTTGTCACTGCTGTGCTTTACACGTGTTCATGAGTGCTATTTTGTTGATAGCCCATTTTATGATCTAGGTAATTTAATAAAAATAATCAAATATATATACGATGGGTGGCAAGGGAAGAAACAACATATTTGTGTCATCAATCTTATGCCGTAATCTGATGAAATCCTGCCAATGAATTATCACATCTGGGTATTATTCCCTTGTTCTGCACCAAACTTGTGATACTGTATAAACTCATTTATGAGTCCAACTGTAAGCTTGACAGACCAAGATCTGCTGTTACATAATGTACTGGCAAATCTGAGTCTGTGCTGTTTGTAAGGAGCAATCAGTAGAACAAACATAGACCCTGATATGCAGGCACAATATTCTACGGCAGATCAGGATCTATATTATTTGTGGTTGCACTTAACTTGTACATGAGTCTATATGGTAGATTTAATTTATCCAACCCACCTAAAAAGCATTCCCATCTTCTTGGTATATAAATGTTTATCAGTAATTTAAAGAGGATTACATACCAATTGTCTGTGTTGAATAATTGTGTCCTTCCAAGCTTCCATTTCAGCATTTAATTTCTCCTGACTCAACTTTGCATGCAATGCCCTTTTTTCTCTTTCTAATCTAAATGAAAATAATGAAGTATATAGTGATGGCACAAATTTTTTTAAATAGAATTTTATACTAGAAGACATGCATGTACAATCATAAAGTTAAGAGTACATATATGGTACTCACAAAATTTGATATGTCCGATTCTCTAACCAAATATATCATACAACTAGAAAAGTGTTTACAAGACACCTATGCCCCCACCAATCTGACCTGAATTCCTAGCCACCATAATAACAAATTCTAAGGGCAGTAATCTAAGTCAAACAGGAACCATAACTCCACTACATTTTTTTTCCAGAAAATGATGAAAATCAAACTTGATCATAGTCTTTCTAATGAAAAGTCTCATACCAAATTTGGCTTGAATCCATGTTGTCCTAAGAAAAATAGTGAATGAAATTCTTGACATGATGTAACTTGAAACAGAAGAACATGTCACCTCCATAGATATTATAAGGGTATAAAAACTATCAGGTAATTTTGTAATGAACTTAATTACAGTTTTCTGGACTTAAAAGTCTATATTGCTTTACAAAACCTTTATCTAACAAGTTTACTGTGCCCTGAACTATTATATATTTTGAAAACCAATACAATTATATATGGGCAGTCTCTCCGTAGCATTTCTTGCAAGTAATCCGTATTCAGTAACATGCAACTAAACTATCTGCAGTAAAAATGGCTAAAGAGGCAGCAGGAAACTAGATATGCACTTGCTATGCTTCAGTTTTTTCAGTAGTTGCTACGCTTCAGTAATTTTCATCAGGGTCAGTTCATCAATTAACTTCTTTATGCCACTGTTACAGCTGAATTACGTTTGCCCCAAGCATTTACCTTGAATTTATTTTCAAACAAAATAATTCCAAAAAAGCCCACAACAATAACATAAGATAGAAAATCATTTGACATCCCCAGAGTTGCTTCTATTGTTTCTAAAGTGTTTAGTATAAAATCTGAACATGTTTAATCTGCATGCAAAATATCAGTATTTGGGTGTTTTTGTCTAAAAACACATCGCTTTTCTATGTCAAAATGTATGATAGTTCTAATTTTTCACTGAATTAGAAATACAGAGGTACAAGTAATGTCAATCACTTTACCATGTATGTTCTAATTCACTGAATTAGAAATACAGGTGTACAATAAATGTTAATCACTTTACCATGTATAATCTTTTTTTGTTTGTTTGATTAGGATTTTTGACGTAGCTTTAACAATTTTTCAGTCATATCGCTATGATGTCTGCAGTGAGGCAGTTTATAGTGATGTCTAGCACTGGGTCATCATGCCACAGACATGTAGCATGATACCCCACCCAGTCACATTATCCTAACACCATATCGACCAGTCCTAACACTAACCTCTTAATGTTGAGCATTAAGCGAGGCAGCTGTTAGTACCATTTTTGTAAGTCTTTGGTATGACTCAGCCGGGGATCGAACCCACGACCTCCCGCTTCCGCGACAGACATTCTAACCACTAGGTCACCGGAGCAGTCCCATGTATGATCTAATCCACTAATTTAGAAATACAGATGAATAATCAACGTCTTTACCATATGTGAACTGTTCAAGTGGCTTTAAACAATATTGTGATGTTATGATATGTATATGTTATGATATGTTTGTTTTGATACATATTTTATATTATGTTATGATATGTATGCTATTATTATATGTATGCTATATGTTATGATATGTATGTAATGATATGTATACTATGTATGTTATGATAAATAGTATGATATGGATGTTATATGTATGTTATTATATTATGATATGATATGTGTTATAATATATATATATATATATATATATATATATATATATATATATATATATATATATATATATATATATATATATATATATATATATATATATGTTATGATATGTAGTTGTTGTTTTAGGATTTAAAGCCGATTTTCAGAAAAAGTGAGGCTAAACATGGCTGCCAGAATAAACAGTGGAGGAAGAACTCAGGGGGGGAAAAACCCCGGAAAGAATCAATGACCCACGAGAAGCTACTGGCAAGCTTTCTCACATATCCACAATGGCTGAGCCCGAGACTTGAATGTATGTTATGATATTATGTTATGATATGACATGTATGTCATATGTATGATATGAAACTTACTTGCTGAGCAATAACTCTTGTTCTCTCCTTTTCAAAACCTGTTCATGTTTGGACTTGGCATGGGAAAGCCGAACATTCATAGAATTTTGCACTTCTTCTAAGGCAGTACTGTCAAACAAGAAAGAACAAATTCCTTACAATGTGTGATATTATTTTTACAGCACATGGGCACAGTAAAGACTCACATAGGACAGCATTTGCTCTTTATAGGTCTGGAATAATTTGAAGTGTCCCACTGCACATGGAAGTTAGAGTAAACAAGGGGCTTAATTTGTAACTCTCCTATGCAAGGACTTGTAATTTACTAGTGTTTAGTGTTTGTTTACAAGTTCACCAATCATCTCTGTCATTGAGTGTAATGTACACTAAAATTTTTATCCTTCCAAATTAGTTAAGGAAGAAGTTCATAAAGTTTACTTTACTTCACCAAAAAGAACCATCATGACTGCTATAAATACCAGAATGCAAGCAATGACTACTTATTTACCTCTAGGAGCATTTACTCATCTTCAGCATTCACTGTAAAAATTAATTATCATATTGTTCAACTAATTAATCAGTTAATTTGAATTCCCCTGTGTAAACCAAATTTTAGAGACTCTTTCTATATATCCCCACTGTATATTTTGTCATCTAACACTTTGTCTGCAGTACTGCATTGCCATTTAAGCTTATAATCCATATTTTGATCCACCAGGAAGTGTCATAAAAATAATTAACCCGATGTATTGATGTGTGATATGGAAATTCCACACAAATATATTAATATATTATACACACAAATTATTCTGCTTAACATCCAGAATTCTACCACTGGATGTCCCAGGAAGATCCCATTCTTCAACCATTCTGAAATGCAAGTTAATTTGTACCTATTTGATGAATTACGATGCCCAATATGTAAAACAATGCCAACTCGCATGTCATTTGTTGCCTATTTACTATTACCATGTCAACCTATCATAGATATTGAATAGGGTACCAATGAAGCCAAAGTTGAAACCATTAATCCAGGTGTCTAATTGTCAAAAAAAACCACATAGTAATTCCAACCTTCAACTAAACTTACATGTGCAGTAAATAGTTATATGCATTTATGTCAAGTATATCAATACTTTATACATGAAAAATGAGTCACTCATCAATCACATGAATTGTTTATTGTTATTTTCAAGGTAATAACCTGAGTAACATAAAGTAACATCAGTATTTTGTTAAATATAGCACAACTCAATAACCATATATAATCTGTGCATATAAATTGAAACTGGAAAGGAAAATGAGTTCGTGATTAAGAATAAATGATCGTTTATCTTAAATTTGATACGTTATATTTGTAAATATTCTAATCAAAATTGAAAACATTTTTCTGGAATGAATGATACCTCAAACACCAAGCAATAACAACTATTGTTGTATATTTCACACTCATACTGGGTGGGAGAGTACAAAGACTGCACTCTAGTCACTTTCGACTCTGGTGACAGCGGTTAGCTCAGCCTGGCTTAATACCGTATACACCTTCATAGACAACCTCATGTATACCATAGTATATCTTAATTTTACATGGCTATCTTGTCCAGTTGTAAGAAACTTCTATAACTGAAGAGACATACCTATGTTAAATATTATTTATAAAAACAATGAATAAACCAAAAAGATTTTGACGAGCTGTCCCGAATTTATGTTCAAAGCAATAAGATGTATATGGCAACACCGATGGAGTTTTATTACGGTGCAGTATAAAGTGCTGTACTCAATTCGAAATGAACATACATATTTTATACCATTAGTCATGCAAAATGGATGCAGTTCATAAATGCTAAACAACTAACTGCTGGAGTTTTGTTAAAGATACAATGTATTCTGTAATGCTGTCTATTTTACTACTTAAATACATTTAAAATAAAAAAGGATCCTTTTTTTAGGAATTTTTTTAAACCTTTAGAAACATAACTAAGACTGTATTTAATAATGTATACTGAAATATATTAGTGGGATGAATAATACTGCCACATTTGCAATGCCACATGTTTTGCCACTTTTGGAACTACTTTATTTTCTCATCCAGCACTTTTTTCTCAACTGGAAATGTATCAGCCTTTATGTATGTTATTAAATCTGTCTTTTCAATATTTATGCCCATTTCATTTTTCTTCTTCTCTCTCCCTCTCTCTCCATCAGGATGAAGAGAGATCATCTATTATATATTTAAGGTATAAATGAGAAGGTGCTATAAAAAAAATGCCTAAAACCAAACTTGTTAAAAATGGTTCTTTTCACATGAACGATGCGAACTGTGAGTGACTGATCTCAAAATGCAAAACTATTTTCTTTTCAATAATCAGTGTCACCCGTACTGTATTATACATCCCTGTTTCAGACAAATGGTGAAAAATTGAAGGGAAAACTTTCGACTAAATATAGTAATTGTTTAAATTGCAATTTTAACTCTCACCACAATAATACCCATGATTGAAAATGACTTGAGAAATAGGGAATAGATGAGTGCTGAATTCAAACTGAAATTAAGTGACACAATAAATTTGAGTGTACCATCTGATACCAAACTGGACTGCAAGTTCTCCAAGGTCACACAAGTCATTTTGAATTGTTGAAATAAAGAAAGTGAACCAAAATCCCTAAAGTGAAATTCACATTGATTAAAATCTTTTATTTAAAAAGAAGTCTGCTGGACACAACTACACTGATGCTTATACAATATCCCCACGCCGACAATATTCACCGCATGAATCTGTGTAAAAAATGAGTTAAGGAAAACAAAGGTCCTTAATTTGACAAAATATATAGTTTTAAGTATTACCGTATTTTCCGGCCTATAAGTCAATACTTTTTTACTTGAAAGTCGGGGCTTCGACTTATACTCCGAATAGACTTATATATGGATTGTATCATTGAAAGATTATATAACGTTCGTAACTACAGGTAATAAAATGAACTACAACATGAATGTGCTTTCAATTATAATAAAACAAGCATGGACTGTTTATTCAGCTGTGTCAATTGATAACAGAATATAGCAGTGATTTGTTCAGAAGTAAAATCACAAACTTTTTAGCATCAGTAATGCAATTTCATGATTGCCGGTAATACGGAATATCATACAACGATACCATTACTAGTGTAAAAAAACGAAGCCAAGATATTGACCTGGCCTCGTCTTATACTCCGAATCGGCTTATGTATGGACGAAGGATGGAAAATAAGTAGAATTGGTGAATTCGACTTATACTCCGCATTGACTTATAGGCCAGAAAATACGGTATATACATGAGATAAATTAATTTTGTAGAAAGTCAGTGTTCTAAAAGTATTTTAACTTTTTAAAATTTGTGTAGTAATACAGCCATTAATTACAATGGCATGCCCCCCCCCAAAAAAAAAAAACAACAAGCAAACCTATAATTATTGTTTTAAAAAATACACAATAATATGAAAAAGTACATTTTTTTGTACATGTAAGAAAATATTTCCCTTATGAAGTGGAAACATTTTGTGTTTAAATACTTCCAGTAATATGTTTTCAAAAAATATAGATATCATCTGCATATTTTTTTTTAAAATCAGGAAAGTGTAATAATGGAACTTCTAGACACTGGAAATGGGACATCCACATTTCCATCTATGGAAGTCGATGACTGTATTCTAAACAGTGTCTAGTCCAGTAATCATCATACACCAGGTTTTTCAGACTGGTAGGAACTTGTACTGAAATAATTTATGACACTAATTTTAATTTTTAGTACTGACATTTCATTACTCACTTGTAATCATCTTCAAGTACTTTGTATCTATCTTCAAATTTTCTTCTCTCACTTCTGTTGAGCATAATTTTTTTCTGTAACAGCAAAAGTTGTGGTAGAAACGTGTACTTGGTACATAATACAACGGATATCAATCCAATAAAGCTCATTAAACAGTGAATACACAGAACTACTAATTAAAATTTGATTATATTATTCATGAAGTGCACACATTAGTAAATACCAATTAAATTTGATTATAATATCTCAGAAATGCACTCACTGTTTGTAATTATTGATTAAATTTGATTATATTAACTATGAATTGTACACATTGTTATCAAAATTCTGTGAGAAAAAAAAACAATTCTTCATTGAGGTTTGCTAAAAACTGGTTGCTGTTGGTTGACTGGTATGCTATAAGCTGTTGGTTGACTGGTTTGCTGTTGATTGACAGGTTTGTAAAGGCATTTTAAAAACTTTACTGTCTACGCTGGTTTCATTTATTTTTGTGGGCATAAATTTTTGTGGTTTGGTGAAAAAGAAGGACATTTCCATGGATACTTAAACTTGTGGATTTGCTGCTGTCAATGAATACATATTTTTAAGTATTTTATTTCATGGATTACTCTTTATTAATACCCACAATAATACGAATATAAAACCATATTGATAAGAAATGGTCATGACTTGAATGGTTAAAAGAATAATTCTGTCAGTATGAGCATACAAGTATAAATCAAATGCCCATCAAGATCGATCCTTTATACCGTGTTTTTATCCAAGTGCTCAAGATGCAGCCAAGAACTGTATGCCTAGTAGTAACTGAAATATGTCTGTACAATCTTTTACTTAAACAATTGTCCATAAAGTTGTACCACCAGTACATTTTGACTATCATTTTAAGTGGAAGATGTGTAATTAGTGTATATACTTAGTGAGTAATTAGTGTATATACATAGTGTGTAATTAGTAAGTGTGTAGTGTCAAATTAGTGTATATACAGTGTCTGATTAGTGTACATATATCGCATTTAATTAGTGTATAAAAAAAGTGTGTAAGTAATGTATATCCGTAGTTTAATTAGTGTTTTTTTTATAGCGTTTTGTTAGTTTATCATACATACTATATACATAGTGTTTTCTTAGCTGAGTGCCTCTCCCAAAGGTACTATGAAGCATTCAACTTAGGCTGGTCTTGGTGGGTATAAAACACATGACACATGGATTATGTGTCCTCTTGCTGTACCAACTCAACAAGTGGTTCCACTATAAGCTAACTGAACCAAAAACATATTTTTCTGTCTGTCTTTCCAATATATACTGATCTCAAAACAAGAATAAACATGTGTCAAATAGCAAAAGTCGTATAGTCCATACTTTAAGACCGATAGATATTTCCTTTAAAAAAAACTTAGGTACAAATGTTGTTGTTGTTGTTGTTGTAGTGTTTAAAACCATTTTTCAGCACACAATAGGCTATACATGGCAGCCAGTATTAATGGTGGAGGAAGAACCCAGTAAAACCCACGGAAAGACCCACTGACCCATGAGAAGCTACTGGCAAGCTCTTTCACATACCCACATTGGCTGAATTTGAGACTCAAACCCATGCAGACAGGTGAGATGGCAGTGATCCATAACGGAGAACGCTTTAGACCACTCTGGGCCATGAGTACAAGTGTAAAATGAAGTATTGTTGTTGTTATCATTATTATAATCACCACCACCATCATACATACTCCAAATTCACTGCAAATTAAATATAGACAAATAAATTTAAAAATCAATGTTATATGCAAGTTTCAAAAGGTCATGCTGTTGCTATGTTGCTGTTGGTATCATTATCATCATCCTCACCATGATCAACAACAAGAAACACAATCAGAATCATCATACCTACAACACATTCACTGCAACTTCGGTAAGGACAAAACGTATAAATTTAAAATCATATGTGATTTGGTACAAAAATTTCTAAATTCTATGGAGCTGATTGTACTATATGTACTAAGTTATAGATTTAGTGCAAACTGCTCAGACCCTGATCTGTTATTGCATAATGTGCCAGCAGCTCTTGGTCTATGTAGTTTGCTATTGATCATCAACTGAGCAAACAATATGGACCATGATCTGCCGCCACATTATGCGAAAGGAAATGAGGGTCTGCGTTGTCCGCAGGTTTAGCGATTATATATGGTACAACGAATCTTTTTATTTCAAAATATAAGAAATAATATGAAGAATTAATAAATGGATGCAACTACAAGTGAAAATAATTGCAAGATACATTGAGGATATTTGCTTGAAACGAGTAAATAATAGATAAATTTCATCCAGTGGGTGAAAAACTCAGTATTTATACGAGTGGCAAAGTCACAAGTGAAAATACTATAGTTTTTTACCCACGAGATGAAATGTATCCATTATTCACTTGTTTCAAGCAAAACATTATTTTTATTTTATGCTCATATGTTGGCTACCTAAAGTTTGTGACACAGTAAATTAGCATATTTTTTACGGTAATATGCTATCTGCCCTTGCACATAAAATTAGTTCCACATCAGATTGATAAACATTAACTGATATTTCCAGAATAACAAGTTTCAAGAATAAAAGACAGCGATTATAAAAAAGAAAACAACCACAAGTAATTCATCAATGCATGTTCTGACCAAAAAGTAGTAGTTCCTGTAGTAAAAAACTATTGTCATTTATTTCACTACAGTAAAATATCAATATTATTTTATTTAGAAAATCAAGTAAATCACTGCTAGCATAAAATAAATACTCATATAAAATGACATCCAATTAAAAACAATGGACTACACCATACATGTGATTCTACCAAAGGTAGGAAAAAAATATTGTTTCAAAGGCAGTCTACTGTATATTTACATGTTCTATATACATGTTACAAAAAACATCCCGAACCAGTCCGGGAGTCTAGAATGTTTCCTTTAGAACAATAACTGATGCAAAGATTTATGATCAATCAAATTATGAATTGTAAAAGACAGCTATCATGCTTACACAACAAGCTGTAAATTTATATAAGTAACAATGGGATCAAAGAGATGCCATAAAGACTTTTAAGTCTTTGATTAAAAATTAACTGACCTTTGCTGTAGGTGAGATAAAATGGAAAGACTGTCCCAGAAATTATTTTTGGTTTTTAAGAGGAATATTTAAGATCAACTCGCATATTGTTTTGATCAATTTATGTCAGAAATGTCAAAACATATACTTTCTCCCAACGCTTAGAAAAATCCAGCTATGATATATTACAAATTCTGCAATGCTTGGAAATAAGAGTGCAGGAAAATTACAAAAGGTCTGGAGTTTGCATTGTGTTTCATGCAAAGTGGATTTTACAATAGTATATGGAGGAACAAATGATATCACTAGTCATATGCAAACACCACTGCTTATGAGCGCAGTGATTCTTCTGTAACAAACACGCCCCTTTAACGTTTAAAGCCTTGTTTGAGACTTGACTGAAAGTGGAAATGTGTCACTTGCATAGAATTGTTTGGCAAAGCACTCACTGCAGATCATTTTACTAAACCAGTTAATTTGTTTCCAGATTCCAAGACTATCATAATATTATGACCAAAAATGCACATTTGATTTCAATCCCTTTGAAACACATAACATTTATATCTATACAAAAATCTACTGTTTTCAAATGCAATCAACAATTCTAAAAATTTTAAATTTATTCATTTAATGTCCTGGTTCTATCACCTGAATGCTGTAATTTAAAGTTCTTCTTACCATGGCCTCTTGAAGAAGTTGTGCCTGTTTTCTCTGAGCCGCTGTCTGAAGGTCCTGTTCAGTCTTTTGCTTGATAAGTGCCCTCATTTCTTCTTCATCCTCTTCCTGATTCCTGTGATTCTTCTCCTTCAACATCAAGTGATAAATACAAGGGCAACTACTCTTGGAATTACTGAGTGTAAACAATGGATAATGCTATGGCATGTAACAATATTTCAAGCAAATAATTTTTGCTTAAACATTAATAATAATGTGGAAATAATACTAACCTAGTTTTTGTTTTTACATTAACTCTATTTTCATTAACTTTTTCACATTATAACTATTTACTTTTACACAATATTACCATTTACTATTATATCTATTTCTCACATTATTACTATTTATTTTTCACAATAGTACTGTTTACTTTTGGTATTACTATTTACTTTTCACATTATTGCTATAAAATATTTACCATATTACTAAAAAAATCACATTATTACTATTTAATTTCACATTTTTTAAATTTACTTTTGATGTTATTACTATTTATTTTTCATATTATTACTATTTAATTTTCACATTATTACTAGTTAATTTTCACATTATTACTATTTAATTTTCACATTATTTACTTTTGATGTTATTACTATTTATTTTTCACACTATTACTATTTAATTTTCACATTATTACTATTTAATTTTCACATTATTATTTACTTTTGATGTTATTACTATATATTTTTCACAATATTGCAATTCATTTTTCACATTATTACTATTTAATTTTCACATTATTACTATTTACAACTGGTGTTATTACTATTTAATTTTCACATTTTTTACTTTTGGTGTTATTACTATTTTGCACAATATTACAATTCATTTTTCACATTATTACTATTTAATTTTCACATTATTACTATTTATTTTTCACCATATTACTTTAAAAAATCACATTATTACTATTTAATTTTCACATTACTTTTATTTACTTTTGGTGTTATTACAATTTTGCACAATATTACAATTCATTTTTCACATTATAACAATTTAATTTTCACATTATTACTATTTAATTTTCACATTATTTTTATTTACTTTTGGTGTTATTGCTATTTATTTTTCACATCATTACTATTTATTTGGCTCTGTTTAAGCCTCCTTGTTACGATCTAGTCTTCATGACTAGCATCCATAGATTTCAACTTCTGTGTTTCTAATGAAATAACCACTAAGTTAAACAAATTAAGAATCTTGCTGGATTATACTATTTTAATATAATAGCCACTCCTAAAAATACTTATAATGCACGTTTACATTTTGAAAAAGCATACAAATGCTGATATTTATAAAACTGCTTCATATGATTATCTATCATTTTGGGGCTATTCCATTTAAATCTACCTTAGATAGGTGGAATGCATGTAAAAACAAATTGTGCAGGAAACTTATCATGGTTTTAGAACTGTACCAACTTTTACATGTCACGATATTGCCAATAATGTTCTGATAAGCTTGTACTTGTGAATGCATACATTCTGAACATTTTATCTGCAGTTTTTTATGTGCATTTTGTTTTAATTCGTGGTACCCATAACAAAGGTTTACTCCATTTCCGATGTCAATTTATATTAAATAGCCATTTCCATACAGGATAACAGCATTTTAACATATATAAAAACTATTTTGAACAAAAACAATTTTTTTATCGCAGACTAAGACAAAAAAAAAGTACAGCATTTTGACATAAAAAAGAATATTTTGAACACATTTTTGTGTGCACACTAAGTGAAAAAAAGTACTCAGTATATTAATTTTATCAATGTAAGAACCATTGATTATAATGTTGTAAAAGTAGACGACCACATTTTCAAAGCATTTTAGCTTCCAGTTGATGTTGCGAACACTAACAGTCAAATCAATCATTACAAGCGTTACCATTCAAAAATATAAGATGGTCATGGCCTACCCAAATTTTGGAATAAATAGTTTTGCACACATCAAGCTTTATCCACGTACCAAGTAATATGAGAACCTGATTACATTTTAAAGAAACACTGAGGTTAATCTAAGGTTTGAATGGATGTACAGATGGACAACAAATGGATGGACAACTAGAATGATCACTGTGCTAAGGCGGGCTGAATAACAAGGGTTCTTCCAAAAGAATGTAGTGTTCCACATACCTATCATATCTGATTTGCAAAAATTTGAATGTAAAACATGGAATCTTAACCTTTACAAGACATGTGCTATCATGAGGGTCAGAGATGTGATATCTATCATTTATGTCTCACAAACTGCTAATTAAAAAACAGGAGCGACAAAATGCATTGGTCTATATACTACAATACTCTGAGATCATACCTGGCTTCTCTTTCGAGCAAGATCTTTCTCCATTCTGTCCAACAATGTTAAATCCTGGAAAAATGACAGAGGGATAGGAAAACTATTTTTTCCATCTGACATTTATGATATTTTGGAGAAAAAAATATGAGTAAAATTGCAATATTGGCACTACTTAAGTGACAGAAAATTGGTCAAAAAGGATATTGATGACCATCATCGACAGAAATGGGTTCAGAGGAATGCCATATTTCATCACTGAACCACTGTAATAATTTCAAAAGCTGCTTGAAAAGTGATACTATGTCATGTCATATTTAAACTGGCTAAGCAAAAGATATAACACTCACAATCTTATTTTTAAATGCTTTTCCACCATCGCAGAACTTTAATTATCTCCAAATCTTAATTCAAAATATTCTGACGAATCAAATCGAAGGTGATATATGTAGATTCTGAGTAAAATTTCCAAGTATGAAGTATTATTTATCATTTGAACTGTGAGGAAAGAGTTTCGACCTAACATTCCTTTTCTACTGTTTAAATGCATCTGGGACACCAAAAAAATTCGCTTTCTAAGCTGAAATGTATCTTTTACAGTGGTTACTACAGAAGCATATCAGTACGCTTGCAGAGTTACTTTACACAAATCTGACCAAATGACAACATAAATAACCTGTTACTGTATGAAATACTTTCCACAACACTTGCATATAGTCTGAATGTGCCTTTGAATCTGCAACTAGATGAAATGAAATTGTTCTTAATTAAATTAATCCAAACACTACATCACAAAATTTGATGGGTTTGAACCTGGGGCTCAGTCAAAGCAGTTATATGAGAAAGCTTGCCAGTAGCCTCTTGTGGGTCAGTAATTCTTACCATAATTTTCCCAGTTCTTCCTGCACTGAGAAATAGTGTTAAACGCAGAACAAAAGAAAGTAAACTTGATGCATTAGGTGTTAATACTATTACTGTAATAGTCAGAATTTATGTTTTTATGGGTAATAAATACAAGGAAGATGACTAATGTTGTGAACCTTTTTGAATTTGAAAGAAAAGATATTAGTCCATGTTCTTTACTAATTTAAATTTTACAAAACAGACATCACATACAAATATGAAGCCTTATGCAATAGAAGAATTTTTATTTTAAAAAAATCAAATTTGAACTGATGTTAAGCTGAAACTGCAAAGTGATTCTTAGATGGATTGTTTTAGTTGCCAAAGTAAAGCAATTGCCACACAACTTTAATATTTCATCTTTACGTAAAGAGGAATGTTTTAAATACAGTAATGCAGTTTCTTGAGTTCAAATGTCAACATACTTTGCTATCTTCTTTGGTTTACACTCATTCTCAGAACATATCATCTTCTACATTTGTCTATTAATCCGCATTTGCAAACTTGCAACTCCATGTTGAAAACCCATTTTTAAAATCTTGCATTTTTCAATAATTGATTAAAACTAAACAAAGATCTAGGCTAGTACTAGAATTTTGTCCTGAATGATACTGATATGTACAAATTGCCTAGCGTACCAGAAAACAAATGCACTATACAAATTTTAATTTTGGATCTTACTTCTATCAACATTTGTAATTATCTTGTATTAATTTGTAAAAAAATTTCATGATATTCCACATTAGCTATTACTTTGATTTTGATATCAATACAAACTTTTATTGATTGTTGATTTATGCATTTCTGCCAAATTATTTTTGCTAATAATTTGCGTTGCTTATCTCATTTATACCATTTCCAGAATCCATTACCACAGTAGTGCATCAGTGAATTCACTGCAAACTCAATGAATACCAGCACATATCCTTATATTTTCAATCACCAAATATATTATTTTTATGAGAACAAATTGCCATCTCAGAAGTCAGTATGTAGTTATTATTTTGCTCTTATCTTAAGTTAACTGTTGTGCCTAATTACAAAACCAATTACATTTTATGTGGAGATGTAAGAAGACCATTACTGGCTAGACTGACAACTAGAAATATGACATGGGTACTGCTGCAAATATAGTGTAACTGAGCTTGGTTTGTCTCCACGAACAAATATTGATGTTTCCCTGGGGCCTTAATTTGATCCAAGCCTACTACCCAATCTGGTTTTGAGTCTAAGAAATCCGTTAAACATTCGTTTTTGGAAAAATTGAATCAGACATGGAGTGACAGAAGGACCATGGTAATACCTAGTGTGTGGTTGGGAATTAAAAGGTTAAAACAGATGCAATGTGCTTTAGTACAAATAAAACGTACCGAAACATGCCTCTGTAACTCTGATAGGGAGGACCATTTTTTCATGCTGTTTTCTATGGCTTTTGCATGGTTCTGAAAAAGCTGTTTTTCTTCTTTTCTTCTTTCTTTCTCCTTCTCTTGCTGTAATATTGGACAAAAAAAGAATCATATAATGCATAATACTCTGAGTAAAGACAGACAATGAGCTGACATGATGCTATATAGACAGACAATGAGCTGACATGATGCTATATAGACAGACAATGAGCTGACGTTAAGCTGTATCGACAGAGTATTAGCTGACATGAAGCTGTATTGATGGACTATTAGCTGACATGATGCTAAGCTATATAGACCAGCGGTTCTCAACCTGTGGGTCGCGACCCCGTCAAGGGTCGAACGATTTGCCAGGGGTCGCTTACGACCATCGGAAATATACATTTTTACAGTTATGAACGAAAATAATTTTACGGTTGGGTCGCCACAACATTTGGAATTGCATTAAAAGGGTCGCGGCACAAGAAAGGTTGAGAACCGCTGATATAGACTGATTATAAAAAGGCATGAATCTGTATAGACAAAGAGCTGACATGAAATTGTCTAATGAGCTGACATTAAGCTGTATTGACAGACTAAGCTGACATTAAGCTGTATTGACAGACTAAGCTGACATTAAGCTGTATAGAAAGACAAGGAGCTGACATGATGCTGTATAGACAGACAATGAGCTGACAGGAAGCTGTTTGGACAGACTATTAGTTGACATGATGCTATGCTATATTGGCAGACTATAAACTGGTATCTATATAGACAATGAGATGACATGAAGCTATATAAACAAATAATTAGCTGACATTAAGTCCATTGACAGACTATTAGCTGATGAAGCTCTGTAGATAACTATTAGATGATAAGAAGCCGTATCAACAATGAGCTGACATGAAGCTGAGTATATGGACTATGAGTTGACCTGAAGCTATATAGCCAGACAAGCTGACATGAAGCTATTTAGACAGACTATTAACTGACATGAAGATGTATAGACAGACTAATGAGCTGACAGGAAACTATATTATTACATTTTTAGGCTCTAATAAACAGTAACAAAGAAAGTGAAAACAACATGCTTTGTAAAATTTAACAAATAATTTATTTCCTTGGAAAAAGATTTGTAATAATGAAAAAAGAACTTAGTTTTAAGAATCAAATTTTAAAAAAATAATCCAATAATAATCCACAAATTAAATTACAAAAGTCTTAGCAATGAAATGTTGCAATAGATTAAAGTTCAAGTCCTGTTGGAAAATCCCAAATGGAAGACGATGATGTATGATGAATTCCGTTTTGTGTTTATCTACAGCTCATAGTAGAAACGCAATATTTAACAATCTGGTGTTGGAAATCTGAGTAAAATTTTTATCAACTTTCTTTGTCCAAGAATTATGTTTGAGCACATCAAATATTTCCAGATATACGAATTAATCCTTTAAAATCCCAATGGGTCTGAAGATAAGTTAACATGGATTCAAATACTAGCTACAACAAAATAAAATGACTTGACATCATTTGTAAAAGCCCAAAACTATCTATATTTCACTAAAACAGAGATTATATCATATTCTGATACACAGTTTAACAAAAATCCCCAAATTATGAAATCATGATGGGGTGGGGGAGGAGTCATGTGATCGTTTATATCATGTCCTCCTAACATGACCCTCACCAATCTTTTTTACTTTAAGAATAAAAAGTTGTTTACTTCTTAATCCACCAGTGGTGCATCTTGACCTTGATAACAAATCATTTTAAAATTAAAAAAAAACCAGGTTTACATGATTACTGCTAACATTGAATCAAGGTCAGGATCTAGGTCAACATTACTTGTTTACCAAAGAATAATTCAGACCAACTGATTTTCTGAAAAAACATCATCTCTAGTGAATAAATTTACATTACAATAGCATGTAATGAAACAAAAAAAAGAGTTTAAAACTGACAAACAATATTAAATTAAAACAAATGTATATCAAACCAGATATATGTAACATTATACACAGACTATTAGCTGACATGAAGCTATATAGCAGACCGCCAGCTGTCATGACACTGCATATACACTAAGCTGAGATGAAGTTGTGTAGACAAACTATAAGCTAACCTGAAATGTACAGACATAATATTAGCTCACATGAAGCTGTATAGACAGACAAGTAGATGACAGGAAGCAAAATAGACAGATTATGAGCTGGGCTAAAGCTGTATAGACTATGAGATCACCTTAAGCTGCATAAAGAGACTTTGAGCTGACATGAAGCTTTATAGACAGACTATTAGTTGACTGAGTTTTATAGACAGACTATTAGCTGACTTGAAGCTTTATAAACAGACTTTTAGCTGACATGAAGTTTTATAGACAGACTATTAGCTGCCATTAAGTTTTATAGACAGGCTATTAGCTGACTGGAAGTTTTATAGACAGGCTATTAGCTGACATGAAGCTTTATAAACAGACTTTTAGCTGACATGAAGTTTTATAGACAGACTATTTGCTGACATGAAGTTTCATAGACAGACTATTAGCTGACATTAGGGCTGTCAACGGGTACCTGGGTACTCGGGTACCCAACCGTAGCGAAAAACCCGGGTATTGAAAAAATAATGACGAGTACCCGTTCACAAAAATAAGTTGTCGACAACACTATCAAAATATCATATATCATCAGCGGCACACTGGTCTGAGTAGTCCGAGTTTCCTCTGACCCTTGCCACCCCATTTTTGATAGCTGGACATTCCTGTTGAGGTGTAGGGTCAGAGCGCGTTGGAATTCGCTGACACCATTTGAGGTCGGCATGAGTAGCAGCTTACATGCCGGCCCAGCAAACTTGAACGATCTTTCATCCAGATATACCAGCATGAAATTGATAGGAATATGATATATTTTCTCAAAAATTGTGAGCATAGCATTTGTTATGCCGTTAATCTGCTGACAGACGAGACGAAAGTACATCATTCCTGAAATTTGTCCCGGATCTGGCTATTTGCATTCCTAGTCACGTGACTACACCAATCTCGCAACCTAGGTCATACAGTCACGTGATATCGACAATAAGCAAATTTCCAAAAGTTGTTGTACATATAATTTGGACATGTTATATATAGCAGCCACTTAAATAAATATAGTCTGTTCTCTCCTCACTAAGCCATACAGATGTTATAAATAGAATTCGAGGGGAAAGTAGAACAAGGTTTGCTATAAATAGAACATGTTACTGTAGAAAAGTAGAAGTCCATGGACAAGCGTACTCATATATTGTAGTTATTATGTAAAGCGGTCTTTTCTAAACTACGGTCTGTGGGATTAATAGAATGTTAATATAAACAAGATTTTTGGAAGGAGATATACCGAAAAAGCGTAAACCATATACGTTTACGCGTAACGCATAATTTAGTGGGGAAAAAAAAATATGTTGCTCAAGGGTTTTACATGTCTTTCATGTTCGAACGAGTACCTGGGTACCCGTTAAACGGCGCAACGGGTACCCGGGTATGTTTTCCGTGTTTTTTGACAGCCCTAGCTGACATATAGTTTTAAAGACAGACAATTAGCTGACATGAAGTTTTATAGACAGGCTATTAGCTGACATTAAGTTTTATAGACAGACTATTAGCTAACATTAAGTTTTATAGACAGGCTATTAGCTGACATTAAGTTTTACAGACAGACTATTAGCTAACATTAAGTTTTATAGACAGACTATTCGCTGACATGAAGTTTTATAGACAGGCTATTAGCTGACATTAAGTTTTACAGACAGACTATTAGCTGACATTGAGTTTTACAGACAGACTATTAGCTAACATGAAGTTTTATAGACAGACCCTTAACTGACATGAAATTATATAGGCAGTCAATGAGCTGACATGAAGCTAGGACTGATATAGTTTATTGGTCTGGTATGAACTCTGACCTTTGTAAATTTGTCTAAAAAAGAGCTCTAAAAGGAAAATCAAATACAACCCAGAAAAGTATTGGGAAAAGTGTCTGACCTTTTTCATATCCTTAATTCTGTTTTCTTCAGCAATGAGTTTTCTCCTTCTCATTTCAGCTTCTGTTCTGAGTTTCTCCTCATGTTTCTTCTGTTCCTCCCATGCCAACTCGCGTTCTTGCCTGGCCTGCTGTTGTATTTTCTCTTGCTGTCGTTTTTCAATCATCAACTCCAAAATCTTCTGGTCCTAAATGGAGATCATTTGTGTCTAGTTAAACTAATTTCATAACAATATGTAAAATTATGATCTACCAAAAAAAATGTAGAAACTCAAATATCAATCACTCAACAGCACAGTATATTTTAGCTACTTGCTATATCCAATCATTATGCATTCCCCAAAAAACTGTAACCACTAAAAACATACATAAAAAAATATATGCCTGCAGCATACTTAATTTTCAGACTTTAAAGTATGAAACATCAAACTTACAACTGAGATTTAGGAAATTCTTGATAAATAACATTAATGTAACGACTTGAATTGTCAAACCTTTCATAGCAGCTTTTTTTGGGTATTTGGTCTTCAGCCCACCCAAATATTGCTACAAAATGAATGGCTTCTAAAGAGCTATAAAGTGAAAATCCTAAAATTCAACAGTAGTAATTCAGAATGGGTTTTAATCAGTAAATTCAAGGATTGCAGTGCATGTTTAAAAGTGCTGGTAAAAACAAGGCATATACATATGGATATGAGACGTTTGCTAAGGCAACTAGTCACAGTCATCATTCAAAATGTTTTCTTTTGTTATTATTATCATTGTATTCAATGACATGTTTTTAATACTTCTTTCATTTATATTTATGTTGAACATATTTATAAACTCAGAAAATATCAAATAAAAATGATACCCACTGTCAATAAATATATAAAGGATTTATTAATAAAATACACTGTTTTTACCATTACTTGAGCTTACTGGATTTATCCAATATATGCACTTTTAAACTATGTTTCTCTTTATCTCCTTTCTTTCTTTCTATCCTTAATACTCATTACACACTAATTTTTACCGGTAATACATACATACATACATACATACATACATACATACATACATACATACATACAGTGGCAAGATCACAAGGTATAAAATAAAACTTGCATAATGTTATGTTAGGGCTTAATGCCATTTTTCAGCAAATAAAAGGCTATACATGGCAGCCACTATTAATGGTGGAGGAAGAACCCAGGCTAACCCCCAGAAAGGACCACCAACCCACAAGAAGCAACTGGCAAGCTTTCTCACATACCCACATTGGCCAAATCTGATTTGAACCCACACAGACAGAGATGAGATGGCAGTGGTCCATAAAGGTCAGCACTTTAAACCACTTGGTCACTTGCATAATGTAAAATGTTTTGAATTGAACACAATCCAATCTCATTAATTTAATTTGCACAGAGTTACTGTATTGTATGCAGATGTACAATAAAATTTCTTGCAACTTGCATCTCTGTCTCAATTCTTTTAAACATGCCCATAGGCTAGCATCTTGCACATTAAAGCTTGCCTGCTGTGAATTTAAGCATGTCCTGGAAGCCAAGCAAGTGGATTTATAAATCCCTGCATACATACATACACATACACAGAAAAATATCTGGTGCATATATGATATTTCCCAGTCCAAGCCAACTCATTCTCCTATTCACCTTTTATCTTTAGACTTCTCTCTAAAATGTTTACATAGCTTGAGGCCTGAAAATGTAATTGATTGATTGACTGATTTAGCAACTTTACTGACTATATCAAAACAAGGAAATGAGTCTATAAAATAAAGATACAAGTTTTTCACTTGTTGAATAAAAATACTAAATTCCATACCCTGGGTGTGACTGGAATATTTTTTACATCCGTGGAATTCTTCAGAGCTGTTTTTAGCTTGACACTGGTGATGGGCATGGCTTTGGTGACATTGGTTTTATTCAGGAGAGATGTTCCGGCTAGAGTCAGACTACCTGTGCTATTACTTCTCAGTCTGGTTTTACCTTTCTTTTGTCTGAAATGAACAGATATAAAATGATTTCAGTCCCAGTCAAATTACCTCCATTGGAAACAAGTGGCACTCAGTATTAAAAGGTTAGTGTTAGGACTGGTCAGCCTGGTGTCAGGATTACTTGGCACTCAGCATTAAGAGGTTAGTGTTAAGACTGGTCGGCCTGGTATCAGGATTACATGGCACTCAGTATTAAGAGGTTAGTGTTAGGACTGGTCAGCCTGGTGTCAGGATTACTTGGCACTCAGTATTAAGAGGTTAGTGTTAGGACTGGTCAGCCTGGTGTCAGGATTACTTGGCACTCAGCATTAAGAGGTTAGTGTTAGGACTGGTCGGCCTGGTGTCAGGATTACTTGGCACTCAGCATTAAGAGGTTAGTGATAGGACTGGTCAGCCTGGTGTCAGGATTACTTGGCACTCAGCCACTCAGCATTAAGAGGTTAGTGTTAGGACTGGTTGGCCTCATGTCAGGGTAATTGACTGGGTGGGACATCATGCTACATGTCTGCAGCATTATGCCCCAGTGCTAGACATCACTATAAACTGCCATACTGCCTGCAGACATCATAGTGATATGTCTGAAACTGTTAAAGGTACTTTAAAAATTTAAATCACACACTAGTATTTCTCTAAGATCCTGATAATGTTTACACCTAAAAATTCATCATCCTTAATACTGTTCCAAACTACATTGTCTACTTGAAATCATGCAATTTTTCATGGATTGATTTCTCCCACACATTTATTATCCAAGGATGACACAAAAAAGTGGCAAACACTGATTTCAAAGGAAGTACAAAAGTTAATTATATTATATGAAAACTGATTATACAAGATCTTATTTTTCAACTTTTAGACTTGTGATAAAACATTTGTTTCACATAAGCAACCAAATGTACATATCAACAGACAAGCAGTCCATACAAATCTAAAATACTGTGTGCCAATGGTAGTTTATTGAATACATATGCAACACAAGTTTTACACAACTGATATGCCAGAAAATAAGTCTAAAATATTTAAAATTGATGTTTGTTTTTTTCTTACATGTCTATAAAGATATGATTGTGTTTTGCAGTATAGAGCACTAGCAGATAATTCTCATTCTTGGTTGAAATTTTTCCATCAATCAACAATGCATCTAAAGATTCTCTTCTGCTTTCAGAGTTAAGAAAAGAGCAGTGTAAACCAGAAACAAGTTCCTATTGAAACAGTAAACAGCAATCTGTGCACAGTCCAGTTACTATCTATCGTCGAAAGAGTCTTACCCGAGAAACAGAAGCAAAATTATTGTGGCTGAAATATTATCTTTTTTTTTTAAAAACACTAATACTATAAATTTTAAACCATTAAAAAAAAAAAGAGTTCAAATAATGAAAATAACCATTAAACAAATATCACAATATGCTTAATGTACTTCAGGAGCATACTTGAAGACTTGTATGGTGATACTATTCTGAATGTACATGCCAAAATATTTCTAAAATACTAAAAAAAACTAATAAGTGTTAAATATTATGGTAAATATGGTTATTACATAATTGCATATGTCTTTTGGTGACAGGAAATGCATGCTGATTTCAGCTGACCATTTTTTCCTGCCTGCTGAACATACTAATATGAAATAACCATGACTTTAAAAAGCTTTGGAAACAAAATATAAAAATGGTTGATAGCTTTGGAAAGGAAACTTGATATTTTGGCATCTGCATGGTGAGCAGGTGAGACAAACAGAATTATATTATCAAATTAACCTGGAATTTGTTGTTGTTTTTGTAGGGTTTAACACCATTTTTCAGCACAAGATAGGCTATATATGGCGGCCAGTATTAATGGTGGAGCAAGAACTGGACCCCCCCCCTCCCCGCCCGAAAAGAACCACCAACCAATGAGAAGCTACTGGCAAGCTTTCTCACATATCCACATTGGCGAATCCGAGACTCGAACCTATGCAGACAGAGGTGAGATGGCAATGATCCGTAACGGACAGCAATTTAGACCACTCGGCCAATCGGGGCCCCAACCTGGGCTTTGTGCAGTTCCAACTAACAGAGTTCATTAAGTAACAGTGCTTGTGAATAAATGGGGAAAACAAACAAAATCATATTTACAAACCTCTGTGTGACTCTTGCCTCTTTCCTGGACAACAAGTCTTGTCGTAGTTTTGTGCTTTCCTCATGCAGTTCTTTTACCCTGTAATTAACAACAACAAGTTATTACATATTAAATATAATCTGGCTTTATGATTACTTTCATTCATTCCAATATTACTTCAATATCATGCTCAGAATAGGCTAACTGTAAATATGAAAATGATAAACTTACCAACACAAAAGTCCAGTAAATTTTATATTTTCTAATGTGTACGGGTCGCTTAAGATCAACATGGCAATGCTCTTTATAATGTTTTTCTTAACAGCATCAAACAAGATAACTTGTAAGTTATACAAAATTTGTAATGCTTTTCACATCTTGAATTAGTGTTGTATCAGTTAACAGGTTTCATCACACATTAGTCGCATTCATGGAAACTTCCACACAATCTATCACAATTTCTGTCATTGATTGAAGATAAAATAATTCATGTTTCTGCCATTCTTGGTGTTTAAAACTTCAAGTTTTATGTTTGACTTTAGAAAAATGTGTTTTTGAAAAAAATGTCCACAAATAAATCAAATATTAATTTATTATTTAATGGTTTGAAGAAATAAGAGAGTGATCATTACATTTAGAGTGATTCCCAATATGTTTCCTTCTCTTCTTACATGCTTGAAACATTTTATCTTGCTATCCAGTCTGAAAATGCTATGTAGAAAATGAAAAGGCAATTTATACCAATCCCAAAGTAATCCTGGTGATATGGGACTGAACAATTCTTCAAATAAAATGTATAACAATGAAGGCAATTATATCTTGTTTGTTTCACTTTACAACTGTAATAAACTGAAATGTCACAAGCTCAGAAAACTAGTGGGTTATTGTGGTGGGCAAACGACCCAAGTATTTATACAAAGCAATGCAAAACCAGAACATCTGAAGGGCCAAGCTTTTCTATTATTTCCCTTGGAGAATTAAAAAATCAATAATTCAACTTGTAACATTGGGACCTGATTCAAACATATATTAATTTGGATGCATTTATTATAATTTTCTTACAAACCAATGCCAGACCATTGCAGGGAGAGCCCTTAATTTTTCACTGGTAAATTAAGCGGTTAAAAATACCTTTCATTTATTTCATCATGTGTGATTCTCTTGTGGCCAACTGATGTTGTCCAGGCAGTTCTCTTTCTTTGTAGACTTCCTTTGTCCAGCTCCTCATCTGGAAAAAAACAGAATACTTTGCTCACATTTTTACAAACACTTTAAAATGGATTACTACCCTGAAAGAATATGCAAATCCTTATTTCCAGTTCAAAATAATATCAATTCTAAACTTTAAGACATTTTTTAGGGCTACTTGTTACTGGTGCAATCTTCGAGAATTTAATGCAGTGAGCTTTAGTGAAGTGTATATATATAGAAAAATAAGGAAAAATGGAAAATCATTGAGTCCCCAGTTTTCCTTCAAACTGAAATAAAAAAATTTGTGAAAATGTAAGTTTTATTTTCCAGTTTCCCTTCAAATTGAAATAACAAAATTTGTGAAAATGTAAGTTCTGTTTTGTTGTACTTGCTAGAAACAGAGGCCAAAATTACACAGCAAATATTGTAATAAGATTTGTTATTAGTAAAATACTAATCAACATAAATTACACAGCAAATATTGTAATAAGATTTGTTATTAGTAAAATACTAAACAACATAAATTACACAGCAAATATTGTAATAAGATTTGTTATTAGTAAAATACTAATCAACATAAATACCAGGACATACTGATCAGCTCATTGACTTGGAAATTAAATCCATTTTGATTGGCAAGCTGATACAGCATGTTTGCAATGCAAAACAAAAAACAAAAACAATTATTGAAGTGCAGGAAGAAGATTCCCAACAAAACTGTTATTCTTTACTTTAATTGAAGTTGTATGTTTTTCTTTGTTTAGTTTTTAAAATGGGCAAGTATATTTAAAAGGGTAGAAAATATCATTGTATTCAATTTTAGAATAGAGTATCAGCATAAACAAAACACTGTGATCATAATTAATGATTACATCTCTGATTAAAGACATCTTTCAACACAAACCTGAATGTGATAAGTGTTTTCTCTCCCTAAGTGTTGACTTTTTACTGAGTGTAACCAACCCTCGGGACGGCGGAGCTGATTTTGACACAATCTTGATTCTCTGTTGGGGTTTCCCATTCTCTTCCTCAATAATTCTTTGTCTTTCTTCTCGACACAATCCCAGCTTTTCTGCAATAAAATGATAGTAAATGGGTATAATAAAAGTTATTAAGATATACCAATTTATCTCTTAACCAAGTTTTCAAAAAAGTGACTTACTCCATTTTTTACAATTTTTATAACCAGCCTAAGACAACTTTCAAAACAGATCCTACAGGAGTATGGAACTGCATTAAATAACTAACTTATCAAATTTTCTAACAAAAGGGTAGTCTATGTGATTGGGATTTGGATTTTTAATGTAGCTTTTAAAAAGATTTCAGTCATACTGCTACATTGCAGAGTAGCAGTTTACGGAGCTGTCTAGTATGCAACAGACATGTAGCATGGTGTCCCACCCACTTACATTATCTTGACACCAGGCTGACCAGTCCTAATCTTAACCTCTTAATGCTGAGCACCTGTTGAGGCTTCTGTAAGTACCATTGTTATACGTCTTTGGTACAACTTGGCCATGGTTAAAACCCATGACCTCCTGCATCTGAGACAGATGCTCTAAAAACTAGGCCACCGGAGCAGTCAAAATAGTCCTGGCAATTATCAATACTGAACCATGTGTTATGACCTACATGGAAAACATACAAGAAATCAGGAAATTAGCTTAGCTATTAGTATTAGCTGAAGAAGGAATCAAGAAATTAAGTACAATGTAAGCATAGACCCGGATCTATCATTGCATAATGTGTTAGTAAATCGTGTTCTATGTTGTTTGTTTTAACGATTGCTCCTAACAAACACAGACCCAGATCTCTTGGAAGATGATACAACCACATATCTGGTTCTCTGCTGTTTACAGCTGTTCTCAACTTATAAGCAAGAATAAATGGTATATGAATTGTACATGTATGATGAAGTTTGAAAATGTGTGTATCCAATTCTAAGACTTCTTAGCAGTCTTAAAAATTTGAATTTAAAACTAAAGGGATGCATGTTTGAAAGCAAGTAAGTCAATACTGCATTTTAGCAAAATACTGAAAAATATAAGTCATCCTTACTTTCCCTGTTCCGTTCTTGTTCATCATAGATGTTATAGATTGTCCTAAGGGGAACATCTTGTGGCAAAAGTTCCTCTTGAAACTCGGCTAAAGGTTTGTACAGCAGATCCACAGGCTGAAAAAGACAAATTTCCAAAGATAAATAAAATCTTGGTTGTATCAGAAATGTACATTCTTTGAAAGGCCATGAATGGCTGAGTGGTTTACATATCACTGTCATCTTACCAATGTCTGAATGGGTTCAAGTCTCTGGCTCAGCCTATGTGGGTATGTTAGTAAGCTGTCATTAGCTTCCAATGAGTTGGTCACTCTTATAATGATTTTCAAGAATTCCTCCTACACCAGTTAAACTCGTACATGTGTTGAAAAATGGAGGTAAATGCAACACAACAACAACAGAAAAGTCATCCACAGATGATGCATCTCGACTCCAAATGAAAAAAAAACTTATGGTGTAACACTCAACTTACATATGATGCATAACAGTGTTATATGATCCAGAACCCAAGATTCATGTCCTACTTATGCTCTACTCGATTTCCACAGTTACATAAAAATATTTAATACAGAAATTATCAAAAGCTCCCTCTGTATAACTTGGTTGATATTTGTACCAAGTATTTTAGTTGAAGGAATTTAAACAGTTTTAGAGTTATGATCCTGAAATGAAAATGTTAAGAACAGATGGCAATGCTGACTGCTTTATTCCTCTGTATTACATACTTGTGGGATAAAAACAAAAGGCAAAAATTATGTTTTTCCAGTCGGACAAGAATCTCTGTTTTTGTTGCCAACCCAAACACATTTATTTACCCCAGCATAAAAAAAAAAAAATATATAAAAAAATGAAACAAAAACTATTTTTAACAAATTTCACAAAATTGATTTGTGCATCTAACTGATCCAGCTTGGCCCAATTGAAGTATACAAATCGTTATAATATATATGTCTCAAAAACAAACATGCCTACCTACTACCCAGTGCAATAGGAAAAATATTTTTTTTTGCTTAATATTCTTCCAACCCTGTTTTAATATCCCTGTTATTTGTATATGGATCAATAGAAAAACAGATTTTTTTAAAAAAAATTACTGAAATGAAGAATAGTCAACAACGCGAGGCATATCTATAAAACAAGTCTAAGTGATTACATTTTTTAAAAATAAAAATCAGCTTGTTGTGAACTGACTGAAAAAGTTAAACTATATTCAGAGCATTTGAGCATGTCCCAAAATGTGACAACAAAATATCACAACTATAGTATACAAAAACGTAGTGAAACAAAGTAAATAATATTTTAATAAAATCATGATATACTGATTTTGCAAGTATAGAACTTTTGTTTCCTGTTTTTTTATTTCTGGTTTGTTAGCTGCTTAAAACAATATCAAATAATTAAATTTATGTCCCAAAAATATAAATAAAAATATAAATAAATATATAAATATAAATAAAAAAATATATGTGTAAATATTGTATGTAGACAAATATGTAGAGAAGACAAAAAAGGAAGGGTTGGAATTTATACTCAGAAAAACAGACATTAATGCATAAAAATAGATGAACAGATAGATAAGGGTTTTGAAAATGGTTTGATTTCAAGAGAATCTGATGTTAAAGACCTAAACTTAAAAATTATGCAGTCAAGAAAAGAATTGTGTTAACTTAATTTTAATCATGTTGTAATTTATGATAACATTTTACTTTATCTGCATTCAAATAACCATGCAGATTCTAGTATTAAATCCAGAATAAAAAACAAGGTAAAACCATGCAGATTTTTAAAAACAAAATGAAATCCCGTAAGAATAAAAAGGGTAAAACAGAATCCCTCACTGAAATATTCCAGTGTTGAGGGATTCATTCTTTGCTTTATCTCTGGGGAGTGTTGTGTACACTCACATGTCTGTTTTCACTGCCATGTCATCCAGTATTCACATTAAAATCAGTAATTTGCACCTTAAAATCTTCTGATTAGCCAATGTTTGACCATGATTTGATTTATCTTGATCCATTTTATTAACAGTAAGTTTTACTCATCTTTAATAATCATGGCAACAACAGATACACATCGCTTGTGAGCACACTAGATTTCCAGGTGGCTAATTCATTATAGATGGGTGCTTTTTATTTCCAAATACATGTACACATATGAAAGAAATCTCATGGGTTAAATTATTAATAATTATCAAACAGTGGTCTTGAAATCTGCAATTAGCAGCTATCCTTCCTAAATCACTATAAAAAAAAAACTAACCATTGCCCACTTAAATACCAATAAGCCAAAGTGGCAAATAAAACAACCTCCAAAGAACAAAAAGGACACAAACCTTTGCTTATTACTGTTTTTTTCAATACAGTATCAACCGTTTTTCACAAAAAGATAATTAGTAATTTCAGTGAACGAAAAATTATATAAACTAAATAATTATCACTTTGTGGTACTGACCGTGTATGAAAAATAAAGAGATCATACCCAAATAAGTTCTGTAGAACATGCGCAACTCGACAACCTAAGGGTACAAACATAAAAAAATAAACATATATTTTCTTTCTCATTCTGCTTTGAACTCAAGAATCCAATTACAATAAAAATAAAAGTATTCCAAAAGATTGTTGTTGTTTTGAGCGAGGATAATGACTCAGAATGCAAGCTCATCTGCATTTAGAGCATACATCTTTGTACCTGTAATGTTAGCAAAATGATTAAATTATTCTGAACATTGATTGGTTGCGGTTGTTATTTGATTTGTAAACTGTATGTTACAATACGAGTCCACACGTCAAGAAATTAAGTGCAACTGCTATATGTACAGCAGCAATAATCTCATCAAATTGTAATACAAAAGTAAAAGAACTTAAAAACACGTTTTTTATTAATGAGAATGTATGTGTGCATATATGCCGACACGAGGGAAGGCAGTTTATAATATTAGCTTCTGCATAGAGGAAAAAAAAAAAAGAGAGACTATTTTCTGTTATCTAATGATTGTGATAATCCTCACATATGACACTGCTATATTCCATTATCAATTAACACCTCTAAATCAACAATTCATTCTTGTTTTAATTACGATATATACTGTCACAACAACCGCATGGCAATTAAGTGTCATTACATGCTAAGTTAAAACATGCTTAGAACGTTGGTTATTCCAGTTGAAACTTTATAGAGGGTAAGATTCGATAGAAGAGGTAAAATCAGTGAGGCTGACAATAGATCAATGAAGCTCTCTTTAGTGAAATTAAAATCTATCCATGTCAATACAGTGGAACCCCCCTATAACGCAAATTCAGATATAACGCGATCATGACATGGCTCCTGAAATTTTGTATATTTATTTGCATGTTATTATCATTTTGGGGAAGAGATCGCATATGGATAAGAGATCACATGTGAATTCGAATAAAATATGATCGCGGCATGGTTCCTGAAATTTTAAATATATGTACATGTATTTTTCTCATACCGAGATATTGTTTTTATTTTAAGTACGAGAAATAGTGTGTAAAACATTTATTATCATTTTGGAGATGAGTTTGCATATGAATTATAATATAATACGATCGTGGCATACCTTCTTACATTTAACAATTTCACCAGGTTCTTTAAGTGTTATGCCAAATTAAACATGATGGGGTCTTTGTGGTTGTCTTCAATTAATTCTGTATACTAGCTGAAAATTGTGAGGGTATGAAATGGTACATGTGTTCAGCTTAAAAACAATTATAAAAGTGACTTGTGACCATTGCACTTAGTTCTCCAGTTTTACATGTGTATGGGGTTTGCTTAAGAAATCGTCATTAATTTCCCTTTCTTTAATTAAAAAAAATATTTTTACCATTATGGAAAAGCAAGTTCACAATTTAAAGTCATCAATTGCACTTTGCGCAAAAAAAATTTAGTATGCTTTTGGAGAAGAGATAGTGTATGAATTCTAATATAATACGATATATAATACTATAAAGTACGAGAAATAGTGTGTAAAACACGGCTTCTGAAATGTATTAATTTCACCAGGTTCTTGAATTGTTATGCCTAAATAAACATTATTTGAAATATTGCTTATTATTGATCCAAGAGTAAAGACAGGTGTTTTTTAACTGCATATACAACCATGCAGCAGACAATGCGGTGGTTGATAGAAGATTTTCACAATTTAATAAACATCAAAAAATGAAGCCCGCCAACATGTTTTCTGGGCTTGGCAGTGCTATTAGAGGGAATCATTTGACTAGAAAACAATGTCAGCTTAAATGTTGATACCCTATTCATTATATAATGCCAGTCAAAGTATTATTGACCAACGTGTATTTTCTGGAAAAAAAAACAAATAAAATTAGTAAAACTATTTAACGCAAAGTAATAAACTGCAAATGTATTATCCGTCCATTATTTTGAATAAGTCTTATTACTGCATTCCATTTAATATTTGTCCGATAATACTCCAATTTTTTACATTAGACATGAGTACATGTATATATGCCAATGCGGTGTTTGCTGACAAAAACTAAAATACAGTAAAACCCTGCATTAACGCAACCCTGCTATTAACGCTATCCAATTTCTTGGACCCAAATTATCGCATTATAGTTGGGTTCCACTGTATATACAAATTGATTTGAGTCTGTGATTTTTAAACTTATTATAGAAAATTGGTTTTTATGGGTTTTTTTTCTATGACTATGATGAATCACTAAGACTAGTTGACCAATAGGCCAGTGGTCACTAGCATCTACTGATATATAATTTTTTATGGATAAGAAAACAATAAAGGTTTTTCAAACTCATTTTAAATGCATGTGGTGTTTTATTAGGGTGATGGACTTTATAAGGAGAGAATTAGTGTTAATATTTAAGGATATATTCTGTAAAGGTCTTTGTCCAGTTGTTAATAAACACTAGTAGTTGATACTGCAATGACAATAAGAGAGCTTATGCATCAATAATAGTATTTTCTCACCAATAAAGACTAATAATGGTGGATCAATGAATGAGAGTAGATTGACAGCAGATTTCAGCCAATCGCAAATGCATTATTTACAATAAAAAATATGTTCAAACCAACAACCCAGCATATGCACTGAAAGATTTTTTTTGACATAAAAGGAACACAATTCTTTGTGAATGCCTCACTTTAACACCTAGTCTTGAGCAAGCTTCTAGAGACCTAGGACTGGTTAAGACATATTTGCTGTCCTCAAACTCAGGAGTCTCAAAGTTAAACAAATCCATTCGGGGCAAGGATGTAACTGGTGCTTGACTTTCTATTCTTCTTGTTGGGGAAGCTGTCCTCTTGTAGTTTAAGCTACCTCCTGAAAAAGCAGGGAAATTATTTGAGGAAAGAAACAGCAGAACCTGTTTATAATCTAAGGATAAAATGCAAGAAAATGGTGGATGTTCTGATATAGATTCTATGTGAACCATTCAAGAGTACCATGCAGATGATACGAGACTTGACTAAGTGTTCATCATTTTAGTGTCTCTCTTTATTGCATATTTACTGTACTACTCCAGTGGCCTAGTGGTTTGAGCATTTACCTCGGTGCAGGAGATCACAGGTTTAAACTCTGGCTGAGTTATAACAAAGACTTATAAAAATGAAACTATCAGCTGCCTCACTTATAATATTAATGTAAGGAATGAGCAGACTGATGTCCGGATAATATGACTGGGTGGGACATGATGCTACATGTCTGCGGCATGATGTCCCAGTGCTAGACATCACAATAAACTGCAACACAACTACATTAAAAATCCAAAAACACACACACGCATACTGTACTTACATATACCTGCATACAACTTCATAGCATCAATGAAAAGCGACACACTTAAAAATATGCATAGATTCACAGTAGTTACCACATTTTCTCTGAAAGAGAAAACTACTGGAGAAAAGTATACAATCTGTGTCAATGCAAATGTCTACTGTCTTTTCTGGGTTTTTTTCTTTTGAAAAGTAATTTTTACCTCCTAGTTGGTCTTACCATCCATCATTAACCCAAAGATAAAAATGAACATCTAAATTTAAAGACCATTGTGGAATTGTAATGGGAAGGATTTAAAACTTTTTCACTGAACTAAATCCTTATACAATCCATGCAAATCCACTGCTCCAAAATGAGTGTCTATCTTTTACAATAAGTTTTATACAGTGCTCTGTCAGTCTTAATTATAAACAATGCTACATAATCTAAGCTTGGTGTAAAAAATTTTACCAATATGTTTTCATAAGACACTGCAATAACCAATCGACAATAACTTAACATGGAATTTGCTATTCTTAAACGAATATGAGTGTACTTGTCCCATGTGGTATGTCAACAGAGAAACTGAATCAGTAAATTTTATACCTATGCATGTAGAAGCAATTAGAAAGGATAAAAGAGAAATTTTTTATGTCCTGTTGCCAAAATAATTACATTGATGAGCTGCTTAATTGGTAGTTAACTACATATAGAGTCAAAACAAGCATCGTAATTTATATTCAACAGACGCCAATGAGACAGACCTGTATATTGCTGATGTCTGATTCTAATAAACATACAAGTAAAAAACAAAGAACCATATGAATATTTTTTTGTAAACTAGGTACTTATATACTTAGCAAGAGATAAAACTAAAACTATTGTTTAATATCATTATATATACTGATTATTACTATCTTTTTAGAGAAAGTCAACTTAATTGTACTCCACATTTAAGATAACATGTAAATGAACTTTTTTCATTTTTTTTATTTTTTTTATTGTAAATGTGACAGCCCTACTTTACATACATCCACATATCACAGATTAGCACATAGATTTACACAATATTCCAACTGTTAGAATGTACTTTGTACATTTTCAAAAATATATATCTCAATATAATTTAGAGAGACATTTGTATATGCTCTGTATTAATACACCAAAGCTTCAGTCCCTTACTGTAGTGTAACCAGACATGCTGGCACCTGACAATTTGATTAAGGCATTTAAATTTCATACTTTGTAATGTGTGATTTGGATTTTAACACAGCTTTAATATTTTTCTAGTCATATAAACTACAATGTCTGCAGTGTGGCAGCTTATAGTGATGTCTAGCACTGGGGGATCATGCCAGACATTTAGCATCATGTCCCAACCAGTACCATTATCCTGACATCAGACCGACCAGACCTAACACTAACCTCTTAACTCTTAATGCTTAGCACCAAGAGAGGCAGCAACAAACACCATTTTTATGTCTTTGGTATAACTTGAATGAGGTTCAAACCTGCAACCTCCCACACCTGAGGTGGATACTCTAAAAACTTAGGCCACTGGTTTGGTCAGCTATTCATACAATGGCCTTGCACTTAATTTTACAAAGATTATTCACATATATACAGTTAACTCACTGTAGAAAAGACTCTCTTTATAGCAAACAGTGATTACTAAGGAATAATCTGAATAATCCTGCAACAAACTATCCAATGAAATTATGAATATAATGAAGAAAAAAAAAAACATTGATACAGGGATCGGGTGTGGGCGTTCAAACCTGAATTGACATTTTCATAGATCCCCCAAACATTAACTGATACTCCTAACTTCATTTTGTAACGAGTACCTGTGAAAAGGAGTGCAACACTGTACCAGTTTCACTGCAATGAACTGCAAAATTTAATGGCGATCATGAGCGAAAATAAATACATTATTACGGTAGAAATAACCATACGCATGATTTTCTGACAATATCAATTCTAAAATCGAAAACTTAACGTTCAATATCATACAAACTATGCAACTGTCGTAGGGCCATGTCGTTCATATATAGTTAGGTACAAAGCAGCTGCATCGAATAGTCTCGAATTTGACGCCGATCAACCTTAAAGTGTTAACATACGGAGAGACTACAAACAGATGAACCCTTCTTTCTTAAACAAACCGTAAATGATAATGATCATTTCACCCCACCCCACCCCTATCTCTTACATAGCAACAAGCAGAAACTTGTTAGGTGATAGTAATTCAAATTTCCTCGTAAACAAGAAGTGCAATTTAAATCAATAATTTACCACCTAAATCCATACATTCTTCAACGTCTTCCAATTGGTTTTCGTTTATACTTGACTCCATTGCATGTGTATATTTAAAATGTTTTTCCTAGTCGAAGGCATTGAAATCCGACTTAACCGCCATAACACAACAATGTATTTCCCGCGGCATTTAGTTAGACGCTGATACAATACCTCTCTGCAAACATAGTCTAAAAATATCCGGAAACAAAAAGTTACCTTCACTTGGGCTTTATTTCATGTAAATATATGTAATACTGGGTTTAGGTTAATAATAATAATAATAATAATAATAATAATAATAATAATAATAAGAAGAAGAAGAAGAAGAAGAAGAAGAAGAAGAAGAAGAAGAAGAAGAAGAAGAAGATGATGATGATGATGATGATGATGATGATGATGATGAAGAAGAAGAAGAAGAACTTTTATTCAATCGCAATTATTAAAATATTGATTATCTCTATAAAACAAATACAAGAAACACGCAAACAAAAAGCAGTATACTGTTTTATTTCAAATATGCAGCAGTAAAATAAAATACCACTTAAATTGTGCACACGTATTTCCAGGTATTCTAGTATTTATTGTATGCATACGTACAACGGTAACTCGTATAATATTATTTATTTATTTATTCATGAAACATTTTTATACTCATCTACAGCTTCAATATTTGTTTTCGCATCTTTTATTGCATATACCTTCTTTGTACACTATATCGAAAAGATTTCTTGTTCAAAATCAATTTGATATTAATTTAAATAAATTAAATACATCTTTCATGTAATGACAAGTACAGCTGAGATGTTTAAATCGATCATATTATAGTTTAAATCCATGCCGAATATGTTTTTGATACATCGAAGTAGTATAAGGTCTTTTTCTGGAATATTTCAACAATATATGTGATTAGAAAATAGAAGAAAAAACACAGAACAGAAAATGAAGACTTAATTGTAATTCACTGCTTGGATAAACATTCTATTTTGTCGCAGACGACGTCTACTGCCCTGTCATTATTGTAGCTTGAAGATTAATTCCGGATATAAGCCTGATTAGTTCATTAGTATTAACTGTTCTACTTCCGTTGTAAATAAATAAAAGGTAGAAAGATTGTAATTTAAGTTTCTTATTTTCCATCGCTGTTATATGAATCAAATCATTCTGTTAACATTTACAGTTAATATGCATCTTTAACTTTCATTCAAACCTTTTAGTTTTTCAAAAACTGCACATACATGATGTTTCAACGCTCATGCAAGTTGCCTAATTCTGCATGTTGCTTTATTTTGAACGTGTCACAGTTTTCCGAAAGTTTTCTTTATACGTATTTACAGTTTGCGATGACAAATATGATGTTTTTGAATTTATAGAATTGAGTGTACACATCAAAGTCTTAGAATGCCAAACTTCAAAAGAATAAGAACAAATCATACTTTAATATGGGCAGTGTAAATACTTAGTTTAATGTTTTTCAATCTCCCTTTTACCTCCAAGGTCTATTCGTGTTTGGAACTCTTACCAGCTGTCGTTGCTGAGATTACCAAATTGGTATCTTTTAAGAAGGAGCATTATACCTGAACATATAAGAAAAACCTGGGGATTTGATGATCAAACTTTATTGACTGATGAACTGAAATATTCAGTAAAAATATTTCTTTCTCGAATCTTTTAGTTAAATTCCTTATTATTATACCATGTTTTAATTTGTGTTTTGCTCCCAACATTATTTGTTTACTTTCATTTCTATCAGTGCCGCATCAACATAAAAAGCAAACTTGATTGTGATTTTAAAGTAGTTGTAATTAACAATTGAGATTGAAACAAATAAGTAGGTAATGAATCAGGCATGTTTGATGAGTTACTTGCTAACAACATTGCTGTGTCACATTTCTTTCTTTTTCCCAAGTATGTAATGACCTTCAACTCCAACACTGTTAAAACTAGACATATATAATGTGGACAGTGATAGAAGCATTGATAGGCAGAACCATTGGAGTTCTCATCACCATATACTCGGGATGGAGTGGATGGGTAGGGGTGATATATATATATATATATATATATATATATATATATATATATATATATATATATATATATATATATATATATACTAACTGCCTTAGGGTCTCCACTCCCTTATTTATTTTTAGGGTTTAGTCCCTTAGCCTTTGGCTAACAAAAACCGACCTGCAAGGCAGCTGAAGTCGTGGGCATGTGCGGTTGCATCCATTTCCTGAGCAGATAAAGAATCTGCCACTGCCCACAAAAGTACATATGTCAGAAGTATATAATAACAATGGAGTGCCACCAGTTTAGAAAGTATTGAAGTTCCTGGCCTAAATCAGTATATAGTCTTATCATAGCAATGAAAGAAAACTTTTATGCATGCATCCTATGTTGACCCAATGATCCCTCCATTGCCCCAGTGGTTCAAGAAATTACTGAGATCTCCTGAAACATATACACTTACTGAGCATCAAGACAGATTCAAGCATGCAACTGACTTTGGCATGTGGTTCATCCCTGGCTGCTCATCGGGAACTTGACCTCTGGGTTGTAACTTGGAAACTAGATCCCAAACTTAAAACCACATACATGTATATAATTACTGGGCATGAAAAGAAATATATATATATATATACACATACATACATACATACATGTATATATACTGTACATGTAAAATATTATTCTTGGAGGTCCACCTCAATGGGCCTAGCTCCAGGGTTTTAACTTATAGCTTGAAAACTATCAACGCCCAAAACTAATGGCCTATATATTCTTATTTGGCAAGAAAATATAAATGCCAGTATCCAACGGACCTTTGTCTTTAAGGCTGTCCTTATTATCACGGATTATATACAAACACAGAATTCTAATTACTCTCTTTAACCTAGGAATGTTTTAAGGTTCCTCATGGAAAGTGGGCCCCTGTCTCAATGAAAAAAAGATCTCAAATTGGCACAGAATTCCATGTTTGGTCTAATTCATTATCAAATTGATAGCCTAGGCACCATTCCACTAACCTTTCAAAATACAAAGAAATTGGGACTGTTTTACAAAACCTTTGGGTGAAAATTTGTTCATTGTCACACCATCTTAACATAGCTATCACTTTGGCATCCCATCAAATGGCACATTTTCAAGAATTCGAGAAGCTGGCTGTGACCTATATGATAAGTCATTTCCTGAGTCGTATTCCAAATCTGAAAAGAGGATGATAATATATCTTTGAAATAAAAGGAATATTAAAAAATGTTAACACTGAGACATTAAAGGTAAGGCAGGTTTTAAAAAAAAATGTAGAAACCAGCTAGAACAATATTCTCTTTTGCTGTTTGAAATGTGAAATGTTTACTAGAAACTTTTTGAATTTAAATTTCAGAAAATTTATTGCTATGACTGGACGACAACAGGTCTTGACCCTTTATCGGCAGTTGTTGAGGAAAAGAAGACAACTTCAGCATACAGACAAAAGTTTCTTTTTGCAGCGAGTTAGGGCTGAATTTGAAAAAAATAAACATCTGACATCAGAATCAGAAATAGATCATTGCATCCAGGTTGGTTTATGTACATTTACAGTTTTTACATGTATCTTGTAGCCTGTATGTGATATATATATTTCAAGAATATCCCTGCCTTATAGGTTTGGTGGCATATAATAATTTGTATGTCTGTCTGTCCATCTATCCTTCTATCTAGCACAATTTTATTAATGCAAGAAGAGCATATGAGATGGTCCATGGTCTGTCAGCATTAAGGACATATTTGTTATTGCTGCTCATACACATTACATTTCTGTGACTTCCATGATTTCACGAATGTCTAAAGAAATATTGCGTATGGAAAAAAAACACTATTTGGACACTTTTTACTTGTTCTTGTAGAAAATCGTAGGAGAGCAAAGAAAATGCATAGAACATGGAAATCTATGAGTAACTGCAGTTTTCCGTGATTCCTCCTTGATATCTTAACACATTAACCCCAAGAGCCACATTTATGGGGCAGAAGTTAGTAGACTACTGCCATGGTCTGTAGCATAGAGATCATGCATCATACACTTAAATGGGTGGTATTATCGAAGGGTTGACAGATTTAGCTCTACAATCATCCCAAATAATCTGAAAATTTTCGTTGCACTACAAAATACAGAGGGATAAACCTAATTGTTCAGATTGGGGGTTTTTTCCACCGAAAATTTGCCCATGGTTGGAATTTGATTTTGTGTCCAGATTTTAGATTTTATGGTCTCAGATGTAAGGCAGACTGGTCTGAAGTGCACACAGACAGATGAACCTGTGCAAAAAGTAGGATAAGGTGGACATTTTTAATAAAGAGTCTTCTCCATACGAAAATTATGGGTCCGTTAAGCAAAAAAAACCAAAAAGAAAAACGACTTTTCACCTTCTGCTCATGCGCGAGCAAACTAACCAATTCGTTAGCACAACTAGGCATTGGGCTAATGAAAAATTGAGTGGAAGTCGATGTATTAGGCTGCATTCAGAAATAGTCACCAAATTGTGACTCCTACTCGCATTTCATTTTGAAAAACAGCAAAAAAAACTACGGGTTAATGTGTTAATGACATGGAGTACTGGGACACATTTTTTATCTCATGGTAATGGGGTATTTGGAAACATTTTGCATGTGTTTATGGAGTATTTGAACAACTTTTATGTGTCTATAGAGTATTTGGACATTTTACATGCAGGTGGAGTATTTGGATATGTTTTTTAGAGTTTATCATGGTATGATGTCTAATTTTAGCTAGGAAGAGTTTATCATGGTATGATTTCTAACTTTAGCTTGGAAGAGTTTATCATGGTATGATGTCTAATTATAGCTTGGAAGAGTTTATCATGGTATGATGTCTAAACTTGAAAAAGTTTATCATGGTATGATGTCTAATTTTAGCAAGGAAGAGTTTATCATGACATGATATCCAGTTTTAGCTTGGAAGAGTTTATCATGGTATGATGTCTAATTTTAACTTGGAAGTGCCTGTATACGTGCTTCTCAGCATCTAAGGTCTATTATATCTTGGAAGTGCTTGTATGGGTGCATTTCAAGCTAATTATGACTAATTGAGGATTAAATTTTTTTATATGTAATGTCTTTTTCTCCAAAATTTGCTATTATGTAAATGAGATTTTGTTTTAGTCATTCCCAGTGTTGCCTTTGTTTTTAATTCAGAAAGGACAGATGGTACTGAAGAGGAATGCATTAGTGTAGATGTTATCCAAGACTTCCATCTTTCACCAACATTCCAGTTCAAGTAAATGCCAGTTATACAACTAAAACACCAACAGAACAGCTGGGAGGATTGTTTGGATTGACAAAAGAGGTGCTGCTGCTATATATAGTACAACGATACGTTTTTTTCTATACAGCTTTCAGCTTTTTGGTTTTTAGCCATGACATCTACAATATAATCAGGATGCAAATTTTGAATAACACAAAGTGGAAACAACTTTTGACCTAATACAAATGGAACAGTTTATAAACTTACTTAGAGGGAAAGGTTTTTTAATCCATACACAAGAATGACCGAGACCTATTGCAGTGAAGGAACAGGTGATTTTAACTGGAAGAAAGGAAAGGGAGATAACTACTGAGTACAATATGCAGACAACTGCTTTTATGCAAACAGTAAAAGTTTAGAAAATAAACATATATTACTTTTAAAGATATAATTATTTTCTTTAATTTACATAGATTTATATATTTTCAGAATTCATATTAGAATACATGGTTGATTTTCATACATGTTTATCAATGTAATCAATACTGCCTCTTTAATTTGCACTTTTTTTGGACTTGATAATTATAATAGTCATCTTTAGAGATCAGGTTATACCATTTTGAAGATCTTTACCAGTTGTTACTGAACAAACTTGCTCAGTATCTAAATATCTTCATTATATCGATACTTTGTTGAAACTAAGTTGGGACATGGTAGTTGCTATGGCTTTTATAATTTAGTGATCTGGTTTTGGGGATATAAATTTCAGATCATTTTTAGCTCAATAAAGAGTTTAAATTCTGATCACATTAAAAAATGGTGTCTTAATAAATTGGCATAATGGGAAGAATAATTGCTAAAAGCCATAGGAACTTAGTTAATTTTATATCATATGTCTTGTAGATGTTCGATGGGGTTACGGTTTTCATGTTGATGGTCAACTGAGCTGAAAAATATCCTTAAAGTAATTTTGAGTACAAATGTTTTAGCGCATAATCAGAAATCATGGATGTTGCCATACAATGTGTATCCGCTGTCCAAGCCAATGATATGTCCAGTCTCATAAGATATTTAGAAGGGAACATATGCCAAGAAGTTTTGGATTCATGCTTGTGCTGGGCATCTCGCTTGGGCAACTTAGATATTGTAACTTTGTTAGTGACCCGAGGTGCTAATCTCAATGCTAATGTCTGGGGAGGTTTCACACCACTAATTCTATCAGCCATGTTTTCACCAAACACTGAAGTTTTGAGATATCTAATTCAGAATGGAAGCAATGTCAACAGGTGCTCTATTAAACTACGGCAGACAGCGTTGCATGCTGCAACAATACGAGGGCATCTTGAAAGCGTTACAATTCTTCTCGCTGCAGGGGCAGATCCTGATGCCCAGGACTATTTATGGAAGACTCCTCTGTTACACGCTGTCAACAACAACAATGCAGCCTGTGTCCGATTGCTGATTCAGCAAAATTGCAATGTCAATATAACAGGATGGGTAAATGGTACAAGTCTGTCTCCACTTTTATTAGCACTAATGAAGAATAATTTGGAGATAACAAAAATGTTAATTTTGGCTGGGGCTAGATTTGAAAAAACAGTGATTGATTATCCGATGAACATAACAAATTATTATCAGATAGTGGAGGACAATTTAAACATAGAACTAAGACCAGTCTATCTGCAGCAGCAGTGCAGAATTTGTATAAGACAACTACTGAAACCACAATTTATTGCAAAGCTCAGACAAATAATGTTACCCCAAAGGATTAAAGACTTTTTAAGTCTTTCAGAACTTAATACAGACAGCTAAAATGTCAACACTACCTTGTTGATGTTGTCAGTTAAACCATTCAAATCAAGAAATATGACATGTGAGAATTGTAATACATGTTGTGGCACTTAAAAATTGTCAACTGTCAAATGTATAAATTAATAATTAGGAAATATTTGAACCATGTAAGAAAGGTAACTTGCATTCTAGTTGTAGTCTAGTTGTTTTTTCTCTTGTCTGACTATATGATATGAAGTAATTGGTGATCACCAAGCTCATTGTTGTTGTTGTTATATTAAGTATTAATAAAAATTGGGTTTTACAATATACCGCCTTTCCATTCCATGTCAACCTTTCATAGTGCTTTGCTTTACTAAGAAAATAAAAGAATAAGCTCTGTTTGCAGTTTTATTCAAAAGAAACAATTCTGATTTTGATGAAATTATTTGTTTCTTAACTTTTAAGTCAAATGACTTTTTTTAATATTATTATTTGCAAACGACAATTTTTAAACACTAGTATATCTACATCACATTAAAACATATCATGT
The DNA here is from genome assembly GCA_030141615.1 of Unio pictorum. Classification (NCBI taxonomy): domain Eukaryota; kingdom Metazoa; phylum Mollusca; class Bivalvia; order Unionida; family Unionidae; genus Unio; species Unio pictorum. The sequence continues at coordinate 18,078,871 of JARLTB010000339.1, forward strand.
CCAATTCGTTTCTGAAAACATTCCAAAGCTGTATTGCAACTCAGTACTGTCCAATACAAAATTAAAAATCAGCCTATGGCACTGATTTGCTAAAAAATGTAAAGAACCAAATTAAAACAAGGTTTCCAATGTGTATGATACCTCTACAAAACAAAATGCAACAAAATGTTAAAGATGGCTTGGTATCAGAAATGGATAAGTCTTCTCTTGATATACTTGAGCATGCCACTTCGCAGGATAGAAGAATGTTAAAAATAAATCATATGATTAAATGCCTAATAAAAATGTACAGAGTATTCTTCTTGAGCATAAAGCTTCAGTTAAAGATTCTGGTCTGGATTGACCAAGCATCTCAAATGTTCTTCCTTAAGGTGAGATTTTTAAAATGTCTTTCATATTGCTTGCACGATAAAAATTAAGTTCTGTTAAGAGAACAATGTGCAGTCTTAAAGGATTATGATGCAGTAATAATATCTTTAAATTTCCTGCCTAGATATCTGATGTAATTTTAAGGATTTCCAAAACCTTGAGGAACTTAAATACTTATCTAATTGTGTTAAGTTTTTAAATCTAAAATGTGATTTTATTTTCTCATTCTGTCACTATCACTAGCTATGACAAAAATTAGCTAGGTAATGTACAATCTCAGTCTGAAGTCAGTCAGAAATGTTTAGAATTTTAGTGAAACTGGGTTGGGCATATCAGTTTAGATATGTTTATGCTTTAATACATCTGCATATCCATATAGTGAGATGAAAAAGCTTTGATATACGTTGTGGTAGATATCTCAGATAGAGTTTTTTTTCTTCTTCCTCGTTTATTGTATATGTTATAATATGATTTGTATATTCATTTTTGGGGGAATTCATCATGGATGGTTTTAAATATAGATATCAATAAATGTAAGAATGAAAACTTTTAAAATTTATTCAGATATTACGTTTTTTCTAATTTTTAAAACAAATATTAGATACTTTGCATAAATTTCATATATCATTTTTTTAAATGATAGTGTGTTTTTAAGAGTTTTGAAAATTGAATGTTTCTATACATACTTGTGTACAAGTCCAACTGCAAATTGATACTGTATATACTGATCTACGAGTCCAACTGTAAATTGATACCATATATACTGACCTACGAGTCCAACTGTAAATTGATACCATATATACTGACCTACGAGTCCAACTGTAAATTGATAGCATATATACTGACCTACGAGTCCAACTGTAAATTGATACCATATATACTGACCTACGAGCCCAACTGTAAATTGATACCATATATACTGACCTACGAGTCCAACTGTAAATTGATACCATATATACTGACCTACGAGTCCAACTGTAAATTGATACCATATATACTGACCTACGAGTCCAACTGTAAATTGATACCATATATACTGACCTACGAGCCCAACTGTAAATTGATACCATATATACTGACCTAGGAGCCCAACTGTAAATTGATAGCATATATACTGACCTAGGAGTCCAACTGTAAATTGATACCGTATATACTGACCTAGGAGTCCAACTGTAAATTGATACCGTATATACTGACCTAGGAGTCCAACTGTAAATTGATACCATATATACTGACCTAGGAGTCCAACTGTAAATTGATACCGTATATACTGACCTAGGAGTCCAACTGTAAATTAATACCGTATATACTGACCTAGGAGTCCAACTGTAAATTGATACCGTATATACTGACCTAGGAGTCCAACTGTAAATTGATACCGTATATACTGACCTAGGAGTCCAACTGTAAATTGATACCATATATACTGACCTACGAGTCCAACTGTAAATTGATACCATATATACTGACCTACGAGTCCAACTGTAAATTGATACCATATATACTGACCTACGAGTCCAACTGTAAATTGATACCGTATATACTGACCTAGGAGTCCAACTGTAAATTGATACCGTATATACTGACCTAGGAGTCCAACTGTAAATTGATACCGTATATACTGACCTAGGAGTCCAACTGTAAATTGATACCGTATATACTGACCTAGGAGTCCAACTGTAAATTGATACCGTATATACTGACCTAGGAGTCCAACTGTGAATTGATACCCTATATACTGATCTACGAGTCCAACTGTAAATTGATACCATATATACTGACCTATGAGTCCAACTGTAAACTGCAGAGACTGAGATCTGCTGAAACATAGTGCACCATCAGGTATGGTTTTATGCAGTTTCTTAGGAGTAATTAGTAGAGCAAAAAAAAATAGACCCTGATCTGTAGGCAAATAATGATATGGCAGATCTAGATCTTCGTCATTGTTTGCAGTTTTATTTGTCGTATAAGCGAGTAAAGAAAGTACATTTCAATTTGCAATGGTGAAATTGCATTTAGATTCAGATTTCTCCTAGATGTTGAATTTGTGTTAATGATATGTTTTCTCTTCATGCCATATGCATATACACTTTCAAAATGGGTACCGCTGCAAACAACTTTGACACTGATCTGCAATCACATAATGCACTGGCAGATTGGAGTGTATATTGCTTGTTTAACTAATTGCTTGGAGTGTATATTGCTTGTTTAACTGATTGCTCCTAAAACCTGAATAGACCTAGATCAGTGCATTATGTGACAGCAGACCTGGGTCTATGCAGTTGAACTTGACTTGTAACGGAGTATAGAAACAAATGGATACTCAGATGAGATCAGACTGTTGTAGAAACACAGTGGCTTTATAAGCAAAGGAAGAAAATATGTTTTGCAATGTAATAGTATTTTAGTTCATATCTGAACCTTGAGTAATTATACTATACTCTAAAATAGTATACATGTACCTTTATTATGTAACTGTATTCATGTACGGTTATTATTTAACCATATACATGTACTATTATTATTACTGTATACATGTATATGTACCTTTATTATGTAACTATTACTGTTTATTCCCAAAGAAGTTATTGAGGCTATAGAAACTTTGTAAGAAACAAATTTTCACATTCAATCCTTTCTAATAATTCAAACAGAAAGAAGTTGTCAATTTTGTCCAAATTGATCAAATGTTTGTTTCAGAGGCAACAATAAAAGAATTGTACTATATGTTTTTATAAAATTTGTTACACTTTTCAAATTAGTGGTCTACAGGTGCTTTTTGCAAACTGATTTTTGTTTACTTTCAATATCTTTTTATTTGGCTATGAAAAGAATTTGTAAATTTGCCAAATAATTCACCATTTTATTTACATTCTCAGAGTTTAGATAAAAATTGTAATATGTTTATGAAACTCGATACAGACATCAAACTAAGGACCTGCGATACATTTTTCAATCAAAATTTTTAAGTGTCAAAAATTGGTGTTGCCAAGAAATAAAATGCACATTTTGCAAGTTGTTTGTAGAATATAACTAAATATAACTAAAAACAAACTTTATTAAATATGTTTTTGAAACCTGAACACAAATATAAGGCTAGTGCCTCAGAATTACAAATGTTTTTGTTCACTTTGGTGTGTAGAAAATACTTCAACTGTATACAGAAATGTTTTGTAATCGTCAAACCATTCAAAGAAAAAGAATGTTTAAAAAAACAGCAATGCCCATGGGTTTTGTAAATTTGTATAATGATTGGTGTCAACAAAAGTAGCAAGTTGAGTAAAAGAGACTTCATACTGCACTTAGAAGTGCTGTACCTTGGTTAAGATACCAGTGCATGATGAAGACAATGAGTTTTGTTAAATTTAGGGGAGTATTTGTTTGGGATTTGAGAATGTCATCTCAGTTTGTTCTTTGTGCAACTTTGAAGCAGAGATGTTCCGTTAGTGTGTGTTTGAATTAAAATTTAACGTGTGAAATTTTATCAGTGTTTGCAGTTTTGTATTACTGAAGTGGCAGTGACTAACACATTGCAATATTTCCAAAATCTTGTTTCACTTTATGAAGAATAAAAACTTAAACGTACATATTGATATAAATGTGACAACAAAAAAGTCAGCTATAGACAGATTGGGTGATTTGCCAAATTTGGTCTGGAGTTTTGACTTAATGGAGACAGGATTTTTTTTATGAGAATATCAGATTTTTCCTTTTGTCACATGTCTTTGATTTTCTTTTCCAAATGAGGAAACAATTTGAGTTGCTTTTATCCATTTGTTTGAGAATTTTTGTGCAATTTCCAGGAACACTATTTTGACTAGATCTGAAAAATGATACCATAAATGGGAGATTATGCTCAGCTATAAAATTAGAAACTAATTTCTCAAGGTTTCTGAATGATACATAATTATTGCCACCATAGCAGTGTTTTAAATCAGCTTTCTGGGAAAGGCAAAATATATATATTCATGTCCTTTGATCCTTGGAACTTGATTACATCATCTAAAATTCTCATTCCAACCATTACTGAATTTTCATGTGATATTTCAGTTGCTTAGAGTTTTGGTTTTTAGTATTGTGTTATAATGCATGCATAGATATCTCAACAAACTTGAAAACACCAAAGACGAACCAACCTGTTTTATGCAACTTGAGCTCTTTAGTAATCCAACGATAAACATGTAGCATCTTTTATCTTGTCCAAATTACCGTTGATCACACATAAAATAGTATAGACTATAGTCAATCTCAACAAGTTGAATGACTCAGTTTACCCTGCAGAAATAATCAAAGTAATGGTTACGTAATTGTTTTATGTTTTTATTGAGCTCTGTAATAATCCAGACACAATCAAATAATGTCTTGATTCTTTCAGAATTACTCCTGATAACACAGATAATTCATGTCAACAGGCTTCTAACACTGAAGACTACTGACTCTGTTGATAGAAAACAATGGGATGTTAATTGCTTTGTTTATGCCACTTGAAATAGCAATAAAATTGTATTGCCCTGTTTAGTCCATTTCACAGTCATGTGACCTCAGTATATGTGACAGGTTTGATAAGGGAGATCCAGACATATTGATGAGGTGATCTTGCATCTAATTGTATCATCAAGATTTTAAATTAATATAAGAATGATTGAGATCTACGAATATTCAAAATGGTGATCTTGAATTTATTTGGCTGAGCATCTTACCACTAGGGAGATAGTATTTATGTTCCAAGTTTGATAAAACCTTTTAAAGACTTAGAATGATTTTTTTGATACTTAAAACCTGTGTATACAAATTGTTGATAATATTTCTGACTGATTCTTTTTATCACACAAAAGGCTCTGTTTTGTTTTATAGGATTTCAACATGGTACATATGCTTATGGTGGTTATCTACTGTTCTTATTCTGCAAAGAATTAGATTTTTTCAAGGAAAAAGAATTTCCCAAGTTTTCCTCACTGATAACATGCAAGAGTGCTTAGATCCAATATTGCCTTCACTAACTGTTGTTATTAATATCTCTCTCTCATCCGGGAATTCCCAGCATTTATCAAAACTGCCATTGTAAAGCCTCTAGTGTGGAAAACAACAATCGACCATAACGATTTAAAGAACTACCGACCAGTTTCTAATCACATGTTCACATAAAAAAATCTTAGAAAAGTTGTTTTAACCAAAGTTGTATCTCATCTGAATTCCAGCAGTTATTTTTTTAGCAATGTACAGTCTGCATATCGCCCATGCAACAATGCTGAAACTCCTCTTCTGAAAGAAGTTAATGACATTCTCTCAGCTTTGGATAGCGGACAGATGACAGTCCTCGCCCTCCTTAATTTGTCTGCAGCATTTGACACAATAGACCATGATATATTACTTCACCATCTTCAGAATGCATTTGGCAATCATAATACAGTCTTGCTGTGGTTCAAGTCCTACTTAATCAACAGGGCACAAATTGTATCTGCAAATGGAATACACTCCAGCCAAGCTGACCTATGTGGTGGTGTTCCACAGGGGTCTGTTCTTCGACCTGTTCTCTTCATATATACACCCAGCCGCTCTCAAGTGTCATAGATCATTGATGTTACCATCCAAGGAGTAGAGAGGTGCATTTCTGATGTTAAATCATGGATGACATGTAACAAACTGCAGATGGATGATGATTAAGCCTGGACCATTCTGGCCACAGCACAAAGACTTTCTTATTCACGTCCTTTACCTCAAACAATAAATATCACCAACATTAAATTCACAACGTCAGTACTAAACCTAGATGTTACTCTATACAGTAATTTCACATTGCACCAACATGTCATGAACATATGTAAGGCTGCATATCTTGAGCTGAGACGCATCAGTTCCATTCGCAAATATCTTTCAGTTGATGTCACTAAAACACTTGTGTGTTCATTGGTACTTTCACGAATGGACTATTGTAACTCAATTATGGATGGTTCGTCTCAATATCTACTCCAGAAACTTCAAAACACAGCTGCTCGGATCATCCTGTGGGTACCACGATCATTGCTCTGGGCCCTACACTGGCTATATATTCGATCCAGAATCAAACACAAAGTCACTCTCGCCAGAAAAACATATCTATAGAGCGCCCCCTATGTAATATTATCACGTTTTTGGATGAGTAAATATGAGCGACATCTGGACGTATTAATTAAGTGATCTTACACGTGATTAGATGTGCTTATTAACACTCCAGCAAGTCTACTTCTGATTAGATTTTTCCAAATCATAAAGACCTTCCATGAATATTTTTAGGACGATGATATGTTTGTTTTTCCTTATGGAAATCGAATTTCGATCGGATTTTGCTCAGACTCATTAAATAACTTGTATTGTCATGATTTTAGACAAGTTCTGTAATAACCAAGATCTGCAGCTGGATGGATGGACTTCATATCTTGAGACCTATTTTAATCGGATTTTGATAAAACTTTGTAAATACTTTTATGTACTATCAAGGTCTTGACTTACCTCAATTAGGATTGAGATCTATTTATAATAATTGTGCCATTTATCATACAAATGATTTTTTATGTGAAATCGACAGCAAAATTATTAAAGCTACGTTAGAAATCCAGGATCACGCACACACACGTGCACACATACCAGCCGTATTGTAGGACACGATGGAAACGTTGCTTCGTTTTACCATGATTTAACTTTTGGGTACCAGCAACTGTTCGAGTAGCTCATATCAAATAATCTTAAAACTTGTAGTATTGGTGACGATATTTCTCGTCGAATAAACTTTGATCATGTGGGTGTGTGGATATGTAGATATAAGTAGTATTAGCGTGGGGAACTAGCACATACATGTATTGTATTCACGCTTTTACTGAACCATTTACGGATCTTACAAACTAAGTCCTTTCCTCTGGTAATTCGGGAACTAAAACCCACATCAAACACATATCAATGATTTACTAGGATTTCATCAGCAACCGTTTTAAAGAGGTTTTAGCTGGTGCGTACACGAAATGTATCGTACATTACGCCCAAAATTATTTACCACAAAGAGCATGTACGAAGAATAGACAATGCAGTGAAAACGTCAGCTTCGCTAGCCAAACAAATTTTTTCACCAAGAACAATCGTACTTGAGGGTATTTGTTATACGTCGCAATTACTTAATTGCCTTTTAATGGAGTTAGCCCAGGTGGCAAAAACATATACGTACTCAAAATATAACAAACCAAATGAAAACAGTTTTAAAAAACAATTGATAACGATATAAGTATGTACTTATGGGCACACAAAAGGCAGTATAAGGACAATCAAGAACTATGGGATACAAACAGGGACGCGATATATGATTATACATTAGAAGAGATAACCAACCAAAGAGCAAAATTGAAAGCGAACGATTTATACATCAACTGGGACAAGGCCTGGAAAAAGTATGAAAAGCAAGGCTTTTTGAAAATACAAAGCCTCTCCTTCAAATATATGCATGATGCGTGGTTGACGGGAGAGGTAGCAGTAAGGAATTGGATGGACTATGAAATTATAGAAAAGCGAACTTAGTATACTTGGATGGAGACTTCCCAAAAAATTACCCTGTATAAAATTACTGATTTTTATAACAGATGCAATGTTCAAATGTGGCCAAATCATAACGATAGGAAAATAAAAAGGTTACCAATTGTCTTTATACTATCTTTTTCTCCTCTTTAATTTTTGTAAAACAAATATTTAGGAATAGGAAAGAGGGTACAGAACCCTTAATGGGGGAAGTACAAAATGAGTAAGTATTGGGGCTAAGTCACATGGCGCCACGCGAAGTGGACAGGCCTATGAAAGAGTTGGGAAAAGGCCCCATTAAGGGTTAAGCAACACAGCACACAGAAATATATTCACAGACTCAGTCTAGGAAAAGTATCTTCTAATTTCTGCGCTATACTAATTATACTAATATTCCGTACTGCATAGAGAACCCGTATCGAGGGTATCAATATAAAAGAAAAAAAAATTGGGAAATATTATGGAAAAACTAAATAACGTAAACAAATATAGACAACCCAATTCGAGTGGGGCGAACTGAAACTTAAAAAATGTATGGACCTATTCCCGAGCACATTTGTACTCACTTTAAAATAAAAAGATTTGCGGAAAACTACACAAGAAAGACAAACTAAAAAAAAAAAACAACAAAAAACAGTAGGAATTTCTCTCAAAGGAAAATTAGCGTATTGTTTATTCCGCCAAAATTTCAATTAAAGAAAAAGCAATAAAAAGATATAACAAACTAAAGAGTATATCAGATGATCTTTTATGAAGGACATCTGGGAAAAATTTGAAACACACACACACACACACACACACACACATATATATATATGTATATGTATGTATATATATATATATATATATATATATATATATATATATATATATATATATATATATATATATATATATATATATATATATATATATCACACAGACAAAAAGCGCCAATATAAATAGCACACATGGGATATATGAGACCTCTAGCCAAGGTCAACTAAAAAAAAAAAAAAGGAAGAAATTTCGAGATTAGGTGAATAAAACCTACTCGGAAGATCAGCCTTATAGAAACATCAAGGATGAAATACCCCACTCAAAAGTTTAAGCAAAAAAAGAAATTAAATTAAAGAGAGAAAAAGGACAATAAAGATTTTTAAAAAACCCACATAACTCCGTATAGGGGGAGGGGGAACACACCAACACAAAAACTTATTTAAAAGAAATTTAAGGTGTGTGTGTGTGGGGGGGTAATTCGTCTGGTGTCCCGCCCCCCCCCCCCCCCACACACACACAAAGTGTATATAATGCAATATGTTCCACTTTTACTACATCGTTCTCGACTTTTCCTCGAAATCGTTGAAAGGAAAGGAAGTGCGTATGTTTGTGTTCAACCAGCAACAACGGAATTACTGAATAAAATATGTATGGTTTTCACCAGCGATAAATCACCCACCTCCACCCCCAAACACCATACATGTATAGTTCTGTTAATTCACTCTCTCAGAATCATTCCAGGTTTAGGGGAGCAAGTTTGAATTTAGCATGCACGGAAATAATCACGACATCTACCCCTATATGTATGTATGTATGTATGTATGTATGTATGTATGTATGTATGTATGTATGTATGTGTGTGTGTGTGTGTGTGTGTGTGTGTGTGTGTGTGTGTGTGTGTGTGTGTGTGTGTGTGTGTGCGCGTGCGTGCGTGCGTGCGTGCGTGTGTGTGACTGACTGACTTTATTTCCTCTTCAATAGAAATTACATCAGATTAATCAAATTCAGGATAATAAAGATCATGAAATACAACAGAAAAGTGACAAACATACAACAGTAGCACTGTGTCAGCTACCGTAATGACAAAACGAAATATATCAATACATGCAGGGGCCCCTAATTTCTGAGTGGTCTCTGTCTGCGTAGGTTCGAGTCTTAGATTCGGCCAGTGCGGGTATGTGAGAAAGCTTGCCGGTAATTTATCGTGGGTCGGTAGTTCTTTCTGTGTTTTTTTTTTCTTCAGGGTTGTTCTTCGCAGAGGCGTATCTAGAGTGTTTGGAGCCCGGGGACAAGATTCATTTTAACGCCCCCCCCCCCTCCTCTGAAACCCATTATTTTCATCAATAAAATCACCATCACCCAGTTACATACATACATACATACATACATACATACATACATACATACATACATACATACATACATACATACATACATACATAAGAATGTATTAAAGTTAAGACTTAATTGGAGTACAACAGTTTCGTTTGCATTCCCTTTTCCACTCATGCATACCATACATGTCCCCCCCCCCCCACTCCCATCTCATTTTATTTGACAAAACTTCCAATTATGCATGACAATGTTGCCATGGTAATAGGAACGATCACTGCTTTTTCGTTAGGATGGGAAATCTCCCTAGGGGTGCTGATGGATTTTTTGTAGCTAATTTTTATCCGATTTGTAAAGCCATGTGATAGGATTCATATACAATGTGTAGGTCGCCCTTGGAGTCTTAATGAATAGACACACCGTTAACAGTATCTAATTGTACATTGTTATGATTATGACCTATATATTGAATCACATGCCTTTAACAGAAATACTCTATCACATGTCAAGTCTCACCTTTGTCTCATCGTTATGTGAGAATGTATTTAATGTATTTAATAGATCTAGAACTTTGTCATTATTTGCAGTTTTACTTGTCATATAATCGAGTAAAGAAAGTATATTTCATTTTGCATTTGACACAATAGACCATGATCTATTACTTCACCATATCCAAAATGTATTTGACAATCATAATACAGTCTTGCTGTGGTTCAAGTCCTACTTAATCAGCAGGATACACTCCAGCCGAGCTGACCTATGTGGTGGTGTTCCACATGGGTCTGTTCTACGACCTGTTCTCTTCATTCTTTACACCCAGCCGCTCTCAAGTGTCATAGATCATTGATGTTACCATCCAAGGAGTAGAGAGGTGCATTTCTGATGTTAAATCATGGATGACATGTAAAAAACTGCAGATGGATGATGATTAAGCCTGGGCCATTCTGGCCACAGCACAAAGACTTTCTTATTCACGTCCTTTACCTCAAACAATAAATATCACCAGCATTAAATTCACAGCGTCAGTACTAAACCTAGGTGTTACTCTATACAGTAATTTCACATTGCACCAACATGTCATGAACATATGTAAGGCTGCATATCTTGAGCTGAGACGCATCAGTTCCATTCGCAAATATCTTTCAGTTGATGCCACTAAAACACTTGTGTGTTCATTGGTACTTTCACGAATGGACTATTGTAACTCAATTATGGATGGTTCGTCTCAATATCTACTCCAGATACTTCAAAACACAGCTGCTCGGATCATCCTGTGGGTACCACGATCATTGCTCTGGGCCCTACACTGGCTATATATTCGATCCAGAATCAAACACAAAGTCTGTTCTCTGTGCTACGTTTCACTGACGGACTCCAGTCCAACATACTTATTTGGCCTCACACATGTGTACACAAGCGCAAGATACGTGCGCTCCTCTCCTGCCAATCGTATACTCATTTTCCCCACTATTATTATTGTTGTCCCTTCTATTGAAAAACAAAAGGCCTTATACATCTTAGGTCTTGTTAAAAGAACTGTTAACTCCCTTTATTTTGGTGTATGACTGATGGATGTACTTTGGGTTTTAGAGTCTAAAACTTGACATTACTTCAGATGTGCAAATATTAAAATGAAATTTACAACAAAAAACAAATGCTTGCAATATTTGGTCATTTTCACCAATCGGACTTTAAACGGAAATTGCAATTTAACAAAAAACATAGATTGAATTTGTAAAGAATGTATTTTGTACTTCATTCACTGCCATTTCTGGAGTTGGTATTGTCTAGTCTGACAAAATTAATTGTCCCTTTTTTAATAACTGGTACAGATAGTGTACTTTGGACTAATTCATGCTAATAATTTAGCACACGGGGCAGCCATTTTGGTAAGCTTAGATCATGTACAGTTTCTATAATTACAATATTCATAGCAATTTCAGCCAGAGTTCATGAAAATAACATAGAGGTATGCCAACATTCTTTCCATGGTAGATGTTGCAATTACAAAAATTTCATCCGATTCACGTCACTCTCGCCAGAAAAACAAATCTATAGAGCGCACCCTATGTAATATTATCACGTTTTCGGATGAGTAAATATGAACGACATCTGGACGTATTAATTAAGTGATCTTACACGTGATTAGATGTACTTATTAACACTCCAGCAAGTCTACTTCTGATTAGATTTATTCCAAATCATAAAGACATTCCATGAATATTTTTAGGACGATGATATGTTTGTTTTTCCTTATGGAAATCGAATTTCGATCGGATTTTGCTCAGACTCATTAAATGACTTGTATTGTCATGATTTTAGACAAGTTCTGTAATAACCAAGATCTGCAGCTGGATGGATGGACTTCATATCTTGAGACCTATTTTAATCGGATTTTGATAAAACATTGTAAATACTTTTATGTACTATCAAGGTCTTGACTTACCTCAATTAGGATTGAGATCTATTTATAATAATTGTGCTATTTATCATACAAATGATTTTTTATGTGAAATCGACAGCAAAATTATTAAAGCTACGTTAGAAATCCAGGATCACGCACACACACGTGCACACATACCAGCCGTATTGTAGGACACGATGGAAACATTGCTTCGTTTGACCATGATTTAACTTTTGGGTACCAGTAACTGTTCGAGTAGCTCATGTCAAATCCTCTTAAAACTTGTAGTATTGGTGACGATATTTCTCGTCGAATAAACTTTGATCATGTGGGTGTGCGGAGATGTAGATATAAGTAGTATTAGCGTGGGTGACTAGCACCTACATGTATTGTATTCACGCTTTTACTGAACCATTTACGGATCTTACAAAACAAACTCCTTTCCTCTGGTAATTCGGGAACTAAAACCCATATCAAACACATATCAGTGATTTACTAGGGTTTTCATCAGCGACCGTTTTAAAGAGGTTTTAGCTGCTGCGTACACGAAATGTATCGAACATTACGTCCAAAATTATTTACCATAAAGAGCACGTACGAAGAATAGACAATGCAGTGAAAACGTCAGATTCTCTAGCCAAACAAATATTTTCACCAAGAACAATCGTACTTGGGGCATTTGTTACGTCGCAATTACTTAATTGCCTTTTAATGGAGTTAGCCCAGGTGGCAAAAACATATACGTACTCAAAATATAACAAACCAAATGAAAACAGTTTTAAAAAAATTGATAACGAAATAATTATGTACTTATGGTTATGGACACACAAAAGGCAGCATAAGGACAATCAAAAACTATGGGATACAAACAGGGACGAGACATATGATTATACATTAGAAGAGATAACCAACCAAAGAGCAAAATTGAAAGCGAACGATTTATACATCAACTGGGACAAGGCCTGGAAAAAGTATGAAAAGCAAGGCTCTTTGAAAATACAAAGCCTCTCCTTCAAATATATGCATGATGCGTGGTTGACGGGAGAGGTAGCAGTAAGAAGGCCCATGATCAGTATCTCCGTACTGTGCACTGTGCAAAAGAGCACCCTTCAATAAAATTCATGCAATTACACAGTCACAGTGCAATAACTTGGACGAAGAATGTTGGGGGTAGGGGACTAATTAAGGAATTGGATGGACTATGAAATTAGAGAAAAGCGAACCTATTATACTTGGATGGAGACTTCCAAAAGAATATAATATATAAAATTACTGATTTTATAACAAATGCAATGTTCAAATGTGGCCAAATCATAACGATAGGAAAATAAAAAGGTTACCAATTGTCTTTATACTATCTTTTTCTCCTCTTTAATTTTTGTAAAACAAATATTTAGGAATAGGAAAGAGGGTACAGGGACCCTTAATGGGGGAAGTACAAAATGAGTAAGTATTGGGGCTAAGTCACATGGCGCCACGCGAAGTGGACAGGCCTATGAAAGAGTTGGGAAAAGGCCCCATTAAGGGTTAAGCAACACAGCACACAGAAATATATTCACAGACTCAGTCTAGGAAAAGTATCTTCTAATTTCTGCGCTATACTAATTATACTAATATCCCGTACTGCATAGAGAACCTGTATAGAGGGTATCAATATAAAAGACGGAAAAAAATTGGGAAATATTCTGGAAAAACTAATTAACGTAAACAAACAGAGACAACCCAATTCAAGTGGGGAGAAGTACAACTGAAACTTAAAAAATGTATGGACCCCTTCCCGAGCACATTTGTACTCACTTTAAAATAAATAGATTTGCGGAAAACTACACAATAAAGACTAACTAAAAAAAAAACAGTTGGAATTTCTCTCAAAGGAAAATTAGCGCATTGTTTATTCCGCCAAAATTTAAATTAAAGAAAAAGCAATAAAAAGATATAACAAACTAAAGAGTATAGCAGATAATCTTTTAAGAAGGACATCTGGGAAAAATTTGAAACACACACACACACACACACACACACACACACACACACACACACACACACACACACATATATATATATATATATATATATATATATATATATATATATATATATATATATATATATATATATATATATATTTCACACAGACAAAAAGCGCCAATATAAACACCATACATGTATAGTTCTGTTAATTCACTCTCTCAGAATCATTCCAGGTTTAGGGGAGCAAGTTTGAATTTAGCATGCACGAAAATAATCACGACATCTACCCCTATATGTATGTATGTATGTATGTATGTATGTATGTATGTATGTATGTAAAAAGGGGCTAATGATATGAATGTTAGACCTGGGTGAGTGGGAATAGACCCATCACGCACTCAACCTATCAACCAATCGAAAGTACGTACGCTTATTCCAAATTGAATCCAGTTTTTCTAGTGGATTTCCCTTTGCCAAAATTGTGTAAGCCACCGATGCAATTCATCAAATGGTAGAGTTGAAGAATTAAATTACGTTCCTATCTATGCCAATCATCTAGTACAAAAGTGTACATATTATATGTCCCTAACAATTTCTTTTGCTGATATGACTAAACGTCATTTGAAACGTAGCCACTGTCAGAGAGGATTAGGTTGTTAATTTTGAGCGGTGGGTCCGAAAATGATCAAGTTAGGCTTTTGGGATAGAGCTTGTCAAGGAGGGTTTCCGTAACCAAGTGGAAGACCCTATTAAGGCAATGAAAGACAATAGCCCTAAAAATTACTTTTTTTTGAGAATCCCATGATCACTTGTTAGTGACCATGTGATAGGATTCATATACAATGTATCGGTCGCCCTTGGAGTCTTAATGACTTGGCACACCGTTAATAGTATCTATTTGTGCAATGTTATGATTATGACCTATATATTGAATCACATGCCTTTAACAGAACTATTATATCACATGTCAAGTCTCACCTTTGTCTCATCGTCATGTGAGTATGTATTTAATACACGTAATAGTTCATTTCATATACCTACAAAAGCTTAAAGAACAAATCAGGAGAGAATATCAGCGCACGTTCCCTGTGAACTGTTAATGTTTGTTTGTTTTAATTTATCTATATTTATGTGATACAATTCTTATCCATAAACTGTTACATCTTTGTTATCCGCTCACCTCAGCATATGTGCTATTTATATACCCTGTCCGCTTATCCGTCCGTACGTCCTTCTGCCAATTATCTCTCCTCAACCTTTGCTTATAGCTTATCGCTATATAACAATGAAATAAGAGCTGACCCACTAATGGACGTGAAAGGATTCGATATTCGGTTATCAATAAACAGGTGTCCAAAAGATAGATCACAGTACAGATACAAGACACCCATTGGTGCAATATGACACCTAGTGCATTGTTACAATCCAGTACAACTAATTTCATGATGCATACATGGATGACTGTGTTATAGGTTAAAACTCTAAATTCTGAATTGTTGTGACTGATTTCTCCGAAAATTGCAATAAGCACCATTTAGCATCATTGCGTAATACTATTTCATTTTCTAATGTAGACAGTTGATGAAATATGTAACCTTTTTAACTTTAAACGAATGAAAAATATTTCTAAAACTATATAGTATATAGTGAAAAAAAAGCAAAACTTTTCTAAGTTTTTCTTTTGATTATATTGTTATAACCTTGAATTTTATTTTACGTTTCCTGGGTGTGACATGATGCTACATGCCAGCGGAATGATGCCCGAGTGCTCGACGTCACTATAAACTGCCACGCTGCAGACATCGTAACGATATGACTGACAAATTGTTATAGCTACGTTAAAAATCCAACACACACACACACACACACACACACACACACACACACACACTGACTGGTTTCTGCCAGTACATTTGATTGCCAGCGATCTATGTCACTATTGTGTACTGAAAACGTCAAAATTACTGCCATGGGCTAAACACTTTCATAAGTCTAATTTGTTTGTTGTGAACTAATATTTTAATATTTTCGGGAAAAGTGCTGAATTACTAATTACACGGGTGAATCACTGCGTAATAACTGTTAACCAGTATATGAAATGATCCCTTTTGTACACCATACTTCACTGCATGAGAGCATTCACGTCGTGACTAGTCGTTGCTGTTATAGGGTTTTACACCATTTTCAGCACAAGATAGGCTATACATGGCGGCCAGTATAAATGGTGGAGGAAGAACCCGTAAAAAAAACCCTAAAAGAACCACCGACCCACGAGAAGCTACCGGGAAGCTTTCTCACAAACCCACATTGGCCGAGCCCAAGACTCGAATCCACGCAGACGGAGGTGAGATGGCAGCGATCCGTAACGGTGAGCGCTTTAACCCCCCCCCCCCGACTTTAATAGTAGTAGTGACACCAAATGTTTCTTTTCATGATAACTGTAAGGCTTCACACAACTATAGCTGTTATCATATGCATAGTTTGGGGGCTGAAGCTATTCGCACGGCCAGGGCAGTCGAGATCTTACCACGGGTCATGTCTGCAGTGTGGCAGTTTATAGTTACGTTCTAGCACTGGAGTATCATGCCGACATGTAGCAGCATGTTCCACAAACACATTATCTTGAAACCAGGCCGACCAGTCCTAACACTAACCTATTGATGTTGAGCACCATGCGAGGCAGCTGCTAGTACCATTTTTGTAAACCTTTGATATGACTCGGCCGGAGTTCTAACATGCTACCCCACCCCCTTAATCAAGTCTGACGATTTAACACCACTTAGGCCACCGGAGCAATCACTTTTTTAATGGTATATTTACTAACTTGCTATGATAACGATGGATATGTTTTATGGTAGCTGAGTTGACATTCTGAATATTTCATACTTATCTAAAGTACTGACCGGTCGCCGTGCAGATAGTATTTTATGTTGTGGGCACATGGCGGTCACGCGAATAGTCTTTCTAAAACTTGGCACACGGCTGCCGTCCCAAACAGATTCACTTTTTTAAAGAAATTGAAGAAAAAAATATACCGAACTAACTTTCAAGGCCGATCCCACCAAATACCAAGCATACCCCTTCAGAGGTTCAGAGAGGCCAGGGTCATTTCCAAAGTTTGCGGTCCTTATGCCTTAGTTATATCGAAATTTGGAATGCCTATATATCAGTTAATAGATGACGATTTCAAAGACAGATAAGAACAATTAAGTAGATTTATTATTTTCAGAATTGTTTTTGTTTTTTTTTAAATATTTTAATACCGCTATTTGAGGGCCTCTCTAAGGTCACTGCCCCAGCGATATGGCTCCCTGCCCCTCCCCCCCTTCCTGGGTCCGATACAAAGTATGCTTGCATCTCCGCCCCACCTCCAAACTTTGTCTTCATGCCATGCAAATGATATACGGAGACGGTTTACAACTCACGAATCACCAAGTTTCACTTACCTACGGCCAAACATCAGTCAAGCGTGTTTTCTTCTTCTCAATATTTCAAAGGATCGTTGCACTTTGTTTAATGTATTACGTAATATCCCAAATATAAGTTTGACAGACATTAAATCGGACTATTTGAGTGATGGTCTATCAAGTTAATTCCTTCATGTATTTTAGCTCGGGGTTAATATTTTTATTGGATTTAATTGTTCACGTTTAGTCGAAATCTCGTAAGAGATAAGCTTGTGACCTTTGCCGTTTCCACTATTTTCGGTAAAAAGAAAGAAAGAAAGAAAGAAAGAAAGAAAGAAAGGAAGAAAAAGAAGAAGAAAAAACAACTCATTTCAACTAACATTTTAAATACTTCGTACCTGACAACCATTGCTTTGTAATGAAATAGTACGTTTTCAAAAGAAGACTTTTTGGTTATGTCTTAATGAAATCGAATTGCTGATGTTGGGTTAGCTCTAATTTGCAATCTGATTAAAATCAGAGGTTCCCATTCCTATGTTGGACAGTGGAGATCAGATCTGAATCAGAATGCTCCAATTTCGTCATAGACATATACACATTTAAAAAAAAATGATGGGGGGTGGGGGGTGGCAACGTATATAGGCTACATAAATTTTACAACATGTACAAATGTTCCCCCACCATAACTACGTCCCTGTTGGTCAACACACACTTAAGCCCCCACCCCATCTCATTTGATAATTTCTGATTAAAAATTAAATGCATCTAAGTCTATAGCAAATGTAATATACTCCACACTTACATGCTGTGTTAAAATTTTACGAGGAACCTTTCTAAGAGTATTTATTAGTAAAAAAAAAATGATATCATTTTCAGTGTATATTTTTTTAAAAGTTGGAAACATTTGAATCCTTTATGTGATGTTGCTAGTCTGGTGAAGAATTTGTGCACTTACAGGATTTTGTCGGGAAAATTTTAAATCTGTTAGTTTTATTTTGTACATGTTACGCATGTGCATGCATATGCTAATATAACTACACCATTGTACGCTTGAGAAAATGATAACAGAGACTGAAAAATGACAAAATTACCAACTATTATTCATAAAGAAAACATCCTGGTCACCGGGGGTCATTCTTTTAAACCACGTGCACGTGTTTACATTATTGCAATTTCAGCCAATGAAACGCCACTTTGTACGTTGGCCCCTCAAGTTATTCTGAGATCATATGACCAAGCAGGAGCTTCGAATCATGTGAGTGTGTTTTCAACTGCTGTCAACAAGGTAAGACTCGTATGCGAATGTCGAATTATTTTTAAAGACACGCAATATATGTACTTTTATATGTATATGATAATGTTTGCACTTAACTGAAAATGCTAAAAAATTTACCTTGATATAGAAACTGAAAATGGACCCTATGATGTCGTACTTTCTGTTTCTTTAAATTCATATGCCCCAGCCCGGCGTTTGTGTCACTGTGTGAGAGAAATAGTTGGGCCTACTAAAATGGACATAACAGCATTGCTGTATTTAGATTTTCCCCTGAACCTTCTCACCCTGTTTAAATATTTTGAGATTATTGGTGCTCACGCCAACTTAAATGTCCGAATATCTAAAATGGTATGGGAAGGGTGTGAGGAAACTTGAATTTAACTGTTGATGATATTATACTATGTAACTATAGGTCGTACAGTCTTTTGAAATTCTGGCAGAGGGAAGATCGTGTAGAACTCCGATTTTGTTGGACATTTTCTGGTAGCGTTATTAGAAATTTAACCAAACTAATGCATGACATCCAAGCAAAACTAACAACTTGCTTGCCTCCTACAGCAGAACAACTCGATAACTGGCTGCGTTCATTGCTTGAGAAACATGCCCCAGCCACCAAGTGCCAAGTATCAATTCAAAAGTGTTCTCTGTATATAGCAGTGTTAGGGACCAGCATTGCACTGCTAAAAGAGACTGCCGTAACCACAGTACAGTTACCAAACTTTGTGGATGGGTTGAGTAGCATGTGAGTAAGGTTGAAGTCTGTTAATATGAGGATCAAAATGTCAAGGTAACTATCTCTGAAAGATGACTTTTTGCACAGTAGCAGCGTGCACCTGATGGAAGAGGAATATATATATATATATATATATATATATATATATATATATATATATATATATATATATATATATATATATATATGTATATATTGGTCATATATCGTGTGGTCTTTGTGAATTATTATAAAAGAAATGGTTTCTACACAAATATATGTTATCAGTCATGAATCTTCACCAGTATTTATGGATCACATAAACTTTGTGCAAGAAAGAAGCCTATCTATTTTGGGATAAAAAGGTCATAGGTCAAGATAACTGATTGAAGAAAAATGTATTTTTTTAATAATAATCTTTGAAACCATGTATCTTGACCATCATTTGTGGACAGCTTGCTCTTTGGTCTAGAAAGCCCCATTCATTATGGGGTTAAAGGTCATAGTGATCGTGGCTGTAAGAACAATTGGTTTCCCAGAATTATTTTGTTCAGAGGTAAGGTCCTTGTCCAAATTTTTTAGATGGCTTGCACTTAGGATAGGTCTAAAGGTCAGAGGCTACAGTCATGATAAGATGAATTAAAAAATAATGGTTTCCACACAATAGGTTTAGTACAAGACTGAATACCTTGACCAAAGGTTGAGGTCATAGAAACTTGCTGGCCAGAGAATCTCCAGAGTGAATCATACATTACTAGTACAGAGGACTATTAATCAGGTATAATGTGCTCATGTTACCTTAGTTGACTTATTTATTAGTCTGGCATTCTGATCTTATCATGGGCTCTTTTATTTCAAGTGTGCCCTCTATTTCCCAGTATGCTTCTTTGCAATTAACATTGGATTTAAACAATTATGAATACATGTTATTTATTTTCACATAGAAAATTATCTGAGTTATTTTGGTCATATGACTCTAAAAGATCATCATGCTATATCAAGGTAGTTGGGAGCCATAGATCCTGACTGTTATAGACCAAGCCATGTTATAAGCAAACAGGTCAGTTGCCTGAAGAAAATCATGCATGTACGCAAAATAATGTGTGATGATAAAATGTTCTTCATCGGCACAGTTATAACCATAAATCGATGCATATGAGAAATGCATCTGTATTGAAAATACAGAACGCATGTATAATAGTTTACTTTATTTAGAGAACTAGGAATTGGTACAAATATATGAATACTTTGTATGTATACATGTCTAATGTATAGCATGAATAGAGTATCAACACCGTATACTCACCCATGAATTTCATCATATACATTGTACATTGAATCCACAATTTCATAAAAAATATGCACACACAAATTTAATATATTTAGTAATTTTGTCACAGGTCTTCTTGGTCTGAATTCAGTGGCAAAATATTGCACATCACGAATGACAAAGCACATTTACTTTTCAGTACATATCAAGTCGGTAAAAGTTAAGTTTGTGTTTGTTGGTAGCGTTTATAAGCATCATTGTTTTCCCTGTAAAAAAAGAAACTTTCATGGCCCAGTTAACATACTCCAATCACATTGGAAAATGCAAAAATTTATCAGATTTCATTTTATTTACGTTTAGTGATGACTTCCTTGAAGAAAAATTCTTTGTTTTTATTAAATATTGTATATATCCATTGGGCAGTGTATCCCTAGGGGTGCAAGACAGAGTAAAAAATCTCCTTGGTGTCAAAACTAGGGGTCAGACTGAGTAAAAAAATTAATAAATTGGGGGTCTCGGAAGCGCAAATGAGGGTAAAAGGAAACAATGCAATTGGGGCAGTTGCTGATTTGCCATTGCAAACCCTGGCATTGATGTATGCATGTTGCAACAAAAACTCCTCTTGACCAATATGATTGTAATATTTTTAAATACACATGTATGTACTAGTTTATATCCATTCTGATATTTTTCAGATATGCATTTTATATCCAGATTTAACAGTTAAGATTGAGGATCTGGTTAAATTACATGGTCATCAGTTTCTGCTAAGGGATTGATAATCATGTAATTGATGAATTACTAGAGCCGAGATTTCTCAGCTTCATCATTAGTACAGAAAATCTGAGCCATTATTACAGCAAAGACTATCTTACAAATACAATTAAATGTATGTACCGAAAATTTCAAGAGACATATTGAAGTTGTGGTGACAGTTTGAATTTGTGTGTTAAATAGTGGCAATAATATTGAAGCTGCATTGCCAAGTGAGAAAAGGTTAGATTTGCTTTTACTGCATAGCAAGAGCAGTGGTCAACATGTCTCTGTTAGATGCCATGTTGAACATTTAACTGACAGTCTGGTTTGAGTTAGCATTTTATAGGTTCTGGATCAGAAAATCATCAGGTCCACCTGGTGTGTGAATTATTGGCCTACTAGTCTAGAATTTAATGTAAAATTAATACATACTTTCAATAACTTTCCGGAGCCATCTACTTTCTGTAGATGCAATCTACCAAGCCATAAATTTTCCCTTTCAGAGGAGAACATTGAAATAAATTGATTTTGTTTGATAGGAGATTTGTACAAAGTTAAATTGATTAGATACTACTGATTAGGTGAATTTATTCTCACTCAGGAAACATCCTTGTTGAGGAATATTGGTGTAAAATATATGTTACGTATCTATGTACATCTTTAGATAAGACATTATTTCTATGTATGAATTTGTTGACAGTTTTATACAAGTTACAGGAGATACTTATATTTACAGATGGATGGACTGCTTCCTCTACTTTTGATGTTAGTTGGATCTGTATTTGGGAATAAGTTGTACTTTATAAGTCAGAATCAGCCATATCTGAAACAGGAAAATGTACAGGTAAGGTCAATACATATAAAGTTTGTTATACACATACCATAGGGAGTTGTTTGTCCATCAGTTTGTAAGAAGGAAAATGATATCAGGACAATACTATTAGTTCTGAATCACAGAAATGGACCAATATTTGAGCGTAACTATATTTATTATAAGGAGGACCACTTTTTATTTTGATGTCAGTAGGTCAATTGTGGTAGGAAGAAACCTTTCAATTTTGGTATAGAAAGGTCATGTTACTCTGGTTGAAAGAAAGACAGTGGTTGTTTCACCCCAAGCCAGAGCTAATGAACCTGCATGTCTGGAAAGATTTAGGCTTGTATCTCTATGGAGAAATCATTACCTCATTCAGCGGCAGGATTATGTTTTATCCTGCCACTTTTGCATGAATTTTCCTTTTCTGGACGTTATTATTATTGTAGCTGTGAAAATAATTTAGCAAACTAATTTTTTCCTAAGTGTAAAGATCATTTCACTGAGAAATGCTTCTGAAGTGATCATAACATTTTTTGTCATTAAATGAGAAATGCCATAATGTGAAAAATATACAAATCCTCTTTATAATCAATTACGACTTCAAGAATCATTACTGTCATGTAATCAGTTCAAAAAAGGAAACCACAAATTAGTCAGTCATTAATTTAATTTCACTTACTCATTGGATTAAAATCAGAGTGAGCTTTTCATAGGATATGGTTTGAGTAAACACAATACAACAATGCAGCTTAACAAACTGTCGATTAATCACACTGGCTTTTGTTTTGTTTTGGACTAGATCTAGTGGTAAAAGAGCATTGAGTAAATAAACCAGTTACATGAACCTGTGATTCAGGAACTAAAGATATACATAAAGTGGTGGAATCAAGAATTCAGTACACTCAGGGCACAAATGGCCAGATAAAGGTAGATCCAAGTGATTAAAGCATAAAAAATATGAACATTCCCTACTTTTTGAAAATAGGAAAAAAGCACATATCCCAGACTAGTGATTTGTAAAAACTTTACTTGCCTGATAGTCGAAAATTAGTAGTCGAAGACATTGGACTATGGGATTTGATCAGCCATGTCAGAAGTTCAAAGGTCAGTGTCACTGTGACTGGAATAAGAGAAATGGTTTCCACAAAGTAATCAGTTGCACATAACATACTGGGACCAGTCATTATGAATAGCAAGCATATGGTGTATATAAGTCTATCCACTACATTATTTCTATATTACAGTCCCAAAACATACTTCAATCTGTGGTTAATAATATTCCAGAGGTCAATTAAGGTCTCAGTGACTTTAAGAAAAAAAATGATTTCATCGTAAAAATTATGTTTCCTCACCAGAGTTTGTGGGTGATTTGTGCAGAGATGCTCCCAGGGCATGCCATTGCATGATTTGCATAGAATTTGTATGAATTCATTCTCTTGGAAAGCAGTCATGCGTGAGAACTCCCACAATTTTTTTTCCTCAAATCACGCATATGACAATATACTCGGTGCAAAATTGTATCCAGCCACTTAACCCTAAAGAGCTTTTCACAACAAAATTCAAGCCAGTAGAAATATTGTAGCGCATGTTGCGATGTGTATTTCTTCATAACCGTGTACACATTTTATTTCTTTGTCTTCACATGAATCGTTGTAAACTAAATTTAATGGGTACATTGGGTCCTGTAATTTTAAGACTTGGATCAGTGAAGTTTTACAGATGTGCTTTTGTAATACAGGCTATCTTAAAGACCCAAAATGGTTTTACATATGTGCTTTTGTATTAGAAGACCCAAAATGGTTTTACATATGTGCTTTTAAGCCTTTTGTAATAGAAGATCCAAAATGGTTTTACAGATGTGCTTTTGTAATACAGGCTGTCTTAAAGACCCAAAATGGTTTCCCTGTATGGTTAATCTTTGATTTTGATTTCCTTCAGTAAATATTAGTTGATTATAGTGATGAAGGCAATCTAATTTTAAAATATATTAAATCATTGGAGCTGGGAAAGTATGCCGATACATGTGAGTGATTTCTAGCATGAAAGTGGTGTTAAAGATGAGTTAGATGTACATGCTCGATGGACAAAAGCAGATGGTATGGTGGTCAACCCAACATTTCAGCGGTATTTCGAAATTAAATTTAAAAAAGGCAGACAAGCCAAATTGTAAAGAAAGACATTTTAAAAGTGCACTTTTTGTTTATTTCTCATCACATTTTAGCCCTGTGGTAGTGTGCAGCTTAAAATTCTAGTACATGATTATGGAAATGGATAGCTGGCATATTAGATTGCTAATTCAAGAAAGTTAAACTTTGACAAAGTTTATGTATGTGAAAAATCTTATATTGGAGCAGAAGTATCCAAAAAACTTCTTGTGAGCTGTGGCAAAATTTTTACATAACCAAAAGACACAGTTTTCAAACCTACTGAACTCTGATCTGGCTGAGCTATCTATGTATTTCCCACTTAAGACAGCAGACTGTCAAAGGCATTCATTAGTACAGAAAAATATTCAAGTACAGATATGGAACAGATTAAGCTCAGAAACAACAGATGAATACTTCAACAACTAGAGATAACGTCTTTTAAAGATTGATTTCAATATGGGTCTTACAGAGTTAAGCAGGATAAAAGAACGATAGATAATGAAGTGTTTTGTAAATATTTATCTATGGCCATTTCCTCCTCGACCTAAATTTTGATATGTTATTCCCTTATTTTTGTGCTTTGATTTGAAAAAAAAGACATGTCTAATGATTTTGGAATCAAACTGTAAATTATCAAAGTCACTGACTGAAATCAGAGAAATGTTTTTGTATAATAACTTTAATACTAGACCATGTAGTTTTAGTTGGGAGCAGGGGGAGGGGGAGCTTCTATTTAAGTGTAATTGATTTGGGGATGCAATGGTAAAATGTCAGGGTCATTGTGGATTTTAAAAATGGGATTTGCAAAACTATTTGTTCAAGAGTTAGTATCACTGAGCAACCTTTGAATGTCTTGAAATTAGGATAATATAAAAAAAACCCTATTGATTCTGGGGAGAGAATCCTTGGTGATTGCATGTCTGATAAGAAAATAATGGTTTCTGCATGGTAGCCTTTTAGTGTATACACCAGATGCCCAGGTCAGAGACCCATTTGTCAGTAATCTCCAGAGATAGCCATGCCCTATTATTGCTTCATAGTGGTCTTTTAGTGTTATGGTACTCTTGTTTTAGTAAAGAATCTAGCAGTTTTCAATGCTACCTAAATTATTATCACTTTCCAACCAATACATTGTTTTCTCAGTGATGTCCAAATACCACTATTCCGGTCGTTATGCTATTGCCTGTAAGGACGTTTTAATGAGTGTATTTAAGTCTCCTCTTAGGGCTTCCTGTTTTATGAGAGGGCATTTGCATGTGCACCAGTGTTGCATTTAAGATAATAATTATCTTTGTTTTTAAAACAGACACAACACATTTACTTTTGTATTAGATATAATATAAACTTGAAAATGTAAGGAATAAGTAGTTAACAGATTTATTTTTTGCAAGATTAAGTTAATATGATCTTGAGAAGGAAAAAGGAAAGGACACAGATGGCAGTGGGAGACCATTGGGGATGAACGGGAGAGAGGAGGGAACTCTGCATTATCTCGGGAATCTATAGTGTATTTGTATACTTATAAATTAATGTTCATCCAACTCCACACATAATAGAACTGATAGATAATGTTCACTTGATTTTATAAATAAAAAAAGCAGAATGGACCTTAATTTGATGACAATGGAAAATTTAGGTTAATGCACTTTTTACTTAATTATACTTTTAGTAAATGCAATTTATTTCTCTTGTATTTCAGAGAAAACCTTTAGAGACAATTGAGTTAAAGATAAAGGATCCATCAGTGGGGACATATTTTCGGAGACCTTTACATTCCAGATTAGAGACAAAAAAACAGGTAACTTTAAATAGTGATTTCACTCACATGCAAAATTTGTATGTGCAGGGGCTGTTGTGATTATCATGAGAGTAAATTGCCATGCTTCATTTATATAATCAAGCGTCATGTGACCTGCTTATAAATAGTTTGCATACCTATATGTGAATCATTATAATGTAATCGATTCTTTCAATATGGAGTGCTATGCAAAGGGCAATGTGGTTAACTTTGGATATTGGTATGTTATGATGTATAATTTGTCTGAATAGCATAATAATCATGTAGTGTTATTACACCTTTAATATTAATTTTTTCACTGCATAGCAACTCTAAATGTTTACAATATATACTTGCTTATAAGATAAGTCCAACTCCAAACTGAAAGTCTCAGATCTGTATTCGCATAATGATCCGCAGAGGTCTGTGTCATCACTTTAATAAACAAGAAAGACCCTGATCTTCTGGCACATTATGCTACAGAAAATCAGAATCATTGTTGTTTGACATTTGAATCAACTTATAAGCACGTATATATGGTATTAAATTAATAATAGATCAATACAGGAAATAATGGAAACAGCTTTGAAAATGTTTATTATTTATATATGCGTTCAACATATATGTATAGATTGTTTACACAACAAATGGGCAACAATTGCTGGTGCTTACATACATCTTTAAACAGCATTTTTTTTAAAGGTGTCATATCACAGAAGAATTAACAGTTTCTTAGCCCCGCTGGTTTCTTACCTAAATATAGCTACTAGCTCTTGCACTGACTAACCATGGCTGACCAAAAATATAAAGGGGAGCGACATTCTGAGTGAAATTGAGGCATTTCACTTAGATGGATTTCAACATACTTAACTAGGTTTCTTGAGTTCCTGACAACTGTTTTATTCATTTGAAAGAAGTATAGATGATAAAAGTAACAATGTGAACAAGTTCACTACGTCAGAAACAAAACTTTCAAACAAGCAACAAATGTTAGGCATTTAAGCAAAATGAGCATACAATAAAATGGTTACTGCATTTTTTAACGGGAAAATATGAACTCATTTTTTTGTTTTTGAAGTACAATGAAAGTGTATGTACCTGAAGAACATCCTTGAGAATGATGTAAAAGTACTTGAAGTAATGAATATGTTACCGATTTCCTGTTGTGTGTGTGTGTGTGTATATATATATATATATAATTCCCAATTTGTACCTTCAGAATCGTTCTCCCCCAAACCCTTAAAAGATATTCACTTGTCATTACAACAGGTATAATTACCTGTGTAATTTGTATGGATTCCTGGTATTATCTTTATCCCACATGGGCCCAACCCCTGTTGTCACAACTTTAAACCATTGAGATTATAATCCACGTAAGTTCTTCTGTCCAATGTCTTTAAGGCATTGGAATTTTGACTATAAAGTTGTAGTTTTGAATTCTACTATCTGGATCAAGCACAAAATTTCTCTCGTCTTGGGTTTCTTTTCTCTTGGTAATTAAATGTGTAACTATTTCTGTATGAAAGCATATTTTTTGTTTTTAGTCTTTAAAGCTAAAAAGACAAATATATATTTAAGATAGTATGTGAATAAAAATATATATGATATGTGTTAAAAACTTAAAATAATGTACAGTGCATGAGATAACAGGTAAATAAGAAATGTTTCCATAGTTTAATGATGCTACAACTTGCTACTGTAAAACTATTTAATGAAACATAAAAAACCTTGTTTAAAAATTAAAAACATTTCAAATGATATGTTTCAGCAATAATTTATTACATATAAATTTATAAACTTGGATATGATTTTTACCAGTAGTATGCTTGTAAAACAAGTGTAATTAAATATGTGAAGAAATTCAGAAACATAGATACATTTATTGGTATGCATCAGAGACGTTTGTGTGAGCATTTGTAATGTAGCTTTAACAAAATTCAATCATATCGTTATGACGTCGACTGCGGCAGTTTATATTGATGTCTAGCACAGGGGCATCATGGCGCAGACATAAAGCATGATGTTCCACCCAGTCACGTTATCTTGACACCAAGCCAACCAGTCCTAACACTAAGCTCTTAATGCTGAAGGACAAACGAGGCAGCTGTTAGTACCATTTTTATAAGTCTTTGGTATGACTCTGCCAGGGTTCATACCCATGATCTCCCACTTCCGCGGCAGATGCTCTAACCACTAGGCCACCGGAGCAGTCATAGACACTTTTATAGTACATGTCACATGGGTCATGTATGTACATTTGTTTATTTTAAGTATAAATTGTTCTTTTAAAATTTAACCAAAGTCTATTCAAACCTGTTTATTAAATGTTCTGCATCTTAACTGTCACCAAGAAACTTCCTGATGAAAATTATTAATTACTGTTCTACTTTTACAATGGTGGCCATGTACTAAACTGTGGTCAAAATAAGAGTGCATTGATTGGAATTGTCACATTTCAGGATAGTATGAATTTGTTTATCAATATGCGTAGCTTTCATTGTGGCATCACAACACAAGATATAATCTTGATTATACTGCATCACATCTTTAGGCTCATTTTGTCCAAAAATTTCTATATACTTTAACTAAGATTGATTTTACCATATGCATGTTTCGGGGTGTCTAAATAATGACCTTCCAAAGGAATATGGTTGTATATGAATGCAATGAAGTCAAATACATGCCACTTAAAGGTATGTATAATCATATCCTAAAACAAATGACACCCATTACTGTAATAGTTTGTGTTGAATGCTTATGTGATCCGCGTGACTTGTACTTGTTTGTTGAAGTAGTTATTAGTAAATTACCACATAGCATGTTGTGAGTCTGATCAAAATCAGTTAATAATTGGTTTCCAGAGTTTTCACAGTCTGAATCAAACAGATGCAAGATCACCCCATTAATATTAGTGGATGGTGCTCACAAATAAACTCATTGGAGCTTTTGGATAATACAAACTTGCATAGCAAAAGGGACCAGATTTTTTTCAGAATATGAACATATTTTCACACGCTTTTTTTTCAGAATATGAACATATTTTCACACGCTTGGCCAATCAGATTCAATACTATCACATTAATGTGCATGGGTTTTGCTCATAATTGAACTCATTCAAGATCTTGTGGACATGAGCTTGCATACCAAGTGACGTCTGATAAAATTTGATTTAAAAAAATGGTTTTGGGGCCCCGAGTGGCTGAGTGGTCTAAAGCGCTGTCCGTTTACGGATCACTGCCATATTACCTCTGTCTGCGTGAGTTTGAGTCTAAGATTCGACTAATGTAGTTATGTGAGAAAGCTTGCCAGTAGCTTCTCGTGGGTCGGTAGTTCTTTCCGGGGCTTTTCCGGATTCTTCCTCCACCATTAATACTGGCCACCATGTATAGCCTATATTGTGTTTAAAAATGGCATTAAACCATTTAAAAAAAAAAAAAAATGGTTTCTACATTGTTCACAAGATTAACCAATCAGATGCAACATTTATTCACAAGATTAACCAATCAGATGCAAAAATTTTTCACAAGATTAACCAATCAGATGCAACATTACCTCATTAGTATGCATGGGGCCGGTTATAACTTAGCTCATTGAAAATCTTGATATTATTTAGTTTACAGAGCAAATCTTGCCAAGACCTAATCAGAAAATATATGATCAATAGATTGTTCACGACCTCAACCAATCAGATGCAAGATCACCTCATTACAATGCATGCTCATAACTATATTATTCATAATAAAACTCCTCTAAGATCTAGATGTTACAGACTAGCATTGCAGGTCTGATTGAAATTTGATCAGAAATTAAATCTTGTTAGTGTTCACAGATATGACTGTGTTAACAGGTGGATGTGTGACAAATACAAAGCCATACTATAAGATCATTTGCCCATGTAAGCTAAAAATTTAAATGAAAGTGATATTTATAGGTAAATGTTATGCACATTTAATAATTTAATAAATCACATTATTATTATTGGAATGATTAGTGACATTTATTGCATAAATGGGCAAATGTACCCATAGTGTATTTTAAAGCATTTTATGACTAAGATAGGGAATCAACAATTTGATGT
The DNA here is from genome assembly GCA_030141615.1 of Unio pictorum. NCBI lineage: Eukaryota > Metazoa > Mollusca > Bivalvia > Unionida > Unionidae > Unio > Unio pictorum. The sequence goes on from JARLTB010000339.1 coordinate 18,109,485, forward strand.
CACACAGCTTGAAATTGGATGAATTCAACAGATTTTTTTCCACATTTCATTAAATGATAATAAGTTCATACATTATACCAGTTTTAATACATATTTTCACATTGTTATACAGGATTTTACATACTCCTTCCCCCTCCATGTGAGATGGGCTATATATGTTTTTATCACAGGTGGTTGTCATCAGCTTATTTTTAAAAATGTATATGTATATTATTTAATTATTGTGTGCTTACGATTTCTAAAAGTTTGTTTATGTTGAACAGAATGACCACGGAAGTGGTTCAACACAATGTTAAGAGACTGCAGTATTCACGTTAAACCTGATGGAATAATAGCAATATGGTCACCAGCAGCATTAACTGTTGCTTGTACTGTCCGATTATTGTGTGCAGTCATGGTATCAAAAATCAGTAGCAACTTTGGTGAAATAAACCCATCTGGACCTGTTCTGTTGCATTTGTCCATCCAGTTATTCATCCAATCAGTATTCATCCATAGTTTTTTGTTGCAGTGGAGGACAATGCCAGCTGGCAGTTTTTCATGGGGCATTCAAATATTGCCATAGGTTTTATTTTGTTCGGTTTGCAGTACTCTCTAAAGCCACAGTAAAACCAGTATGCTGCCACTGAAAGTATAGATGTTATGTAAAAAGGACGGATTCATCATCCCTGTGATGTGTCTCTTAGTGAATGTTGTTGATTCATCTAAGATTATGGTAGGGTGTGTGTGCGAAATAAGCTTGGGCTGGTATACTAAATATTTGTTTACACTATTAATGAATTTCTTTGGGGCATATGCATCAGCAGAGTATATGTGTTAAAAAGCTTAGTGGTTAGAATGTTTGCCTCAAATGTGGGTGGTCGTGGGTTCAAACTCTGGTCGAGTCATACACAAAACTTATAAGAATGATACAAACAGATGCCTTGCTACTCACTCAGCATTAAGAGGCTAATGTTAGGACTGGTTGGCCTGGTGACTGGGTGGGATATGATGCCCCAGTGCTAGATATCACTATAAACTGAAACACCGTAGACATCATAGCGATATGACTGAAAAATCATTCAAGCTATGTTAAAGAAATTCCAACACACACATGCATACTTTTATAGGCAATGTACATTTAATATAGTTTTTGCTGTTAGGCAGATGACAGTTAGGTGTGAAGTCTTGGTTTTTTTTGGTCCTCAGGAGATTGAGTTGCTTTGGGGTACTTATAAGTAACATGTACATAAAGAACTTGTTGCAGAGCAACCATTGTTGATGTTTTTAGAGATTTGCAGACAGAAAGTCACATGTATTATTGTCCACCGAAGTTGTCCTACTAGACTCAGAATCACATACATACCATTGTATTTTTTATTAATTAATTACAATTGCAAGTTTTATACTTAAGAGAGTGTTAATATTGCAGTACATGGTAACTGTTTTATTTGCAGGATGTTATATGTCCTGATGGCGAACACCTCTGTCAAGAGGGGGAGACCTGCTGTAAAGGATTAGAAGGGACATGGGCATGCTGCCAGAGTAAGAATGCTGTTTGCTGTGATGACCATCTGCACTGTTGTCCACAGGGCATGAATTGTGATAGCGAGCATAAAAAATGTGTAATGGGCAGTCTGCGCATAGACTGGATGTTGAAACACTCTTCAAAAAAGTCAGAGGCTGTGCTCATGGATAAAAATTTATGTCCAGGTAGTAGTTCAGAGTGTCAATCAACAAATACTTGCTGCCAGTTAGCCACTGGTAATTGGGGATGTTGTAATATCGAGAGAGGAGTGTGTTGTGATGATCATCTCCATTGTTGTCCAGAGGGATTCAGATGTGAACTAAAACAAAAAAAATGTGTTAGAGGAAATTTTATTTTGGATATGATGCAGAACACGCCTGCCATTAATACAGCTCACCTTACTCTAAAACCTGTGGTTACAATGATATCAAGTGTAATAAATACCAATCTTCAAAATGTAATTTGTCCAGATGGGGAACATGAATGTCCCAGTGGGAATACTTGCTGCCAACTCACCAGTGGTCAGTGGGGATGCTGTCCTTTAGAAAAAGCTGTTTGTTGTAGTGATCATCTCCACTGTTGTCCCCATGGCACAAAATGTGATGTTTCTGAAGGAAAATGTTTACAAGGAGATATTGTGACAGATTGGTTTGAGAAAACACCTGCATCAAAAAAGGATAATGTATCAGTTGGGTCAGTAGTTTGTCCAGATAAACAACATGAATGCCCAGATGGCAATACCTGTTGCAAACTAGCCAGCGGAGATTGGGGATGCTGTCCTCTAGAGAAAGCTGTTTGCTGTAGTGATCATCTCCACTGTTGTCCCCATGGCACAAAATGTGATGTTTCTGAAGGAAAATGTTTACAAGGAAATATTGCAATAGATTGGTTTGAGAAAACACCTGCATCAAAAAAGGACAGTTTATCAGTTGGGTCTGTAGTTTGTCCAGATGGACAACATGAATGCCCAGATGGCAATACCTGTTGCAAACTAGCCAGCGGAGATTGGGGATGCTGTCCTCTTGAGAAAGCTGTTTGCTGTAGTGATCATCTCCACTGTTGTCCCCATGGCACAAAATGTGATGTTTCTGAAGGAAAATGTTTACAAGGAGATATTGTGACAGATTGGTTTGAGAAAACACCTGCATCAAAAAAGGATAATGTATCAGTTGGGTCAGTAGTTTGTCCAGATAAACAACATGAATGCCCAGATGGCAATACCTGTTGCAAACTAGCCAGCGGAGATTGGGGATGCTGTCCTCTAGAGAAAGCTGTTTGCTGTAGTGATCATCTCCACTGTTGTCCCCATGGCACAAAATGTGATGTTTCTGAAGGAAAATGTTTGCAAGGAAATATTGCAATAGATTGGTTTGAGAAAACACCTGCATCAAAAAAGGACAGTTTATCAGTTGGGTCAGTATATTGTCCAGATGGACAACATGAATGCCCAGATGGCAATACCTGTTGCAAACTAGCCAGCGGAGATTGGGGATGCTGTCCTCTAGAGAAAGCTGTTTGCTGTAGTGATCATCTCCACTGTTGTCCCCATGGCACAAAATGTGATGTTTCTGAAGGAAAATGTTTACAAGGAGATATTGTGACAGATTGGTTTGAGAAAACACCTGCATCAAAAAAGGATAATGTATCAGTTGGGTCAGTAGTTTGTCCAGATAAACAACATGAATGCCCAGATGGCAATACCTGTTGCAAACTAGCCAGCGGAGATTGGGGATGCTGTCCTCTAGAGAAAGCTGTTTGCTGTAGTGATCATCTCCACTGTTGTCCCCATGGCACAAAATGTGATGTTTCTGAAGGAAAATGTTTACAAGGAGATATTGTGACAGATTGGTTTGAGAAAACACCTGCATCAAAAAAGGATAATGTATCAGTTGGGTCAGTAGTTTGTCCAGATAAACAACATGAATGCCCAGATGGCAATACCTGTTGCAAACTAGCCAGCGGAGATTGGGGATGCTGTCCTCTAGAGAAAGCCGTTTGCTGTAGTGATCATCTCCACTGTTGTCCCCATGGCACAAAATGTGATGTTTCTGAAGGAAAATGTTTGCAAGGAAATATTGCAATAGATTGGTTTGAGAAAACACCTGCATCAAAAAAGGACAGTTTATCAGTTGGGTCAGTATATTGTCCAGATGGACAACATGAATGCCCAGATGGCAATACCTGTTGCAAACTAGCCAGCGGAGATTGGGGATGCTGTCCTCTAGAGAAAGCTGTTTGCTGTAGTGATCATCTCCACTGTTGTCCCCATGGCACAAAATGTGATGTTTCTGAAGGAAAATGTTTGCAAGGAAATATTGCAATAGATTGGTTTGAGAAAACACCTGCATCAAAAAAGGATAATTTATCAGTTGGGTCAGTATATTGTCCAGATGGACAACATGAATGCCCAGATGGCAATACCTGTTGCAAACTATCCAGCGGAGATTGGGGATGCTGTCCTCTAGAGAAAGCTGTTTGCTGTAGTGATCATCTCCACTGTTGTCCCCATGGCACAAAATGTGATGTTTCTGAAGGAAAATGTTTACAAGGAGATATTGTGAGAGATTGGTTTGAGAAAACACCTGCATCAAAAAAGGATAATGTATCAGTTGGGTCAGTAGTTTGTCCAGATAAACAACATGATTGCCCAGATGGCAATACCTGTTGCAAACTAGCCAGCGGAGATTGGGGATGCTGTCCTCTAGAGAAAGCTGTTTGCTGTAGTGATCATCTCCACTGTTGTCCCCATGGCACAAAATGTGATGTTTCTGAAGGAAAATGTTTACAAGGAGATATTGTGACAGATTGGTTTGAGAAAACACCTGCATCAAAAAAGGATAATGTATCAGTTGGGTCAGTAGTTTGTCCAGATAAACAACATGAATGCCCAGATGGCAATACCTGTTGCAAACTAGCCAGCGGAGATTGGGGATGCTGTCCTCTAGAGAAAGCTGTTTGCTGTAGTGATCATCTCCACTGTTGTCCCCATGGCACAAAATGTGATGTTTCTGAAGGAAAATGTTTGCAAGGAAATATTGCAATAGATTGGTTTGAGAAATCACCTGCATCAAAAAAGGACAGTTTATCAGTTGGGTCAGTATATTGTCCAGATGGACAACATGAATGCCCAGATGGCAATACCTGTTGCAAACTATCCAGCGGAGATTGGGGATGCTGTCCTCTAGAGAAAGCTGTTTGCTGTAGTGATCATCTCCACTGTTGTCCCCATGGCACAAAATGTGATGTTTCTGAAGGAAAATGTTTACAAGGAGATATTGTGACAGATTGGTTTGAGAAAACACCTGCATCAAAAAAAGATAATGTATCAGTTGGGTCAGTAGTTTGTCCAGATAAACAACATGAATGCCCAGATGGCAATACCTGTTGCAAACTAGCCAGCGGAGATTGGGGATGCTGTCCTCTAGAGAAAGCTGTTTGCTGTAGTGATCATCTCCACTGTTGTCCCCATGGCACAAAATGTGATGTTTCTGAAGGAAAATGTTTACAAGGAGATATTGTGACAGATTGGTTTGAGAAAACACCTGCATCAAAAAAGGATAATGTATCAGTTGGGTCAGTAGTTTGTCCAGATAAACAACATGAATGCCCAGATGGCAATACCTGTTGCAAACTAGCCAGCGGAGATTGGGGATGCTGTCCTCTAGAGAAAGCTGTTTGCTGTAGTGATCATCTCCACTGTTGTCCCCATGGCACAAAATGTGATGTTTCTGAAGGAAAATGTTTGCAAGGAAATATTGCAATAGATTGGTTTGAGAAATCACCTGCATCAAAAAAGGACAGTTTATCAGTTGGGTCAGTATATTGTCCAGATGGACAACATGAATGCCCAGATGGCAATACCTGTTGCAAACTATCCAGCGGAGATTGGGGATGCTGTCCTCTAGAGAAAGCTGTTTGCTGTAGTGATCATCTCCACTGTTGTCCCCATGGCACAAAATGTGATGTTTCTGAAGGAAAATGTTTACAAGGAGATATTGTGACAGATTGGTTTGAGAAAACACCTGCATCAAAAAAAGATAATGTATCAGTTGGGTCAGTAGTTTGTCCAGATAAACAACATGAATGCCCAGATGGCAATACCTGTTGCAAACTAGCCAGCGGAGATTGGGGATGCTGTCCTCTAGAGAAAGCTGTTTGCTGTAGTGATCATCTCCACTGTTGTCCCCATGGCACAAAATGTGATGTTTCTGAAGGAAAATGTTTACAAGGAGATATTGTGACAGATTGGTTTGAGAAAACACCTGCATCAAAAAAGGATAATGTATCAGTTGGGTCAGTAGTTTGTCCAGATAAACAACATGAATGCCCAGATGGCAATACCTGTTGCAAACTAGCCAGCGGAGATTGGGGATGCTGTCCTCTAGAGAAAGCTGTTTGCTGTAGTGATCATCTCCACTGTTGTCCCCATGGCACAAAATGTGATGTTTCTGAAGGAAAATGTTTGCAAGGAAATATTGCAATAGATTGGTTTGAGAAAACACCTGCATCAAAAAAGAACAGTTTATCAGTTGGGTCAGTATATTGTCCAGATGGACAACATGAATGCCCAGATGGCAATACCTGTTGCAAACTATCCAGCGGAGATTGGGGATGCTGTCCTCTAGAGAAAGCTGTTTGCTGTAGTGATCATCTCCACTGTTGTCCCCATGGCACAAAATGTGATGTTTCTGAAGGAAAATGTTTACAAGGAGATATTGTGACAGATTGGTTTGAGAAAACACCTGCATCAAAAAAGGATAATGTATCAGTTGGGTCAGTAGTTTGTCCAGATAAACAACATGAATGCCCAGATGGCAATACCTGTTGCAAACTAGCCAGCGGAGATTGGGGATGCTGTCCTCTAGAGAAAGCTGTTTGCTGTAGTGATCATCTCCACTGTTGTCCCCATGGCACAAAATGTGATGTTTCTGAAGGAAAATGTTTGCAAGGAAATATTGCAATAGATTGGTTTGAGAAATCACCTGCATCAAAAAAGGACAGTTTATCAGTTGGGTCAGTATATTGTCCAGATGGACAACATGAATGCCCAGATGGCAATACCTGTTGCAAACTCTCCAGCGGAGATTGGGGATGCTGTCCTCTAGAGAAAGCTGTTTGCTGTAGTGATCATCTCCACTGTTGTCCCCATGGCACAAAATGTGATGTTTCTGAAGGAAAATGTTTGCAAGGAAATATTGCAATAGATTGGTTTGAGAAAACACCTGCATCAAAAAAGGACAGTTTATCAGTTGGGTCAGTATACTGTCCAGATGGACAACATGAATGCCCAGATGGCAATACCTGTTGCAAACTATCCAGCGGAGATTGGGGATGCTGTCCTCTAGAGAAAGCTGTTTGCTGTAGTGATCATCTCCACTGTTGTCCCCATGGCACAAAATGTGATGTTTCTGAAGGAAAATGTTTACAAGGAGATATTGTGACAGATTGGTTTGAGAAAACACCTGCATCAAAAAAGGATAATGTATCAGTTGGGTCAGTAGTTTGTCCAGATAAACAACATGAATGCCCAGATGGCAATACCTGTTGCAAACTAGCCAGCGGAGATTGGGGATGCTGTCCTCTAGAGAAAGCTGTTTGCTGTAGTGATCATCTCCACTGTTGTCCCCATGGCACAAAATGTGATGTTTCTGAAGGAAAATGTTTGCAAGGAAATATTGCAATAGATTGGTTTGAGAAATCACCTGCATCAAAAAAGGACAGTTTATCAGTTGGGTCAGTATATTGTCCAGATGGACAACATGAATGCCCAGATGGCAATACCTGTTGCAAACTAGCCAGCGGAGATTGGGGATGCTGTCCTCTAGAGAAAGCTGTTTGCTGTAGTGATCATCTCCACTGTTGTCCCCATGGCACAAAATGTGATGTTTCTGAAGGAAAATGTTTACAAGGAGATATTGTGACAGATTGGTTTGAGAAAACACCTGCATCAAAAAAGGATAATGTATCAGTTGGGTCAGTAGTTTGTCCAGATAAACAACATGAATGTCCAGATGGTAATACCTGTTGCAAACTAGCCAGTGGAGATTGGGGATGCTGTCCTCTAGAGAAAGCTGTTTGCTGTAGTGATCATCTCCACTGTTGTCCCCATGGCACAAAATGTGATGTGTCTGAAGGAAAATGTTTGCAAGGAAATATTGCAATAGATTGGTTTGAGAAAACACCTGCATCAAAAAAGGACAGTTTATCAGTTGGGTCTGTAGTTTGTCCAGATGGACAACATGAATGCCCAGATGGCAATACCTGTTGCATACTAGCCAGCGGAGATTGGGGATGCTGTCCTCTAGAGAAAGCTGTTTGCTGTAGTGATCATCTCCACTGTTGTCCCCATGGCACAAAATGTGATGTTTCTGAAGGAAAATGTTTACAAGAAGATATTGTGACAGATTGGTTTGAGAAAACACCTGCATCAAAAAAGGATAATGTATCAGTTGGGTCAGTAGTTTGTCCAGATAAACAGCATCAATGCCCAGATGGCAATACCTGTTGCAAACTAGCCAGCGGAGATTGGGGATGCTGTCCTCTAGAGAAAGCTGTTTGCTGTAGTGATCATCTCCACTGTTGTCCCCATGGCACAAAGTGTGATGTTTCTGAAGGAAAATGTTTACAAGGAGATATTATGACAGATTGGTTTGAGAAAACACCTGCATCAAAAAAGGACAGTTTATCAGTTGGGTCAGTAGTTTGTCCAGATGGACAACATGAATGTCCAGATGGTAATACATGTTGCAAACTAGCCAGCGGAGATTGGGGATGCTGTCCTCTAGAGAAAGCTGTTTGCTGTAATGATCATCTCCACTGTTGTCCCCATGGCACAAAATGTGATGTGTCAGAAGGAAAATGTTTGCAAGGAAATATTGCAATAGATTGGTTTGAGAAAACACCTGCATCAAAAAAGGACAGTTTATCAGTTGGGTCTGTAGTTTGTCCAGATGGACAACATGAATGCCCAGATGGCAATACCTGCTGCAAACTAGCCAGCGGAGATTGGGGATGCTGTCCTCTAGAGAAAGCTGTTTGCTGTAGTGATCATCTCCACTGTTGTCCCCATGGCACAAAATGTGATGTTTCTGAAGGAAAATGTTTACAAGGAGATATTGTGACAGATTGGCTTGAGAAAACACCTGCATCAAAAAAGGATAATGTATCAGTTGGGTCAGTAGTTTGTCCAGATAAACAACATGAATGCCCAGATGGCAATACCTGTTGCAAACTATCCAGCGGAGATTGGGGATGCTGTCCTCTAGAGAAAGCTGTTTGCTGTAGTGATCATCTCCACTGTTGTCCCCATGGCACAAAATGTGATGTTTCTGAAGGAAAATGTTTACAAGGAGATATTGTGACAGATTGGTTTGAGAAAACACCTGCAACAAAATTGGATAATTTATCAGTTGGGTCAGTAGTTTGTCCAGATAAACAACATGAATGCCCAGATGGCAATACCTGTTGCAAACTAGCCAGCGGAGATTGGGGATGCTGTCCTCTAGAGAAAGCTGTTTGCTGTAGTGATCATCTCCACTGTTGTCCCCATGGCACAAAATGTGATGTTTCTGAAGGAAAATGTTTGCAAGGAAATATTGCAATAGATTGGTTTGAGAAAACACCTGCATCAAAAAAGGATAATTTATCAGTAGGGTCAGTAGTTTGTCCAGATAAACAACATGAATGCCCAGATGGCAATACCTGTTGCAAACTAGCCAGCGGAGATTGGGGATGCTGTCCTCTAGAGAAAGCTGTTTGCTGTAGTGATCATCTCCACTGTTGTCCCCATGGCACAAAATGTGATGTTTCTGAAGGAAAATGTTTACAAGGAGATATTGTGACATATTGGTTTGAGAAAACACCTGCATCAAAAAAGGATAATGTATCAGTTGGTTCAGTATATTGTCCAGATGGACAACATGAATGCCCAGATGGCAATACCTGTTGCAAACTAGCCAGCGGAGATTGGGGATGCTGTCCTCTTGAGAAGGCTGTTTGCTGTAGTGATCATCTCCACTGTTGTCCCCATGGCACAAAATGTGATGTTTCTGAAGGAAAATGTTTGCAAGGAAATATTGCAATAGATTGGTTTGAGAAAACACCTGCATCAAAAAAGGATAATTTATCAGTTGGGTCAGTAGTTTGTCCAGATGGACAACATGAATGCCCAGATGGCAATACCTGTTGCAAACTAGCCAGCGGAGATTGGGGATGCTGTCCTTTAGAGAAAGCTGTTTGCTGTAGCGATCATCTTCACTGTTGTCCCCATGGCACAAAATGTGATGTTTCTGAAGGAAAATGTTTACAAGGAGATATTGTGACAGATTGGTTTGAGAAAACACCAGCCTCGAGAAAGAACAATTTATCAGTTGGTTCAGTATATTGTCCAGATGGACAACATGAATGCCCAGATGGCAATACCTGTTGCAAACTAGCCAGCGGAGATTGGGGATGCTGTCCTCTAGAGAAAGCTCTTTGCTGTGATGATCACATCCACTGTTGTCCTCATGGAATGACATGTGATGTTGCTATGGGTAAATGCATTGAAGAAGATTCTATCATAGACTGGTTGGAAAATGTACCTGCCTCCAAAAGAGTTAACATCTTAGGTGAGAAAAGACTTGCTGTATCTGATGTCATCTGTCCGGATGGGTCATGTTGTGAAGATGGAGAAACCTGCTGCCTGATGTCAGAATCACAAGACCACAAGTACAAGACCTATGGTTGCTGTCCTCTACCGGATGTAAGACTTTTTTACTCTTAGAACTTAGCTAGTAAATCTGTTCAAGAATAGATGGGGTTTGAAACATTTTCATTCATATTCACATGCTAGGGAAGGAATTAGACTCTGTGAACTTCTGCATTAGTTGTTTGTTTTAGCTTAAATTTTTTTTGTATACTCTTTACTTTGAGCTTGAAATTGTATTCTGATTTTCTATTATTTTTATTTCACTGGTACTGGCTTTTCAAATATAAGGATCTTTTCAGCACCATTTCCAAAGAAGATATAGTATTCAGTGGAACCTAGGAAGAAGTCCAATCTTATATAATTTGGTACCGTTTTGCCACATTTGTCTGACATTCAAAGTGGATTGACCATATTTCTCTTGTGATGGTGTAGATTGTGATATTGAGTGTTGTTATGTGACATGTTTTTAAAATATTATTTCACTTAACTCCACAGGCATGATACAAGAGTCAACATGGTTAATTTTGTATTAGCTTGTATATTCAGCTGTATTCAGCAAGAACTTACAATCCATTCATCATAAATAAGAGTCTAATGCCCCATAGCACATTGTAACTTGAGCTTGATTCCTCAAGTAACACTTGGATATGACATACTTTAGTATGGTCCGTGAATCAGTGGCAGCTACACAGACACAACAGAAAAGGGTCAATACACTTTTGGCATACTTTATAGGAACATCAAGTCATCTTGATGTGAAGAAATGGATTTCTTTCTAGAAAAAGCCCTCTTGTATATGTCTCATTATTTATACATACAGTTTAGTCTGATTTATCATCAGATTAATGTTGTATAATACTTAGATTTACATCCATTTAAACAGATTTATTTGATCTAGTCATGTTTTTACGATATCCTATCATAAAAGGACAGATATAGTTGATGGTAGATTAATTAAATTGATTTACTTTTTTAATAGGGGTTGAAAATTTATAGTGATACTCAGAAGCCCATATATACTTCATTTGTTTGGATATGCTGATGTATTTGGTGCCAACTGTATATTTGTCTATTGTTAACTATATCTGACTGTAATTTAAGGCCGTTTGCTGCTCAGATGGTAAGCACTGCTGTCCTGAGGGGACTTATTGTGATATGGTAAGAAAAGTGTGTGTTGAAGAAGGGACCAAGTTTCACTTTCCATGGTTTTTTACACACAAGCCAAAGTCTACTCCAGCAGCTATGGTGAACCCAACACCCTCTCATCATCTGACATCTTTAACATGTCCTGATGCGTCAGAGTGTCCAATTGGAAAATCTTGTTGTGGTCAGGACATTGGACAGTTTGGATGTTGCCCATTCTCTAGTGTAAGTTACTGACTGATAACGATATACTGTATGGTGTAGTGAAATCTCAATCAGATCTGTACCACACATACGTCTAAGTATCTCAACAACTGTTATATATTATTTGACATAACACCTGCACATGCCACAGTAATGGCACAACCCATGCATTGTAGTGAAACCTCATGACAGAAATTCACATATGAGTGCCTACTTCCCAGTCTTAACTCATATTGTTAGAGGGAAGCATCGGTTAAAACCAGACTTAATTCCTTCAAACACAACACTTTGCATGTCAGGTGTCTTGTAATAGTCTCAAAAAGAAAAGCAACATATTTCTTTATTGGTTGATGCAATACTGGGAGAACTATGCATCTGGAAAAAGGATAAGACATAATACATTCAAAGGGAGCTTACTCTTTCTAGAATGTAAAAACATTGTTTATGATATGTTATTTGTGTGTTTTTATTAAAATGAATTTCTAACTTTTGAAATTTTTCCAGAAAATTATATGTATTTAGTGTATAATAGTGATGTCAAATATATTATTAAGGAACAGATTTTCCCTGTTGTACCTTGAAATGTTTATGTTAGTCTGGATTCTTTCCTAATCCATTCAAAAGGGGTAGGGACCAAATTTTCTTCCCTATTTTGGGATTTTGAAATTTTTTACTGTTTGGTTGGCATCAATTAATTTTTGCTAAACTTTCAATAGGAATCAAGATGTTGTAATTTCTTCATCATTATCCTAAGAACCATTATTTTTTGTTTGATTAGGAATTTTAACGTAGCTTTAACAATTTTTCACTCATATCGCTATGATGTCTGCAGTGAGGCAGTTTATAGTGATGTCTAGCACTGGGGCAGCATACCGCAGACATGTAGCATGATGTCCCACCCAGTAACATTATCCTGAAACCAGGCCAACCAGTCCTAACACTAATCTCCTAATGCTGAGCACCAAGTGAGGCAGTTGTTAGTACCATTTTTGTAAGTCTTTGGTATGATTCGGCTGGGGATTGAACCCACGACCTCCAACTTCCGTGACAGACGCTCTAACCACTAGGCCACCGGAGCGGTCAGAACCATAGGTCAGAGGATAGTGCTTTTTGCTTGTCAGGGAACCTTAAGCATTTTAAACACTGATGGGGGGGGGGGGCAGTTTTATGTTCTTTGTGCAATTAAGATAGTATTTGCACTACAAGTTTATTATAATAAATGATAAAGTTGATGGTGAAATATTGCATTATTTATTACAGTTGCGACCCTAGGTAGGGTAGATCAAACCCATCAGATATGTTATAGTACATTGAATGCCTAGAGTACTGAAAAGTGTAACTGTAAATGCAAATACCATCAAGAAATTGAGGGCTAGGTGTGAAACTGTATTTTTTATTTAATATAAAACCTTCTCTATCATTGTATATAAGGGTGGTTGTATTAGAAGGGATTTAAACCTACTGTCTTCTCTACATGGTATTTTCATGATATGGACCCATTTTGTGTGTGCATGTGTGTGTGTGTGATTAGGATTTTTAACGTAGCTTTAACAATTTTTCAGTCATATCTCTACGATGTCTGCAGTGAGGCAGTTTATAGTGATGTCTAGCACTGTGGCATCATGCTGCAGACATGTAGCATGATGTCCCACCCAGTCACATTATCCTGACACCAGGCCAACCAGTCCTAACACTAACCTCCTAATGCTGAGCGCCAACTTAGGCAGCTGTTAGTACCATTTTTGTAAGTCATTGGTATGACTTGGCCGGGGATCGAACCCACGACCTCCTGCTTCCACATCGGACACTTAACCACTAGGCCACAGGAGCAGTCGGACCCATTTTGTTATCAAGTTTGTGTTGTATACCAGTGAAAAAGCAGACTTGGTTGGTAACTGACACACTTGTTCAGATGTTATGCAGCATTGAACTGTGGTGCTTGTTGTGGTGAAAAAAATGCATGCCAATTTATTCTCAGGTTGTGAATCGGCATCATTTAAACCCAGGTATGAGCAAGTAGTTAAGTTTCCTTAGCATAGCCAGTTTTTACCAAGTTAGGACAGGTGGACAAGTGGTTTTCCTGACACCTGCATTTCCACTGTATAGAGAATATGTTTTATATGAATATGTTTTCTCATTGCAGGGAGTATGTTGTCTAGATGGGTTGCACTGCTGTCCACAGGATTCAGTCTGTGACCCTGTCAAGAGTACATGCATTGCTAATGATACCAATGCAGAAACAGACTGGTATCTTGTTGAATCATCCAAAAGGAGTTCTTCCAATGTAAATTCTGTGGGTACCAGCCTTGAAGGAGTCATATGCCCGGATAAGAAGTCACAATGTCCTACTGGAGATACGTGCTGTCTTCTGTCAGACCAGACATATGGATGCTGTCCATATCCACATGTAAGCTTTCAACATCTATGACTTAAAAATGAAGTTATATATAGGAATTCAGAACATAGTAGCTGCAATGTTTAAGTAATTTGCTCTGTACTTGTGCTGTACAGGATTTAGTTATTAATTTTGTTAATTACAGGATATTAATTACCCAACATCATTTGATAATTTCCCTACAGGTTCTTTTTTTAACCTATTGACTCCTGTTATTTTGGGCTGATTAAATTTTGTGTCCAAATATTTGTTCAGGCTGGACCGGTAATTTCAGAAAATTCACTTGTCCCACATACATTTTCACTTGTCCCAAACTTTTAATCCCTTGACTAGGTTGAGCAAGAAGTGTGCATTTTAATCCATTTGTAAACAAAGGAAGCAATAGTCATTATTAATTTCTCATACTCAAAGCATAAGTATCATAAAGAGTTCAAGATTTGATCATTTGACCTATAATGGTCACCTGATACAGGTAGACTGGTGTAGGTGGGTGGAAATTTAAGCCCCTTGTCCTTATTTAGTGTTGGTGTCTGCTGTCGTATTTTAATTGTCCATTCACATTCCATTTCCAAATATTGTATTCTGATGTGATGACTTTGGTTTGGTTGGCAATGATGGAATGCTGCATGTTGCTACAGTAGTCGTGTATGATAGATGACTCAGCAAGGTACATGAACATTTTAGCAATATCGGACAGTTTATTTGTATTTCATTTGGATTATGATTTAGTTATTAATTGGCCTTTCCTAGCAGGGTATTAACAATTCGATCATCAGGGATTTTCTGCACATGCTCTCTAATATCATGTATGTACTGTGCCAGACAGGCATTATGAAAACTGTCATGAGACTTGCTTAATTAAATCCTGAAATGTCAGTTCCATTGACAAATACACAGGCTGAATTTCCAACTTGTGCCAGTTTTAGATATTGTTTGAAATAAAAATTATTCATCCTAATGTAGCTGAAAATTAATTTGTCTCTTTAGTTGTCATATTTGATATTTATTCTGCACTGAGTCTGGTTTATGCCTCGGAGTTTCCTCATATTCAGTAGCAACCTTACATTTTATCCTTCCACTAACACCTTCTCCGAATTTTGTAAACTCATTTTATAAAAATGGAAAAGATCACTTCTACTTCTACTAATAAAAGTAATTATAGCATAGATTTTATTGTTTATGCAAACAGTCTTTGAGCATAATTATTTAGCTTCATATGCACTATTTCATGTTGAAGTTGATCTTCTGTGTAATCAGTTACAAAAATTAAATATTCATTTCTGTCATTCAGTTTGTTCATATCGTAAGAGACACTTACTGATAAAGTACCTTTTCATTAACTCACAGCATTGAAATGAAAGCATGATACACTAAAAATTAGAATCTGTATTCAGTAAACACAAGACTGGTTAAATTGCATCTAATTAATCATACTGGATAAATTTTGTGTTTTTGGAAGTGTTTTCATTGGCTGATAAATGATCACTTAACTAATAATGCGGTCAAGCAGTAATAGAACCTGTGCATGTGAGATATTAGATTATTGACAGTTGTTTGTTGTAATGTTTCTTCCATGCTTAGCCACAAATCGGGACAGGACTCATAACAGTGCCCTTGCTTGTGTGCTGCTGATTCTAACATCTGTTTATCAGATCTTGGCTAAGTTTTGCATTTACCTATGATGTATGTGTATAGGTCTGATTCAGCTGCAAACTGCATAGACCCAGATCTGCAACTGCCACTGCATAATGTACCAGAAAATCTGGGTCTATGCAGCTTGTTAGGATTAAAATGTAGAATTAACAACATAGAACCTGATCAGAATAAGATCTGAGTTGTTTGCAATTGGAGATTATAGACAAATATACGTACTAGGTCAGTTTTCCATGGTTACAGTCATGAATTTAATATCATGGTTTGATATGTGTTGGTTATGATAACATTTTCATGTTGCCATAATGGAGTTGCTTGGGTACCTGTATTTGATTAACAAACAGTTTTTTGTATTTTTGCACCCAAACTATGGGTCCATCATTGTAACATGATGTTTCTGATGTCCTTTCCTGAGGTAACGTGGTGATGACATTTCTGCTGTCATTGATGTATTCACTCTTAATTCACTTTAGTAAAGTAAGTAGTATCAGTAGTAATTATTTTTTGTTTGTACTTTCAGGCTGTTTGCTGTGGTGATCAAAAGTATTGTTGCCCTCATGGCTATATCTGTGACACAGAACCGGGCATCTGCAGAATTCCTGAAAAGTCAGCTTCAGTCTCAGGATTCCTTAAGGCTTTACTTTTAAATACACAAAATAGAAGACTAAAACCATAGATATACTAATGAATGAGGAAAATGTACTCAAGTCCTCATTACTGATAAAATTGTTGAGATATGATGTATGCATTTTCATTCCACATTGATTCAATCTTGACTGTATGTGAGGATGTTACCTGATTTGCTTGGTTATGATGTTTTTGGAGCATCAAATTAACATTTGAAACTTAAGACTGTAGGCCCAGATTAAGGGCTCAAATATTTGCCAATTGTTTTAACACAGACATATATCATTCTAACTTTTGGAGGAAATGACCATAATTTCACTTTATAAATATATTTTAGAGACAATGCTTGAGAGGCTTGCATAAACTGTCACATTACATGGCCCAATGTGAGCATAGGTATTGTATAACAAACACTTAACTCCAGCTGCACAAAATAAATTTGTATAGACAGGCTCATTACTTGGCCCAGTAAAAGCATATGTTTAACAAAGACCATGTTCCAACAACACATATTAATTTTTGTATAAATGTGCTTACATTACTTGGCCCAATATATTCCAACAACATATATCAATTTTTGTATAAATGGGCTCACATTACTTGGTCCAGGATGAGCATATGTATAACAAAGACCATGTTCCAACAACACATATTAATTTTGGTATAAATGTGCTCACATTACTTGGCCCAATATATTCCAACAACATATATCAATTTTTTTTTATAAAATTGTGCTCATATTACTTGGCCCAGTATGAGCATATGTATAACAAAGACCATGTTCCAACAACAACACATTAATTTTTGTATAAATGGGCTCACATTACATGGTCCAGTAGGAGCATATATATAACAAAAACCCATGTTCCAAGGAAAGCTTCATTTTAGGAGACCAAATGATATTAAAATGTATTTTTAGTGATGGGAAACATAGTTTTTGGTCACAGAACCAGTATGTAGTGTTTCTTTATCTCTCATATTATCAGTGCAACGCTACATAAATAATATCTGTAATGATTTAGTAAATACAAGTTTAAAAATTGTTGTAAATTGGCAGTAGGTGAAACAAAGTGTGTTTTGAGAAGACACTATCTAGTTCATAGCATGTGGCCATTGTTCATCATTAGGGTTTGCATATAATGATCTCCAGACCTCCCACCCCAATCCATTCGAATAATTTATTTTTTGGGTAAAGTGCAGTGCACTTGTTTTCACTTTTACTCATTAAACGAATTTTGACTAAAAGAAAAGCATATACAAATGAGGATAATGAGATTTAGCTTACAGCAATGTTGAACATTCTGTAATTTCCAGATGTATGTGAATAATATATACTCGTCTGACTGCAAACTGTATAGACCCAGATCTGTTGCATATTGCGCTGTATATGTGCAATTTATTATTTGTAATTAGAAGAATAAACAATATAGATCCTCATATGCGGGAGCATTATGTGATGCAAGATCAGGGTCTATGTTTTTTATATTTGGACTTATAAGCATGTATATATGGTATATGCTTTTTTGTGTTGATGCATATCAGGGTACTAGTGCTTGTGGCTGTAATTTTCATTTTTATGTGAGTGTTATTTGTTTTCCATAATATTTGGTCATTTGTTTTAATAGTCAATACCATATATTATTGTGGGGGCCGAGTGGTCTAAAGCGCTGTCCATTACAGACCATTGCCATCTCACCTCTGTCTGCGTGTGATCGAGTCTAAGATTCAGCTAATGTAGTTATGTGAGAAAGCTTGCCAGTAGCTTCTAGTGGGTCGGTGATTCTTTTCCAGGGATTGTCCGGGTTCTTCCTCTACCATTAATACTGGCTGCCATATATAGCCTATATTGTGCTGAAAAATGGCATTAAACCATAAAAAACAAACAAACAAAAAACCATATATTAGTGAAAGGAGTCAAATGCACACCATAAATATTTCTGTACTTACATGGATCTTAATGTTGCACATGATCATCATTCACACTAAAAAATGATGGTTTATGGAATGAGCTGAGGATCTTATCAGTGCATTTGTGAAAGACAGTTATTTAAATTAGAATTGTTCATCTGCTAATCCAGCCATGTATTCCTCAAAATTACCATTCATTGTGGACACCTGAAACTCCTTTTGAACTTAAACCTCTAAGGAATAATTTTGTAGACAAGAAGATGTTGAAGTTTATTTAGTACAGACAAGTTTGTTAAATTGGGGAGTACTGTTTCTTTAATTTTTTTATAATGTAATTAATTCCAAGGAATATGAAGTGAATTTTATAGGTTTCTGTGGGTATCAGTTTTCAAGGAGTTCAAATTATTTTGGATTTTTCATTTGTTGCAGACACTAATTTAAGTACATCCAATGAATTTATATCTTCTGTAGATAGGGTAGTGCTGTTTCTTAAATCCATAAATTCAAGTACAATGAACATGTCACCTTTGACAAAATATACAAATTGATACAGAAAATAACTGACTTCCCAGTATTTGAATTGTATTGTTAATCTGTTGTTTATGCTAGCTTAGTAGTTGACTCCAACTGCAAATAACATAGAAGACCCGGATCTGCCATTGTACAATGTTTTCATAGGTCTGTGTTGTTTGTTGTACTGAGTACTTCTTGAAGACTGCATAGATTGAGATCTACTGGGATATTATGCATTAGCAGGTCTGGATCTATGCAGTTTGCAGTTGGACTCTACTCATAAGCAAGTATGCACAGTGAATTTGAGTGTTCACTTCTTAAC
Organism: Unio pictorum; assembly: GCA_030141615.1. NCBI lineage: Eukaryota > Metazoa > Mollusca > Bivalvia > Unionida > Unionidae > Unio > Unio pictorum. The sequence goes on from JARLTB010000339.1 coordinate 18,128,446, forward strand.
AATTCTGCTGTGCACGTACAAGAATTTGCTTGTGTACTCAGAATCTCAAATTGTCCGGAATAATTTTTAGAACTTTTTAATCAGTGCTGAACTGCACTTCCTAGTAATGAAAGTTACATTTTTATAAATGAAATTGGTTTAATTGAAGCATAGTATCAATGACATACAATATATTCCATACAGAATTGACAAGAATGAAATAAAATCTGAATAAGTATTTATTTTTTAAAGATTTAATGTGACAAGAATAGTTATCAGGACATGTGTGTATGAATCAAATCTGCAATAATGGAGTGAGTACCACAAATATTATGTGTTGCTTCTAATCTGTAATCACCATAATTATGTAATATAATAAAATAATTGTTTTTCTGCAGAGGTATTATTCACAATTCATACATAATAGCCTGTCAGATATGTTTTGAATAAAGTCCTGAAATGTCAAGTGTCTTCATTTTTACTATGTCCCATTATGAATTCCAAAGGCAAATATAGTGTTACACTTGTCTCTCTGACTGTTTGGTTATGTTTTGAGTCAAGTTCAATGTAGCAAGGCATTCATGTTCCGAGAACACATTTTTTAGTTGAAAAAGATAAACTGTACTGTAATGTATTTTGCTACTATAAAAATCGGGCCATTAAATCAGGCTTCATTTTCCTCAAAAAACGTGTATTAGATTGTGACTGTCTGCTCCTTGTAACCATCCATCAATTCCAAAACTATTATTTGAAAAATAACATAGGATTTCAACCAAATTTTGTATGCAACTAGATAATGACAAGATCTTTTTTTCTCATCATTCTACATCATCGTTTAGTGGAGTTCTATCCCCAGATTGTTGGATTCACTCAATGCTTTTTTATATTGATGAGATCTTGGCAAAGGTGGATTACTTAGCTTTCTTTGATTATTTGGCTAAGATCACATGTAATGTCAACAGAGGTTATATTTCCTGATGTCTTTGTGTTCTAGTTTCATGCCTAATTGGAATGTGTCTTCTCTGTTGTAATACAAAGTTTTTACTGAATCAGACACAATTGTTCTATGCTAAATAATTATGCATTACAAAATTTCTGTTTTTTAATCCATTCAACATCTATTGTAGGAAGAAGAATAGAAGGAAAGCTAAGACCTCACAAATGTGCATAACAAAATAAAAAGTCCAGATCAATTAACAAGCCCTTTCCATTCCAGTTAACTATTGGCTAATTCAAAGATCACCATAACATTGTCTTTAAGTGGTAGTCATCATATCTTTATGTAAGATATCTGATTTCAATTAAATTTCTCCACTGTTTAACCCATTAGTTGTTGTAGTCGTGTCACTTTGGCCCGGTCACGAGATGCTCTCTACTCTGTATAAAGCAACGGTTTATTTTGACTTTACAATTTTACAGTGGTCTGCCATTCTGGCGAGTCAATTACATAGAAGCAAATGCACATCTGGAATCGCATCACAATACATGTACTTCCAATTCAGTAGTCACGAATGTAGTTCTATTCTATGTCTAGAACATTTTTTCCTATCTCATTTTGGTGGTGATAGAAGAGTGATATTGATGCAGTTTTGGTAGGGATTTAAAGGTAATTGTGTATTCTTGAGAATAGGAGCTCTGCCAGTGGTTTTTTGTGCGTTTTTCGGCGACAGTTCACAGTGTGTAATTAGGCCTTAGTTATGATCTGGAAGTGAAATATGTATTCTCTTTACATGCTGCTCTGTTTACAGTGAAGCCTCTCAAAAAACTGCCGGTGAACCTTTGACGAAAACTTCACCGTGACGTCATCTTTGAAGGTATCTTAGATAACATACGATTTGTATTGATTGTCACACAGTGGAAAGGTCAGTACTGAGAAATAAATGTAGAGGACATATAGTAAAATTAATTGTGATGTTTGTCAATCTAAAGCCTCTACGACATATAGTATGTTATCCGGAAAGACGGCCGCCATTTCTTAACTGCTTGACGCAGGCTCTACCGTTTTTGTGCTATTTTTCATGATATATGTGCTTGTTGTCTATCTTCGTCTACATTATTGTGTTTCATAATGCATTGGCTGTTGCGCTCGTATGTGTTTCTTCATCTCCTTGTTTTGGAATCTAGACCAATTAGAATTTTTCTATGCTGTCTTGTTCCACTGTCAAGACGTCCTTTGCTTTTGAATAAACCGCCATTTTGTGATCACCAGTCAACCCGCTTACGCCACATGTATGATGGATCCTAATGAATTGCATTAAATGACCACACCTTGGTCCAGTTATTTCCCTTTCGCCCGTAAAAAATAAACAATTTAAAAATTTGGCCGTTAATTTTTATAACCTGGTGAAAATTCGTCTTAAATCGTCGACAACCGTTGTGTCAACTGACCCAGGTAAACCACTACATATTGCCAGGGCCGGTGCAAGGCATTTTGATGCCCATATGCGAGATCAGATATATGGCGCCCCCTTCCACTCACGTCCTCCCCCACCCGCCCATCATGAAATAAACCCATTAGCCCAGCGCCCTAGGCGTTTTGCCTAGTTCGCCTAGCGGAAGCGCCTGCCCTACGTATTGCATTATTCAACGCCCAATCAGTAGGATCACCGGGAAAGATCACAGAAATAGTTAATTTTATCAACGTCCAGAGTATCGACGTCTTCTTTCTGACACAAACAGAGCTAAAAACATCAGGCAATGAGCCCAAGTGCGTGGATTTAACACCCACCACTTACTCCATCAAGTCGTTTGCCCGCAACTCTCGTGGAGGTGGAGTCGCTCTCATTGCAAAGAATGCCATTATAAAATGCCTTAAGTACAACACAACCTTCAATGTCTCTTACACATCGTTTGAAATAGTCCAAACAACATTCACACTGGAACAAAGGTCAGTCTATTTTTTCTGTATCTACCGCCCTCCTCCTATTAGATAAAACAAGCTGACTGAATCTCTCTTTATGGAGCAGTTTCTGAATCATCTGGAGTATGGAAATTCGGTAGGTGGCAACCTAATTATTCTTGGAGATTTCAACTTTCACTTTGACTGTCCTGGTCAACCATGCATGTCAAAACTCCTAGATTCCATTCCTGTTTTCAATCTTAAACAGTCAGTTAACCAACCTACCCATAAACTGGGTCACATTTTAGACTGGTTTCTTTATAGACCTGATGATAATATTCTGCAATCCACCCTTGTATCCCACGAACTTGCATCGGATCACCTCTGCATTGTATGCCATCTTGACGTATCAGTCCCTAACCCTCCACCTCTATTTGCTACAAAGAGAAACCTCAGTATGATAAATGAAACAAAATTAATGCATGACATCCAAGAAAACCTAGCAACTTACATCCTACAGCAGAACAACTCGATAACTGCCTGCTTTCATTGCTTGAAAAACATGACCCAGCCACCAAATGTAGAGTATCAATAAAAAAAAGTGTTCTCCATGGTATAGCAGTGTTAGGGACCAGCTTCGCACTGCTCAAAGACAGCGCCGAAAAGCAGAGGAGGCTTTGGCTTTCCACCAGACTCACTATTCATAAACAAATCTATGAAACCGCTAAGAAGAACGTCATAAACGTAGTCCATTGGTCCAAATTATCCCACTACAGTACTAAGATCACGGAGAGGTCTAGCTGCAAAGAGCTCTTCGAGATAACTAACAAACTAATGTCAAAGAACAAATGTACACCACTTCCAACTACATTCTCTTCAGTAAACCTTCCGAACATATTTGCAAATTTCTTCCGTGACAAAGTACAAACCATTAGAGATTCGTTTGACAACACAAGTTCAATTGAGTCGTCACCATACAGTCATGATACCGAATTTCAGCAACAACCATTAAGAGCATTTGAACCTGTCTCTATGGATTTAGTTTGGACAATCGTGATGAAGAGTGCATATCGCTATTACTACAGTACTGAAACTACTCTTTTGAAAGTATTTAATGACATTATAGATGCTTTGGATAGTGGAAAGATTACAGTCCTCCCCCTCCTTAATTTGTCTGCAGCATTTGACACAATATACCATGATATATTACTTCAGTGTCTCCAGCATGTATTTGCATTCAGAATATATCCTTACAGTGGTTCAAGTACTACTTAGACAGCAGGACAGACATTGTATCTGCAAATGGAATACATTCCAGCGCAGTTGATCTATGTTGTGTTGTTCCACAGGGGTCTGTTCTTAGACCAGTTCTCTTCATTCTATACATTCGGCCGCACTCAAGTGTCATAGATCATCACCCAATGATTCACCAATTGTACGCTAATGACACCCAATTATACAAGTCTAGCCACCCAACTGAAGTTGATGCTACCATCCATGGAGAAGAGAGGTGCATTTGTGATGTGAAATCATGGATGATATGTAACAATCTGCAGATGAATGATGATAAAACTGTTGCCATTCTGATCACAATACAAAGACTTTCTCATTCACATCCTTTACCTCAGACAAATAAATATCAGCAACACCAACATTAAAATTCACACAGTCAGTAGGACACCTAGGTGTTACTTTAGACAGTACTCTCACATTGCACCAACATGTCATGAACATATGAAGGGCTGCATATCTCGAGCTGAAACGCATCAATTCCATTTGCAAATATCTTTCATTTGATGCCACTAAAACACTTGTGTGTTCAAGACTGGACTATTGTAATTGAAATCTGTCTGATTCATCTCAATATCTATTCCAGAAACTTCAAAACACAGCTGCTTGGATCATCCTTAGAGTATCTTGATCAGAGCACACCTCACCACTGATCTTTACCCTACACTGGCTATCCATTAAGTACAGAATCCCAAAAACAAAATTGTTCTCTGTGCTACGCTTCACTGACCAACTCCAGTCTAATATACATATCCAGCCTCACCCAGATGTATACACCAGCAAGATCCTTATGCTCCTCTTCTGACAATCGTATACTCATTGTTCCCATTTTGAAAACGAAGTCATATGGACAAAGTTCTTTTGCATACCAGAGCCCGGTGATGTAGAGCGAATTGCCCAATGAAATTAGACACAATGACACGGTGGTCCCTTTTAAGAGGGCTCTTAAAACTCGCCTTTTTCGACTGTAGAACAAACTTAGAGACCTAATAATGTTTTGTATCTTATATGTTTTCAGCATGTTCTATGTTTTCCATTTTCATGGTTGTTTTGTTTCTTGTTTTTTCTGTAGTGTAGTTAAATCATTATAGATATTGTAAAGCACTTATAGCTTCTAAAGATTATGCGCTCTACAAAGTCCTCATTATTATTAGTATTATTATTATTATTATTATTATTATTATTATTATTATTATTATTATTATTATTATAAGGCAGTTCATGTCATGTGACGTTCAGATTTGAGTATCGCAATAACATACTTTCATACAAACATATCATGACTCAAACGGATATCATATCGCGTACGATAGAAGACAGATTTAATATTTTGTTGTTGTGGAAAAGAAAAGAGAAAGACATAAAAAAAATCACCGCCACCCCACCCCACCCCACCCAAATCAATAAACAAACAGTTAGAAGAAACCAGTCTACCAATAGTTTGAGCAGTATCTCTGGTTTATTTTGGTAATTGTATTTGTTTTTGGTATATGTATTTCTTCAAACCAGTCGCGCACGATAGTGGACGGATTTAATATTTTGTTGTTATGGAAAAGAATAGATAAAGACATAAGTACACCCCACCCCAATCAATAAACAAACAGAAGAAATCAGTTTACCAATAGTTTAAGCAGTATCTCTGTATTTTTTTAATTGTTTTTTTTAAAGAGGTTTAAGTTTCGCTATAAGATTTAAAATGTTTATTAGTTTATTTGTCTAAAACATACTTGTAAATAAGAACTTTAAAATAATAAGTTTGCTGAATTTGCAAGATAAAGAATGTACGCACAAGAAGTATAATTACTGTAGCTGTCATTAAATCTAGTTCGATATTCTCTTCTTTAGTTTAGTGGCTAACTCTAACAGGAAGCCGTTTTTCTTATGTTGGTGTAACATGAAAAATGAATTCTCTGGTACATCACTTCGTTATCTATTTGGTTATGTTGCTGCAACTATGTGTTCGTAAACCAAGTAACAGATCCAAGCGAAAAGCGAAACGTTTTGTAACTGTTAACAAGTGATTTATTTCCGTAGAATACAAAATGTAAATCTGAAAATGAACTTATATTATTTTTAACTAAATTCCAAAAAGTCCGAAAAGTTCTCTGACAAGTCGAAATGTAAGAAGTCCAAATGATCTTCAGTATTGTTCGAAATTCATGTCGGTATTGAATTCGGTGATGCGTATTTAGTTTCGAAAATACTAATGTGCCATTGGCCTGTTTTTTGATGATGTGCTAAGTCTTTGGATGAATCACAATAAAATAATAGGAAATGTCTTCGTCTGAATTCACTATTATTTCAAATTAATGTTCCAGTTCATGAATATTTTTGAACACATTGCTATTCCAGTGAGTAATAATTTAAATAAATAAATCCACCCAAATGAAAACCTGAACACAACAATAAAACGGATTTGCTTCAGATATTCAGGCTAGAATGGTTAGCCGACTTCAAGATGGCCTATGTTCGATTCGTTTACTGGTTATCTGTGGAGGAGAATCGTTATTCTTGTAACAGAATTGGTACCGAGTGGATGGTCGATTAAATGAACAACACAAACACAATATGTGAAAGATAATATACATTTATGAAATAAATTATTAATGAAAAATAATGATGTATCAACACAATAACTCATGCGTTCAACCCACGATCACACTTCACAACCATTCACAATTCAAAAATAAATTAAATATTAATACAAAACAAACACAGATCCAAGGAACCTCCTGGACTACACAAATGTTTCAAATAAAATGGAACCTTTACAAAAGATATATTATCGCACGTATAAATTGCGATAACAAATACAAACTATACTATCGCACGTATGGATTGCGACAAGTACAAACATCTACATGTATTTAATCAAGTTACTAAATGTTATTAAGATTCATGTAATCCCTTGAAATACTACTGTGATTCAAAGTAACTACGTGTAAATATAACAATGTATTCAATTGTAACTAAAATTGAAACACACATGCGTCTCGACCCTGTACAACCGTACGATTCACCAACTGTTGAATCGCCGCACAGCTTCTCCGAATACCTAGGGTTGACCCAATACTTTTATCGGCCACTTGCCCTTCACGGATCCACTACAGTTATACGTACAGACAGCATACAGCACCTACTAGAACCACCGGTCCCAAATACTTAGATGCTACCCCGGACGTTTACACCTCTAGACAGCTCCGACACTCAGACATTTAGACTTCTAGATTTCCGGATATTTACACATCTCGACAGATATTCTCAGACAGCATGACCTCCTGTTTACGCCAGTTACAAATGTAGACGGACAGACAGTCTGACAGACAGTCAGACACCTCAATTTGATCGCACAATCAAATGGCACAATTAAACAGCACAATCACGGCACAATCAATCACATTTAGATACATTCAGAGACATTCAGCGACATTCAGCCCTTTGACTGGAGAAAGAATGACGAGCTATCTCTCCTTTGACAAGAAACTTTTGACTCGTCATCTTTTTTAGAAATATTCTGCCTTATATATCCCCAAATAGGTGAGCAGAATTCACGGCAAAATTCCCGTGCACCCCGTGATTATAATGTTCCTGATTTCAAGTGATTTCTAGTCAGGTACATGTAAATCGCTAAACGTCGCTTACCTTGAAAAACACTTATTCACCCCAGGTAACGCATGTACGACGAAAGAAAAAAAATGGTGAAATTAGTTTGTATTCAAGAAGAAATAAATTTAATTTTCGCCTAATTCTGTGACAATTCTGTTAGCCAATTACTGCACTAGCTCAATCGCAAATGGAATGCATGCATTGTGATATTGTTGCTGCGACGTAAGCAGTGTCATCAACCTCTCTGTTTCAAATGACATATGAAGGTCGGTTTCTTTCCTGTCAAAAATATTTTTTCATAACAAAGAACCAGTGGAAATGCCATGATATATCTGATGTGAAATCATGGATGACTTGTAACACGCTGCAGATTCATGATGGTAAAACTGAGTCCATTCTGACCACAACACAACGACTTTCGCATACACATCCTTTACCACAAAAATTAAATATCAGCAACACCAACATTAAATTCACACAGTCAGTACAAAATCTGGGTATTACTCTAGACAGTACTCTCACATTGCACCAATATGTCATGAACACATGCAAGGCTGCATATATTGAACTGAGATGTGTTACGTGCTTAGGCTCGAATAAGCAGCAACACAGAAAGAGTGAAAACTAACAAGCTTGTATAACTTTAACAATGATTTTATTAAGTACAATTATTTTCATAAAATAAATAAACTTACGGTTTTAGAGAATCAAATCCAACAAATATAGAATTCACAAAATAATCCACTAATGGAATTTCAAGTCCTGATAAATAAATGTTCTAATAGTTCCAGGTTCGAATCTTGACGATGTAATCCAAAATGGCTGACAATGTCACGTGGTACAGTTCTTGTTTTTAAATCATCCAGATGAAATTATGAAACATATGTCCTTTTCCAGATAAATAGAATAATTCTTCTTTTCCAACGAATTGACACAGTCCAGAACAAGATATTAAACTCAAAACAGAAAATACACAACTTCTTTAAAATAAGCCCAATTTATATTCTACTAAAGTTAGCTTCTAAAACACAGCTATATATATTGTTTTTCTGAAGTAAACAAGAGGAATCATGTGAGTCTGGAAGGTCATGGAAAGAGCTACCTTCACCAAGTCACATGCTTAAAGAATGAACTAGAAGAATAAATCAGCCACTAATAAAATGCTGTCCCCGAAACCAACCAATAGAATTGAAGACTTGTTGACAATGTTCAAAGCAAGGTCAGGAACTAGACCACTGTAAACCAAGGTCAAAACTTGTTTACAGTCAAGTCCAGGTCAACTGAATTTTCTAGAAAAATTTCCCATTTAATGAATAAATATTAAACCCTAAATGACAAATTTGGATTTAACAATTAAAAATAAATAAAATTAAATCCAATAGCCGTAACAGATGCATCAGCTCCATTCGCAAATACCTCTCAGTTGATGCCACTAAAACACTTGTGTGTTCATTAGTACTTTCAAGACTGGGCTATTTTAACTGAATTCTGTCTGATTCGTCTCAATATCTACTCCAGAAACATCATAAAGTTCAAAAACACGGCTGCTCGGATCATCCCTAGAGTTCCATGATCAGAGCACACCTTCCTTCTGCTCTGTTCCCTACACTGACTACCCCCCTCCCATTCGATAATGAATGAAACACTAAATTTGTTACCTTGCTACAGTTCACTGACAGGCTACAGTCCAACATACATATGTGCGTGAAGTTTTACATATGTGTCTTGTGCGTGAAGTTTTATATAGGTGTCTTGTGCGTGAAGTTTAACATATGTGTCTTGTGCGTGAAGTTTTACATATGTGTTTTGTGCGTGAAGTTTGACATATGTGTCTTGTGCGTGAAGTTTTATATATGTGTCTTGTGCGTGAAGTTTTATATATGTGTCTTGTGCGTGAAAGTTTACATATGTGTCTTGTGCGTGAAGTTTTACATATGTGTCTTGTGCGTGAAGTTCTACATGTATCTTTTGCGTGAAGGTTTACATATGTCTTGTGCGTGAAGTAGAAGTTCTACATGTCTCCAGTGCATTATGTTTTGCGTGGCATATATAATCATGTAATACTATATCCTTTGTATTTCTGCGAGAATAAGGACTTCGTTCAGGTCAATACGCTCAATGTGTATTAATGAAGAGTTAAGTGCGTGGCAGAAACACCTTGAAGGTTGGTGTCTCTGACGTAATTGCGCAGTATTTCGCACATAATGAGGGTTGAGGTTCTTGTGGAATTCCGAAAATACAACTTATTAACTGACAGCTGAAGGTATATGGGTGGAGTTTGACGACACGACAGTTGGCATGGGTTGCACAACAATTTAGTGGTTTTGTAACGTGCCCGTATGTGGTATTTCTTAATTCAAGTGACACCAATTTAACATTAAATTTGATTGGTTGAAAATGCATAGTAATACACAGATCAGTATAATTGGTGCTTGTCAATGAGACCAATCAAGCTGATCTGCTTAGATCGGTATAAATAAGCACTCATTACTAGTGTTCTTAGGGAATTTTCACGCGATAACAGTACGATAAATTTCATTGGATTGGCAATGTTCTCAGTCACACTTTTGTGTTTACTTGCCACTTCTGCCCGTGTAATAAATGCCATCTTGGAAGGCGTGGGTCGGGCAGATCTGGAAGTTGTTCGTATTCGACTAGAGGAGAAGAAAGCCAAGCGACTTCTTCTTCAGAATGACGTTGAGGTGCTTATGCTACAAGTTGAAGAACTGAAACGCAAATGTGATCAAAGGGAAAAGCAGGGTACATAATTCTCTCTATACATAATCATTTTTTTTATCGTCTATCGTATATCTCCAATTCTGTACGGTTATATATTTCTGTGTTAGGTGTTTTTATTGTTTCCTTTTGTAACATGAATGTTCAGTTTATTTTTCCGACTAGAAATGTTGCTCATATTGTGCACCTCGGAGAACTTGTTTCACTATTTACCCACAGGGGCTCGTATCGTTGCTTACAATCGACCGGTCATACATGTGCTATATACTATATTATTATATAGTACATCTATGACCAGTCGATTGTAAGCAACGACACGAACCCCTGTGTATTTACCTACTTTTAATCTGACTTCAGAAGAAGGATGCAATAATGAATGTTCTGATGTAATTTACTTTCATACAATGGAATTTCCTTAAATCACATCCGAGGCGTAGCTACGGGGAAATAGGTTGTATTGAGTGATGGTGATTTTATTGATGAACATAATGGGTTTCATAGTTGGATAGTTGGGGATGGGGGTAGTGTTACGCCTCTGAAACATACATACCTCAACAGACCAAAAAGGTACCTTTCTCGAGTCCGATATAATGAATGTGAATTCAACAAATAAATGATGGAAAGTGTATCAACAACACTAAAACCTACTATACTACGATTATAAGACATTGTTTTACTCACTCAACTCTTTCTCGTGTATATCATAATTATTTAGAAATTGAATAGGGCCTTTTAAATAATTCGAATAGTAACACGTCAACAACTTTAAAATAGTGTTTGTTGCAATGAGAGAAATGATCATTTTATATTTCAGGTGCGTATGTGAATGTATCTTTGGTAACCAACGGCGTTGCCTTCACTGCTACACTCCTTTAACATACAAAGTACGTATCCGAGTAGACGGTGATATTTGACCATGTTATAGTCAATGAGGGAAACTGCTATGATTCCTCTACTGGAAGATTCAAAGCTCCTGCGAGAGGGCTGTATTCCTTCTCTGTAACCGTAGTGACGGTTGGAAGAACTGGAAGTCCTGGAAGTCCTCTACAGGTTCATTTATTTATTATGAAAGACAAGGAGGAGATTGGAAGGGTGTTCTCGGGAGACGGATCAGGGTCAGTCATGGCTGTAACTGTCATGGACAAGAATCAGGTGGTCTATGTCAAGGAAAGCCCTGGCCATTCCGCAACTGTCCACGGAGACCACTGGTCGACATTCACTGGCCTACTACTCGATCGATATGATTAGATACAATGATTGTATATCAACGTCTTAACATAGAACTTTCAAATCAATTGTTCATAAATTTGTTTTGAAGCTGATAGAATTTGACTTTTCAAAACTGTATGTGCTAATCTGCCCTGACACATCGATTGTAATGTTTTAATGAAATTACTAGAAGGTTTGATTGACTGTGTCTATACTTTGTGTACTATAAATCCAGAAATGGTAGTACAATATGTATACCCGTTGTAGTGAATTTTCAATAGTAACCGAATACCATTTTTCTGATTGTGTAGTCGGACGATTTCCTATTATTGCTCATTCAAATCACAAAGGTAAGCATGTTTAACCCTGATGAGGTTCATCACTCGTACCGTCCTTTTTGGAATGATATCATGAAATCATTTGTTTGTCATTTCTATAGCGCCACCTGTGACAGCTTATTTTACGTCTGGAGATACCACACAGATAAATCTTTGTACTCATGCAGACTGGAGAGCTAAATAAAAAGTACAGTCTCATGTCACAGCCAACGATGGCTTAAGAACCATGCCAGGAATTTGGTCATGCATATTTATATATTTCTCGCACGTATATTACTACTAAGTACACAAGGAGAGGAAACAAGGAGATCGAGTGAAAGGTTTTCCTGGTCAAAATGAATAATAAACCTCACTTACAATGTCTCTCCAAAGCGAAGATATAAGGCTTCATCTGATTGGCTGATAAAACTAGTGATTATGGTATTAATGTTGGTCACCAGAACATGACCACTAAGCAGTCGCTGTCAGATCTTCACGTATGACAGAGGAGATCAGATTTTCATTCACATTGGTGCTTACACAGAAGGTTTCTAGAAAACTGCTGTTAAGAATTATTATTAAAGTAAAATATGATTTTAGGACAGGGACATCAGTTTTTAATATGAACAATTCCAAATTCCGTCTTTCAAAAAAGAAAGCTTGCTTTTTTCCCTGGAAATAGATACCATAATATATTAATGTATTTCTTTCCAAAGACGTTTCCGTATAAAATAACTGTACGCAACAGTATCTAGAACCTAAAACCAATTTAATTTTATCGTTGTCGCTGCTGATGTGCTAATGGATGTTGATAAAGAATCTGACTTTACCAGAGTTTTAAAATGGGCACATAGAAGGGGAACGTTTCTCATGAATTAGCTGCTGTAATCATAGTAAGAAATGCACACAGTGTCAATTTAAGTTCATTCCCCGAATTGCCCGTTGTATCAGCATCTTTGTGTGAACGTGCTTGTACTTTCAGAAATCATTTGTTTGTCGTGTAAGTTTTAGGCTTTTTGTTTTGTATAGTACTACGTTTCAGTGCTGCTGAATTTTATCAAACATGTATTGGAATATATTTCTATAATGAAAAGTAAAGTGACGAGAAATGTAGATCTTTAACAGTTGTTTCAAAGTGGTTTTTTATTGCCAGGCAAAACCGGACTTCTTTAATTTTAAGTTCGAAATCTTGATTCTATAACCTGGTCATCAATCTTATGATTTGTTTTGTTGATTTTTCAATCAGTTGAATTCGATTTCTCAAATCTTTGCATGTTTTATTACTGGCCTTTTTCTCCTCGGATAGAGTGACTCGTTTGATCCAGCAAAGCACCATCTTTGGGTATTTTGATGAAAAATTGAACTTCGATTGTTCTGTACGACAGAAGGATCTTTAGCCTCTTAACGGTTATGAAAACTGAAGTGAGTGAAAGAGAAGAACAGGGTTCCAGGATTTACTTCCCATGTCATCGACAAACGATCTACACGCACAACTGTCGTGCACAAATTAGACCAATATGGTCTTCTCAATGACGAGACACAAATGGTACCAACTTTATGTCAGCACATTGAATATCGTTAGGGAATCTATTGAAAAACTATCCAAAATAACTTCTCCTTCAAAGAGCCTTGTAGATTTATGCGTGGTAATTGATTGCACTATATATTACCTATGCATATTTAACCCGTCAAATACTTCTTTATTATTAGTTGTAATATATATATATATATATATATATATATATATATATATATATATATATATATATATATATATATATATATATAGTGGGTAATCAGTTCCTATTTATGTTGAAATGAATAAAATGAATTTGTCGATTTAGAAAACCTGATATACGAGAGAACTACGATTTCCTTCCATACTTCAAAGAAATATGTTATTTTATTCACACTTATGAGAACAGTTAAATTTGATTTTTGGTGATAATACTAATTTGTTTCAAAGAATCAACTATGTTTATTTGTTTACCATGCTGTAAATACGTCAAGTGGACCATGCTGTAAATACATCGTGTACCATGCTGTTAATACATCAAGTTGACGTTGTCCAGGCGTGTTTTGGTGCATTCAGAATATTATAATATATCTCCGTTGTGTTCCATATCATAAACAGGTATTGTAGAAAGTAAACTATTGCGTAAAAAGATAAATTGGTAAGTCTGTGTCTCTAAAATACTACTACTACTACTACTACTACTACTTCTACTACTACTACTACTATCATTATTACTACTACTAATGATACAAAACAAGAGGTTTTGCATCTGGTGATGGAAATGTGACTAGTTTTAACGTATTGCTTGTCGTAATCGTACCTATTAATAAGTTAATTGTTAATACATAACTTTACGGTAGTTATGAGATAATGAGTCTACGCTCAAGATGCGTACATAACTGAAATACGGTAGTTGTCATAAAATATAGTTCCACATTCTCTTCATACATAGAGTAGCCAAAACGAAATCTCGTTTTTTCTTTTGGAGTAGGATGTAAATGGAGAACTCTCTGGCACATCACTTAATTTTAAAGTTTATTGATGTTTAGCTTTATTTTTCCTAAGTTAGTAAGTTAAGGTTTACAATATCCTGATCCAGAATTATATTTTACACTTCGTGGCCATCTTATGATTTAAAATTTCAAATATACTATCCATACTTGGGATGTTATCGCGAGTAAATGACGTGCTCTGATACATTTCATTGAGTAACGATCATTCCGTTTTTCTGATAGCTATGTGGTGAATACCATCGCACACAAATTCCAAACGAATACTGCGACCCCCAAACCCCTAAAGATTTTACTGGGGCATGGTCAGAGTCTCATATCCCACTAGGTTCTTGACCTTCAACTTTGGAAAGGTAATCGATTAATATCGCACCCATACCACCAAGGAACTGAAGGCATCTCCCACCCAATCACCTTTACATCACCCATCACATTTCTTAGTTGGATACAATGCCCAACATCTCTGTTGATGTTTCTAAAATCAGAGAGTTTTGCTGAATCAGACGCAAAAATATTTCGTTTTCAAATTTCCAGCCTTGCAGATCATATATACTCAGTCGTATTCATTTATTGGTTTAACGTCCACATGCAGAGGACGTGAACATTTATTTATCATCAGCGGTGATTGTCACCAAATGAATACCTTACCTTTGCTATGATAGTCTTGATTTTGTTGGTTTGTTTAAATTAACCTAGCATCTGAATAATTCATCTACATCTAGGTCGTAAAGCTACATCACGATCTGATACAAAAACTGATACATCGTTAGTGGAGTCTCTTTGTTGCTGGTAACCAACCGTGGTGTCGCCTGGAGAATCAGACGTCCTTGTCCGTAAAGAGGAAAGATATGCAATGTCCGCTTGAAATCTGTGGCCCTCTATCCAGTTTTAAAAGGTGTTCTTGACCTTATGCAAGTGCGGGTTGTACAAATTCGTGTCGCTTGTTCATGGATTGCCAAAAGCTTTAACTCTCACCATCTCCTTGCGTGATGTGACATCTGTCTTGAAAAATACTATGGTGTATGTTTGGGTTGCAGAAAGTGGTTTAAACCATGTAATGAGGCCAGTCACTTTGAAATGCAAGAATGACCCCATCCGTTCAACCAACAAGCCACTGACGACTCACCGTTTGCCTCCTCGAATATCGGTTCGAAGTCTGGATTGTTCAGGAAAGTTCAGGAGTATTGACGCTGACACACACCGGAAGCCAAAGTTGCATGACGCGGAATTCGAGCTGTTCCTGATGGCCAATCAGGGTTTTATAGATGTTTTTCAAAAAGAGTCCAGGTATGACACCGGCAGCATGAT
Organism: Unio pictorum; assembly: GCA_030141615.1. NCBI lineage: Eukaryota > Metazoa > Mollusca > Bivalvia > Unionida > Unionidae > Unio > Unio pictorum. The sequence continues at coordinate 18,144,256 of JARLTB010000339.1, forward strand.
CTCAATATCTGGACGTTACGTGCATGCATAGCGGGCTTTAAAGCGTGGTTTTGGGCTTGGTTCGCTCTCTTGACAAATGTCCATTTACAATTAGATTACCGGTCATCTGCATGAAATATAATTTGTCCGTCTTGAGCTATACTCCCAAAATGCAGCGTTGGTTACTTTCCTCTGGGAAAGCTTGTATGTTTTTCTCTTACAATATATCTTAACTAGATCCTGTCATTAACATTAGTGCTATGTGACTGTAGTCTTCAGGCTTTAACACCAATAAACCTTTTGTATTAAGCAGGGGATCTAAAACGGTTTGATGGTTGGGTACCATTTCTTAACGCTAGGATAATATGCATGTGTAATTAATGATTCAATGTGTATATATAACTGCACACTCCAAATTGTGCGATCGCTACTCCGGCTTAAAATGGGCGTGTGCTTTTAGCCTCATAAAGACCTAAAGATGTGAAGGTTTTCTTTTGGCATTACGCCAACTGACGTGGAAATGACATAATCACTTTGTGTAAAGACAGTATATCCAGCAGCAGAAAGGCGAGCCCACCTCGATTTAGAAGCGTCTTTTTGCGAATCTAACACTTCCTACAAAACCGAAAAATAAGGGAAAGAAAAACAGAACCAAAGCTTCTAACTGAGAGTTTGTCCTACTTGTTAGTTAATTTTGTTACTAATTTTTTTTTGGTTGTCGTTTGAATTTTTTATTATGCGCATACTTTCTACCCAATGACGTCTTATCGAGGTCACTCTATTTCTGCTGCTCCGATTTAAATCATTATCTCAACCGAATATTTTATCAAGACCGATTCGATATCTTGATCAAGAATAGTGTACATTTATTGTTATAAATCCGTGTCGGGTTGACATAGCACGACTAAAGACAGTTCTGAAAAGATTATAATACATATCTCCGATACACCAGGTCTGAACATATTAATACGCGTTAACTATATGCATTCAAGACAGGTTCGCCAGCATTTTCACATGTATGACCGCGACTACTATTCTTTCTATCTAGAATAAATTGTCTTGGATGTTTACACTAATACTGCCAATGCATTATACAATTACAGTTCGCACAGTGAATATTCTGCTGTTGTTTCAGCATAATTATAAATTCAGCATTAATATCAAATCCTCTATTTTTTTTCTTGTCACTTTGCTCATTTTCGTTGCTGGTGTCAGTAAAATTTAAAATAACTTGCCGAAGCTGAGATATTCTTCTAACTCGTGATACTGCGAGATAGACTACGTTTGATTACTCGATTTGATCATCAATAATCCAAACAATTGCATGAGATATAGTTAACCCCTGAGATGAATGTATCGTCATTGCGGGTCCTAGTGTCCATGGATATTTATCCGCTAACGCATCCTCGACAGCACTGATATCAACTAGAACAATATCATTTAGCACGAGATTCTGTTTTTTGGCTGTCCTGGTATTTCAACTTTGATATTCTGTGGTCGTGTATCAGGTGGTCTATAACAGCACGGTACAGGCAATTCTGAAAACTTTTTATGTTTTTCAAATAATTGCCGCTGAAGTGTGTCTCTGACTATCTTTCTACTTGCCACTATTATATCGTTTGGTCTCCATTTATCCCAAAGTTCATTTATGGAAGTTTCTTAAATTTGACGCGCTATTTCACATTGAATATTATTCGGTTGCGGTCTGATTAATTTCTTGAGCTCATTTAATTCTGGATCAAGCGCGCTATGATCAGTATTAATTTCTTCATAACAAACTACAATTTGTTTTAGCCAATCATGCGGAGATGATCCAAGAAATGGCGGTGGTTGACCGTGATCGCCATACATTATCACAGTTGTATTTTTTAATAGTAACCAATCAAGAAACGATTTTCATATACCCAACGACACTGTGCATATTTCATCCCAAATTATTATTCCGGGTATATATTTCTCAGTCATTCGATCAGGAGTCCATGAGTCACTTTTATACCGAAAGAAACTTACAGTACACGATTTATAATCTCGTTGTTTCATTTCTCGTTTGAGTCTTTGTGTAGGAATTAAGACAACTAAATCTGAATTCTGTTTAAATAATTCAATAACATGAGTTGTCTTTCCGCATTCGCCTGGTCCGTTTAAATAAAGAGTCTTATGTTTGCATACTGGAGCGGATATAGATGGAGCCCTTGACATTTGTCGAGTCGATATATCTGATCGTTAAGTATCCAAAATTTCAACATCTGTGGATTTAGAATAATCACATAACATTTCATTTTATTCTCCGTGATCCGCACGGCCCATCCGCGTTTTTAAAACGAGCCATTGATTCTGTATATTTGCTATCGATATAAAATGAATATGTTGTAACTTTAGCTGAGGTGTCAGGGAATCTATTTATCATTGATAGTAAGGTTATATAAACATAAGCGAGCATAGATGGTCTTAGATGTGTATGCCGAGAAGAGACGTCATCGATATAAGCAACAGTTGTACCGAACTTCTTCCCGTCACACAAGTAAGCATTCTCTCGACTTACAAGTATATTTCTCGCTGTAGAATCTGCGATTATAAAATCATATTCAGCATCATCTAAAATTAGTCGTGCATAATATCGATTATGATCATATGCACCACCTTGAGCAAAGTTACCGGTTTTTCTTCTACCGAGTTCTTTTACGGCGCTATTACTGATTTCATGTCTACGCACAAAGATCTCTTTAGATTGCTTACTAATATAGTCTTCGTAAAGATCAGAAAAATTTTCTTTGTAATCGTTAATTATCTTATAAAAAAACTAGGTTTCTGCGGTTGTGGTAACAAAACATTAGTGTGCTACCTTTATGATATAATTGCCTCGCCGACAAATAGCGATATCAGTATTTTACAATCATACATATAACGTAATATCGTTTATTGATACTTGTTTCATCTCGTGCGTGGGGTTTCTAAACCGCGCAAAATACCGATGGCCCTCACCCATTCCGAGAAAACGTCCAGGATAACATGCGACCATATCAACCGAGAAAACATCTTTATAATCATATTTTGAATTCCATAATACCCCGTTTCCTTATTCAAAACAACTTGATAGTACATCATCAAGAACGTCAAATCGTGTTGGCTTCCAGGAATTATTTTCTCGAGAAAAGTTAGCTAGAACTGACTGAACGGTAAAACAATTTGTTAGTAATTGCTTAATATTGTCTGTTGAACATTTCTGCGTGGGTGTTTTCATTTCTACATGAAGAGATTCTCGACGATATATTTCACCGTTTGGTCTTACAAATTGATAAAACTTACAACCTGGCTCATCGTCGGAACACTGAAATAACCATACTGACAAATGATCGTGTGTACTTAACGCGGAAATAAAATCAAACATGTTTTCCCTCGAGTTCTCGAGTTGGAGTTTCAGACGTAATTGCGCAGTATTTCACACATAATGAGTGTTGAGGTTCTTGGGGAATTCCGAATAAACAACATATTGACTGACAGCTGAAGGTATATGGGTGAAGTTTGACGAAACGACAGTTGGCATGGGTTGGACAACAATCCATTGGTATTTTAACGTACCCGTATGTGGTATTTCTTATATTAGGTGCGACTAGTGTAACATTTAATTTGATTGGTTGCAAATGCGTAGTAATACACTGATCATTATAATTGGTGAGGTATATTACTGGACAAAATATGTCTCAGATGGAAACGCACAGAACATTGACGTCAAAACTGCTTCTTAAATCTGAGCATGCGCAATTTTTAGCTTCAACCACAATAGCGGCTGGTAGGAAGGTATGAATGTTTATAGTTATATTAACTACGCATAATTAAATTGTTACATAGTTCCGTAGTTAAAGTTCAAAATGTGTTTTCATTGCTAGATCCTGCTATATGGTTTGCACTTTTATAGCAGCATATGTTCACCTGAATTGGAATGTTTGGAATAACACACAAGTTGGGTAGTCTAGACTCGAATGTCTCTTAGCACCGCTGTAGTCCTACATTGTAATTTCATCTCAGGATAATAAATATGTTTTCTTTTTAGAAAGCCAAACCATCAGAAATAGCGAATTAGCCAATAAAATATATTCCTTTTCATTCGTTTTCCTCATAGCAAGTTTTCATCAGGCACTTGACCAAGATCTTAACGCCTAGAACTTTAAGCTTACTGGAGACATATTGAAAACTTGATAGAAATCGGTAACCCAAACCAAGAACAACAACCAAACAAGCAGAAGAGATTTGGTACTACATTAAGTCCTACGTAGAGAGAGAGCTCGGGTATGGCACCCCTTTAGGAACACGGAAAACTACACTCAGAGGAATCCGACAAGGCTAACATACTGAATCGTCAATACCAGTCAATCTTTAAACAAGAGGATAAGAGTGATCTACCAAGCCTACATGGAGATCGTTATCCATCAATGCCTGAGATCAAAGTTACTGTAGATGGTGTTTGCAGTTTGTTGCGGAAAATTAACCCACAGAAAGCTACAGGCCCAGAAATGATTGCATCAAGGATCCTGAAAGATCTAGCAGAAGAATGTGCACCATACTTGAGTTATACCAGAAGTGCATCTCAACAGGTTATGTCCTTGATGTCTGGAAAACAGCAAACGTTGCAGCTATCTTTAAAAATGGAGAAAGATTCGATGCCAGAAATTATAGACCGGTCTCCCTTACATTTATCTGCTGCAAAATATTTGAACACATCATAGTCAACAACATGATGAAAGATATAGATCTCTACAACTCTCTAACAGATTGCATGCATGGTTTCCGTGCCAGACGAAGCTGTGAAACACAGCTCATAACCCTTGTGGATGAGTTCTCTAAATCTTTAGACAGACGAAAGCAGTATGACCTTGTTATTATTGACTTCATTAAGGCTTTCGATCGTGTCCGCCACGAAAGATCCCACAGTAAGTTGGACCACTATGGCATCAAGGGTAACACCCAGAAATGGATCAGAGATTTCCTATCAGACAGATCGCAAAGAGTTATAGTAGATCGTCATTGGGGTACCTCAATGGAGTGTTTTGGGTCCCATCCTCTTCCTAGTGTTCAACAATGATCTACCTGCGAGCGTCAAATCCAACACAACACTTTTTGCAGATGACTGTATAGTCTACCGGGAAATAAATGTCTCCAAGGACTGTGATATTCTTCAAGAGGACCTGAACCAACTGGCACTCTGGATAATACCTTGGAGTATGTCATTCCACCTAAAACAATGCAGCATCCTAAGAGGTTACAGGAAAACAAATCACCAATCTTGTCGGAATATACTCTTAAGGGACACAAGTTATCCAATGAGCAGGCAGCACAAAATCTCGGGGTTGAGTTGTCAAGAGACTTCTCTTGAAAAAGTCACATAGACAAGATAGTTATAAAAAAGGAACAGTAACCTTGGTTTCCTGCGCCGCAATCTCCTAATCAACAATGAAGAAGTAATAGGTGCGGAATATTTCAATCTGTTTCGACCATATCTTGTGTATTACTCGACTGTGCGGAACCCACATAATAAAGATCTAATAAATAAGATAGAGATGGTTCAGAGGAGAGATGCTAGATTCACCACAAATCGTAACACTAGTAGTGTCATTGCAATGTTGAACTATCTCCAGTGGGAATCATTCGAATCCAGGCGAACCAAGGCCCAGCTGACCATGATGTACAAGATTGTGAATAACCCAGTGGACATATCAGAAGACAAATACCTGCCCTGGCAGATAGACCAACTAGGTCAAACCACAAGAAAAAGTTCCAAATCAAGTTACCATCGATAAATTTTTTTATGTTCAGCTTCTTCCCAAATACAATAGGGACTTTGAACAAATTACGATCAACAATTGCAGAAGCTGCTAACTTGGTATCTCAAAAGCAGGAGCTTTCTAAAATCATATTCTAATGAGCTAGTCAGCTACAAGTATGACCTAGTGATTCTCAGGGCTATGCCGGTTGAGGTTTCATATCTCATTGCCGCTACTGTAGCCGGATTGGTCTGAGTATAAAGAACCGAAAACGTACACTGACACTCTTTTATTTATTTCTGCCTTTCCTATCCTTACTTTTCTGACTGTCCTGTCACTTCCGTCTTTATTTTATCTTTGACCACGCACCGCCCGATGCTTAATTGTCAAGTGTGACTGCGTCAACGTACTGATAGATAGATAGATAGATAGATAGATAGATAGATAGATAGATAGATAGATAGATAGATAGATAGATAGATAGAGAGTATGGTCGTCGAAGCACTGCTGCCGAATATCTGACCATAGGAAGTACAATCAACTTATTTTATTGCCTGCAAAAGAAAAAGAATTCTCCAAAATATGAGCATCTATTGAAAACAAATCAAGTAATGGAAAGTTTTTATTGAGGTTAATCAATGAAGCAGTTACTAGAGACTATAACAAGAATGTTCTTGAGACATAATGGTGCAGCAAAGCAATCATTTAATACCCAGATGCTCAATTGTTAATCTAACTGTTGAGTTTGCGTATCACTTTATAAACAGTTCATTCACTATTTGTTTTATAATAAATTGTCAATAAGTTATTTTATATAAAGCAGACCTGCCAATCCTACTGAAATTATTGGAAAAAAATCCCGATTTATGGACATACCTCCAGATCCCTGTTTGTAAGAAAAAGTCTCAATTTTTAAACTGCTAGAGACAAAAATACTGTATTTGTATACAAAAGATCATTTTTCATTTCTCTGTTTCTGTGCGTCGTATGTTTCTTATGGTTTTACCATATCTGGCTTGATTTTGGTTTTCATCCGCCAATATAAAGAGATTGCCTCATGTTATGTTTCTCTTTATCCGACCCCATCTGCAAATCTCAGCATCTAAATGGATAAGTTTTTCAGCAAGAAGCGAACGAAAGAAGAAAATAAAGTAACTGATGACTCTTTACCACCCATGAAAAAGAAATAATAAATGATGCCAATGAAATTGAAATGAACTATCTATGCAGATAATCAGCGTGGATTCCTTCCATTCGGTTGGAGGAAAAGGCCAGGTCCTTAAAACAATACTACAGAATGTTTAGACACATCTACAATGCTTGCATGAATAAGTCAGTGATCCTTTGCTCATAAGAGAAAAGGACGGATGTGGCCAACGGTTGTTTCCAACCTTTAGGAGAGTAATACTAATGCTGTCAAAACTTTCAACACTGCACAGCAATTGCAATGCTGAGAGAGCATTATTAGTGGTCATAAAGACAGAACCAACAAAAGATTCAGCCTGTCAGCATCAATCCTGGAAGCTATTTTTGTTAGCCAATTTGGCACCCAAGGACAAATAAATGATGAACTTTTGCCGAAATGCAAATCGGCAACATACAATGGACTGAAATAGCACAAATAAGCATCTTTATCATGTTATGTACACCTTACTCTTGTACCTCCCCTTTTTTGTTACCCTGCCTCCTAACTTTTAATGGTGATTGGGGGTGGGGAGGGCAAATTTCAGATTTTTATTATTTTTGAGAATATCAGGTCTTATAAAGGACAATACTAAAAGTACTTCAATACAAAATATAGATTGAGATTCATATAATCATTATTTATTTATTTTTAAATTGATTATACATTTTTTCAGCACCTGGTCACATGAGTGCTTTTGCTAATAGTCCTACTTTGATTGACAAATTCAAGCAGGTTTCTTTGGGTCGATTGTACATGCCCATTCAACGAAATGGTTAGTTATCAGAAACATTTTTACTATGCACAGTTACTTGATACATTTAAGAAAATCATCAACATGATGTTTTAAATGTTGGTTAGTTATTTAGTTTTCTTCATAGTATTAGTTGATTTTGAATGCCAACACAAGTGTCATGTAAATTTTGTAGTGTTGAGATTTATCATAGCCTTTTCTCATTTCTTTGCTATGAGAAGGAATTACTCATAAGTTAAGGATTGTCAATGTCCATGGAGAGAGAGAGAGAGAGAGAGAGAGAGAGAGAGAGAGAGAGAGAGAGAGAGAGAGAGAGAGAGAGAGAGAGAGAGAGAGAAGAAAGAGTACCTTAAAAGAGGTCTCGATATGATGATGAGACACACCTACGTTTGGGAATGAAGTATGGAATCTGTGATGAGACAAATCTTTTCCAGCTTTAGGATGAAGGAACTTTATTTAAACAATCAACACACATATATTACTACATTCTAAAAACATATATATAAGCTTTATATTAAAACAAAAATGAAATAAGTATAAAATTACAATTTCCTTTAAAGGTTTCCAACTTCATTCATTTGTATGATTTCTGCATTTAAGAATATGATATGAATAGTTAAATCTCGATCAATTTCATGATAGCCAAAGAGTATAAAATGTAATTGCTGTAATGAATGCAACAATCAATTTGAAGAAATGTATATTACTCATTTTAAAATAGAATATTGATTTGGAATATGTTTCTAGATATTATTCTTTGTTACTTAAAGAATACTTTATTTCATCATTAAATCTAAAAATGAAGTTGGTAGCGAATTTGTCTTTACAATAAAAATTACCACAAATATAATTAAGTATGAATTCTTAAAAAAAATTTAACATTCCATTACATTATGAAATTAAAAAAAGAATTCAGTGAGCAATATTGCAAACATATGAACTTTACCATTAAAATCCCAAACATTAAAGTGCATATTCCTTAAAGAAGTATACGAACATAGACAGTTCTTACCTGTAATGAGAGAGACATATCTTTTCCAGCTTCAGGACGAATGAACTGCTATATGCAGTTTTGTGTTGCTTTTTTATATGTAATCTAAGCTCAACAGCATGACAAAATATGGCCATCCCTCGGTATACCGGTGTACACTTCATCCTAGCTAGAAAGATGCTCTCACTTCCAATAAGAACGTCCATATTGTGTTTCGGTCACTCGACAGAACGTTAGCTTTGGCTTCTTAGTCACTAGATTGGAAATCTGCCAATGTATAATCTTATAATCTAGGGCTTGCTTAAAAATATATGTATTGCTGAGTTATCAATACAGCCCGTAATGTATAATGACTTTTGCTTGTAACACCATTCACTTTTATTCTATTAATATATAGTTGTGATTTAGAAATAAATGAAATTAATCTTAATATATTTTAGAAAATTACTTTAATATAAATTAATGAAAAATTACTTTAATACAATTTGGAGAAAATGTCAATCTTATTACTTCTACTAAAAATTCTATCCTAATACAAGCATGACATGGTTAACAAGTCAGTCTTAAATAGAAGCATTATATTATAATGGAGATATTTTTCTGTTGTATTAAGTTTTTCATTTATTGAATGTTTTTCTTGTTTACCAATAAATATAATATATAATGGTTCTGTAATAAATTTGGAGTATGTATATTTGACAGCATCCCATTTTTAAGCAATTCTTAGATTTATTTGTGTGAGTATTTGGTCTTTGGTGCCATGGAAATATTACTAGCTCGAAATAATTAGCCAGTTAGTAGGAGCAAACGTCAAAGAGCCGAGTGTTAGTGAATTTTAACCATGCTGGGGTTGTTAGTGGTGAATTTAGGTACAAGCCGAATGACTGTCATTTTTGTAACATAGTGAATATTAAACTTCAGCGGTGTATGAAAGTGTTGTGGTTGAAATGGCAGTATTTATGGTTGGAAAGCAGTAAATTATATAATGGAATCAATAAGTTGGAACTTGGTAGGTACCGTTTATGTGTCCATAGTGGAAAATGGGCGTATTTATATGAACGTGATACGCCAGAAATTCTCTGGATTGACTGGCCTAGTGTCGCGCAGTTAAATATTCCCCAGTTAGTAAGGGAATACTAGTGTAATTTCTATGGCATGACGGGCTGGCGGTACGGAAATCGGATGATAATGAAGAAAAACCATTCAAAGGTGCGGTTAATGGACTTTTGGGCAAGTTGTCTCATCTGGGTCGCCAATTGATTAGAACAAAGGTTATTAAATATAGCAGACACGTCTGTCTCTCCATTTTACTACTCAAGTTGTATGGAAGTCTTTGGAAATTTGGGGAAAACATATGACTTCCAGCGTCATTCACGCCAGGGTTTTGACACCGCTCGGCCAAGTGGATACCCATGTGCATGTAACAATACATTTTACATTTTTACAAGGAAAAGGCAATTTTTAAAACAAATTAAATTTAAAATTGATTTAGCCATTCATATAGTAAATATCTTTTCAGAAGCATATATATAATGTCTTATATTAATAAAGTAAATGATGGACAATTATTTTGCAATTGAATTCTGTCTTCCCATTGAATAGACCTATTACATATAAAATTGTACTTTTGTTTAGTCAGCATGCATAGCAAAAGATGAATACTCATGTTGTTTATAAATGTTCACCACAGCATGAACTAGTTCTAAGCAAATACCTTTAACGTTTATAACTTGAAAGTTGAAATAGCTACATATACTGAAGTTTTTCATCCAGGGCATCTTTGAGATTTTAATACTGAATGTTGTCAGTATGTTTATTTACCTAAAGATGACGAGTTTCTGTTACAATTGTCTAAAGTTTATATTTTATCCTGTTCATGAAAGATATGTATGCAAGTCATTGATAAATAGTGTTTGTCTCCTTTTGCAAGTTCAGAAGGGACTTTTCACAATTAAATGAGAGCAGATTTTGATCAAATTACTTCCCTGGAGACAGTACATACCAAGATGCTATGATGAAAAGTTTTCATTTAACATTGTATCTACAAATAAAGTTTCAGTAGATTATGACTCATAGTAACAAACAATAATCAGTAATTTGTATTGCATAAGTGGTTTTTCTTTCTTGCTCTACTTCACATGGTCACTTTTCACCGTGTTCATGGGTTCAAGTCTCAGATTCAGCCATAAAACTGAGCAGTAGCTTCCTTTGTGGTAGTGATTCTTCTTGGAATATTTAGTAGGTATTTTCCCACCAGATATACTGGCTGTCATATATAGGATATAACGTGATGAAAAATGGCACGAAAAACCCCACAACAATAGTAATTTGACTTAACTGTACAGATTCTTATCTTTGTTGAATTTTGTATTGTATCAAAAAAGCAGTGTCAAAAGTATATCTATATTTTCTATATACATTATATGTTCGGGTCACCTTGGCAGAGACAATATCAGATTAAAAATTGATAGCATGAATGGTTTCATGTTTTTTTCACAGTGAAATATGATTGTATGTGCATGACAAAGCTTAATAAGTTTGATCAGATTGGTATTTATGTGTCTACCTAGTTGTGTTGATTGGTGGACATATCTCAGGTCACAATCTTCAGTGTGTTATTTAACCTTAAATTTCGAAACGTAAGAAAACCTAGAGAGACTTTTTCCTCCTAATAATTATGTAGGAGGAAAATAGTTAAATAGGAAAATAAGCCTCTTGAAAAGTGTTAATAATCCACACCAAAGTATAAAAAGGATTATTCAGATTCTTGTGAATGAAAGCTTGCAGGGACACAATTATGTTTATTGGATATCACTTGCCAATTTGAGCATCACTTGTGCAAGAGATATGATTGTCGTCGTTATGTGAAGTGGAAAAAGAAAATAAATGGGTCAAATTGAGATATAGTCACAAGGCATTTAGCTGCATAGGGTTTGGACGTTTGTAAATGATACTTTACAAGCGTTTAAGTTGAACATACTGTTAGTGTCACTGCATGTTTTGAATACCGAATTTTTAATTAGATTTTTGAGCTTTACAATAACAGTTTTGGATATTTGTTTACACCGTACTGAAAACTGTTCAAACTTACAAAAACAATTAACTGCCTTATTGAGCCAGCCTCGTCAGGTTGGCAGGACTGGGGTATTTTCTTTCTTTTATATTATAGTAATCCATTAATACTTCCATTGATAAGTCATAAGTTGACAAAGACTAAAACTGGACTATTTTGTTTAAATAGTATATTGACAAGAAACTATTTTTGTATTTATAATGTTCATGAAGTAGATAGTGAGACTGCCACATGTGTAGGTCACATGGTGGATGAGGATGGAGAGATGGAACATGCAGTTGATTAGTTTGGTCCCCCCGTCATAGCCACCAAGAGGAAAAAGCTGATGTTAAGAATCATAATTTGGAATAGGTCAATCAACTACCATCATATGCTCTGAACAACCTTGCAGATGAGATTGAGCAAGAAGCACGCTCTTGTTGGAGCCGCCAGTAACAAAAGGCAGTTGACCAGTTTTCTATCCCCATTCAGGCTGACCAGGAGGAAGAAGTTGAAGTTGAACATTCAGCTCTCTTCAGTTAGCACCATTAATTTCTGGGCGACAACAAGAAGATGAAGTTGGTCAGCCAGATCCATCTTCCTTGAATCCCAAGGAGGAAGAGGAAGTGAAGCAGTCAGATACTTCCTGTTCAGGATTATGGGACAATATGGTCATACAAACAAACCATTCCTTCACTGACCACCAAATGAAAAAGTAAAAGTTCAGGCAGTCGGTGTCCTCTGGTCCATACCCACATAACTTAGTTTACATAAAAATGTAAAATTAATAGATCAAATGCATATCTTCATTGAAATCCATTCCCATTCTGGATGCAAAAGGAAACTTCCCATTCTGTGGAAAATGACAGAAGATCTTTGATAACAGTATCAACTTATATAAATGTATACGCAGTATAATGAATGGAACAACAAACATAAATCATATTGTAGAAAATCATGATCACAATTTGTTGGTGTCATGAGTCTTGATGTTGATACCGAAATAAAAGCAGTGAGCAGTTGGTAAAGGTCTATAAGATGGACATGGCATTAAATCTTTATTATAACATATATTAGGGTTGTGACAAAATGGTCTAGTTGAATAAACATTGTGCATGCTTGATGTAAAGAACGTAATATTGCTATATCATGCATAAATGATATTTTGTATGTCATCAATGTTCATATAAATACACAACTATAAAATACAAGCGACACAATATGTGACTAAACATAAATACAGTATTATATAATGTTTTGAATACATGTATAATTGAAAAATAATTATTAATTTAAGTAGCCTATCTCCAACAAAAAGCTGATGATTCCAATAATACATTCTTTTAGAAAGATGTCCATCGAAATAAAACTCTGACGCTAACATAGAGGCTCTAGAAGTTTAAAGAAAAATTTACATTACAGTTCACCCTATCTTTGTCAATATCCTGCAATCTAAATGTTTGGTAGGTCTTGTCAATCATGAAAAGACCATCAGACACCTTTACATGACTACTATAAATTTCTTCTGCTGTAAGTAATCTCTCAGTAGTGGAATCCTCCACTACTGCCTGCAATAAACATTCAGCATAAGAAATAAGACAGAAGGAAATAAAATAAAGAACTAATTTTGGTAACACAAGTCATTTATTGATAGAACAGTAAACATTTACATCTTGAAGAGATTCAACAAAAAACATTTATTTCTCACATGGTTCTTGTACACATATCAAACATGTTGGAGCGTGACACTTATGTTTATTGAATTTGTTGAACACGAAAATGAACAGCAACAGACATTATTCAAATGGATTTAAACTGTTATGAATTAAATATATTTTTACTATCCTAAACCACATTGGACAATAACAGATTCAAATATTTTTTGGACCAAATATTGTTGGCTTAAAATATGAACAAGGTTTGAAAACAGAGATCTGAAATAAAATTAATTAAAGTTAACCTCACCATGCAAGATTCAATTTTAATATTGTGCGAACAAGCAATAGGCTTTCTGCCCTTACAACCGAACATATTAAACCTAGTATCTTACCTCGGTTTCACATGGTACTGTTTCTGGTTGTGTCAATGCAACAGGTTTAACTGCTGTCTTTGAGAGCATGCCTGATGTAATACTTGGTGGTCTACCATTCCTTGTTGCATCTCCACCACTGCCTCCCTTTTGATCAACAATTTTGCTGAAGTCATTCTTTTCCTCACCAACACGACAACATTTTTTCAACAAGTCTGATGTTTGGATTCTCTTTTGCAAAAAATTAAGATAATCTGAATTTAAATATTTGCATACCAAATTAAATGTGCCACATGATTTGAAACTGCCAAACAGGCTAACATAATTGCTTTCTTCCAAACAAATTCCAAAGTATCAAATTATGTCAAAAAGATGTGGGTAGGTAAGTAGTGGGAAATTGTTAAGCAATTATGCAAAATAGCATCTGAAGGAAAAATCTTGATTTAGGAAAACATGTTGAGGTTATCACTGACTTCAGCAAGGTATCAACAATCATCTTTATTGTCCATAAATTGATACTTGCATAATTTAGGACTGTTCTATATAGACTAATTTTTCCAATGTGTTGAGTGTTTTAAATGTCCCCATATGGACAGATAGCAAGAAGGACATCGTCTGCTAAGTTGATTGCATTGTGTTACAGAAACATCCAATCGGAATCGAAACTGAGGGCGTGACTACAATTTAGATCCAAATTATAACTTTGTGAATGTTGTTTGTCAAATAGAACTTGAAATCACAAAGCCATAACAGTTCTACGAAGAAAATTGTTGTCATCAAAACAGATTTTCTAATCAATAAGCACAACGGTTCCATGAAGACAGATTTTGTCCACATAACAGGTGAAGTTATTTTGTAAATATGGGACTGTTTTATTACAACAAATTTTGTCCAAAAAAGACAAATTGTTTCCACAAAACAGATCTACCAAACATTAATTCAGGACTATTCTATTATGACAACTAATGTTTATAAAAACTGATACTTAACTAATTCAGGACAGTTATAAAGGCATTTTGGAAATAGAACAGATGCACAGTTTATAAATGCAGTACTGTTTTGTTTACAAATTACGTACCTAAAGTAGATCTATAATTTATGGAACCAGACAGTACTATGAAGACAAATTGTACCATTAGAAAAGATACACAATTCAATAAGCAGATACAGTTTTATGATGACATCTGTTGTTCAACAAACATATCTTGAATTCTATAGACCAGAACTGTTTTATGAAGACAAATTTTAGCCACCAAAACAATTTTCCAAATCAATATGCACAGTAACTGTTCCACGAAGACAGATTTTATGAACATAACAGATTAAGTCAGTTTGTGAATATGTGACTCTTCACTTATGAAAACGTTTGTCAAAAAAATAATTCCAACTCAATACGCAGTGACAACATGAAGACAGATTTTTTCCACAGAACAGATGAAGTTATTTTGTGAGTATGGGAATGTTCTATTTTACGACAACTTTTGTCTCTAAGAGATGTCCAAATTAATAAGCACTGATTGTTCCATGAAGATGGATTTTATCCACAGAACAGGTAAAGCTATTTTTTGTTTATAAAGCTGATATTCAACTCATTCAAGTTTGTTTTGTGTCAACAATTAACAGAGGCAAAAATCACAAAGCCGGGTACTGTTCGTTGAAGACAAATTTGGTCAATACAAGAGATGCACAAAGCCTGTTGTCACAGAATTAGGCGAAAATTGAACTGATTTTTGCTCTTCTTGAATTGCAAACGAAACTCACCATTTTCTTGATTTCGTCGTACACGCATTACCTGGGGTGATTAAGTGGCGTGTAACGATTTGCATGTGCCAATTTGTAATTTACATGAAATCCGAAATACTCGTTTTACGTGGTGCACGGCAAGCTCGATGTGATTTATGTTCACCTATTGAGAGTATATAAGGCGAAGTATTTCTCATAATTATTGACGGGAACCAAAATATCTAATCAAAGGATAGATAACCTCGTTTTGCAATCTCCAGCCAAAGGGTTGATTCCGGAGATCTAATAACATCGTTGATTCCGTAGATCTGATAACATCTGACAATCACTGTCACCGTCTGATTCCGTCGTTGATACCGTAGAAGTACATCACTGATAGCGCATCTAATAACATCGTTGATACCGTCTCTGATACCGTAGCTGCTAACGTAGTTGATACCATTTCTGATACCGTAGCTGTTAACACATCTGATACCATCTTTTGATAAACGTCTTTGATATCGTCTGATTTGTTGTGGGACATCTATTATTTGTTCTGGAACATCTCTGTATAAATATCTGAATGTGCTTGTGCCGTTAATTTGTGCAAACGGAATTGAAGTATCTGTCTGTGTGTCGAACTGTCTGTTCGTCAACATCTGTGTAACGTGTAAATATCCGGAAAGCTAGAAGTCCGAGTGTCGGAGCTGTCTTAGAGTTGTAAAACGTCCGGGTCGACATCTAGGGGAGTGAGGAACCCTTGGTTCTGGTAGATGTTGTATGCTGTCTGAACGTATAACTGTGGTGGATCCGTGTAGGGAAACGTCCGATAATAGTATTGGTCAACCCTCGGTTTTCGGGGAAACTGGGAGACGATTCAACTGTTGCTGAATCGTGCAGTTATACAGGGGAGACACATAGGTGTATTGAAATTGTAATACAATTTAATACATTGTTGTATTTGCATGCTTATGTCAGATCACAATAATATTTCAAGTGATCACATAGATATCAATAAAAGCTAGCAACTTGATTGAATACAAGTATATGATCGTGCTAGTTATCGCAATCCATCGTGCGATAGATAGTTTGTCGTTTGTGTTTATTTTTTTCGTAAATCATACTTGCATTAATTTAACTTTCGTAAAGGATCCTTGGATCTGTGTATAGTCCAAGAGATTCCTTTACATCTGAGATTCCTTTTGTATTATTTAATTTATTTGTGTATTGTGAATGGTTGTGAGTGTAATTGTGGGTTGAGCGTATGAATTATTGTGTTGTTACATCCGTATTTTTTCATTTATAATTTATTACATAAATTTATATTTTCTTTCATAAATTGTGTTTGTATTGTTCATTTAATCCACCCTCCTCTCGGTAACAATTCTGTTACACCTGTACTATTCTATGAAGATAAATTATGTAAGAAAGCAGATCAAAAATTCACGGAGGTAAGCTGTTGTTAGTCCTACAACATAAAACACATCACCCGATATTTATTTTGCAGTTGGGGTGGGGGTGAAGGGTTTTACGGCCTCAACAACTGCGCTCTGTAGAGTGTTATGATGTCGACTAACAGTGTAACGAAAGTCAAATTTTCATGGAAGATGTTCTTGAAACTTGGACTACTCATTCCGATGTCAACCGACATCATAACATGATATGCAAGGTCGTTATTGTGATAGTAAGACAACACTAAAACAAAAACATGTGCTATGTCGTACATTGTAGGACTAGGCTGTTCTATGAAGAAAGATTTTGTCCATCAAACAGCTATACGGTTCAATAAGCAATGACTGTTCTATGAAGACACACTATGTCAGCATAACAAATACACAATTAAAAAAACCAGGCTGTTCTCTGAAGACAAGTTGTGTCCATTAAAACAGATTTATAATCGTAATAACTCAGGGCTGTTTAATTGTTTTTAAAATGGCAATATAACAGATGCACAAAACACTGATAAAAAGTTTAAACAGCGCTTCTATTTGCTTAGTATGTAGAAGTAACCTTGCCAGGTTCTGTATAAAATGCCAGTAAACAAGAAGTTAAATTGTGATCTTGCAGTTAGTTCTAAATGAAAACAAACAACTAATTAACTAGTCATTTTTAATTAGGTTTTTAATACTAGTTAGAAAAGATATTTGGACACAAATTAGTATTTTACAAAATGGATTCTGATATAAAATATTGTTTTTGACTGATAAAGGCTGTGATGTGTTTCCTATTTCACATATTCGGTGTGGCGTTTTTTTTCACCAATATTTTATAAACATTATTTATAAATCAAAGAACGTGTCAGGAAATTCAAAGTACTGGGCAAAATCAGTTAAAGTTTAGTCTAGACTATACCAACCCGTTTGTTTGTTTGGAAAGTCCCTTAAGCATGAAAGGTGCAAGGGATGTCATTATTAGTGCCATTCTGGTCATAGTCGGGTTAGAAATTATAAATCAATGATTCAGCTGTCTTAGTTGTGTGCACACTTAATTCTCTACACTTTGTATCACATTAAACGTGTTAATTATTGAATTGGTAAGGGGTGGGGTACAAACAAGTGGGGGTATATAGTTAGACAATAGATACACATTTTCAGCAATGTGATTTGTTTTTAAAACAAATGTGATATCATTTGGGAAACAATCGAGGATCAACACTGAGAAACAGAAACATTCTGCCATCTGGAAACACATTTCATGTATTTATTTTATTTGCCTAATAAAATCTGACGACTTTCCACAGTTAAAAGCTTCACAGAACACATTAATACCAGTTTTACTCACAATTGAAGAACAACAACTCTTGTATAATTCTGCAGTGTAAGCATGCGCACTTTGAAACTGGTTATCGTTGTATTAACTAAGCCAGGACCATTCTTTATGAAAACGAATTCTTTGTACAAAACAGATCAACATATCGCTGAGCCAGACCTTTCTATCACGACAAATTTTGTCGATGGAAGAGTTGCACAGTTCACTAATCAGTGTGTTATAGTGAGACTAATTTAGCCATAAAACAGATCTTCATATCTCTGCACTGTGCTGTTATATGAAGACAAATTCTGCCAATAAAACAGATTTACAAAGCACTAAGTAGTGATTCTTCTTTGAAAAACGAGTTTAATATATCTATATAACAGGCGAAACTATTTTGTGAATATTAGACTGTTCTAAAATGACTGATTTTGTCTAAAGTACAGATTAATAAATCACTAAGCAGTGACTGTTCTTTGAAAAACGATTATGTGCTCAGAACATGTAAAATTATTTTGTGTATATTGGACTGTCCTGTGAAGACAGGTTTTGTTCAATAACCGTTTACAATTCACTAAGCAGTGACTATTCTATGAATACCGATTTGGTTCGCAGAACAATCGAATTATTTTCTTGAATATATGGGAATGTTCAGTGTCCGCTTGACAGGTGAAATTATTTCGTGCAAAAGGGTAGATTCTATGAACAGTGTATGACCTACGGAAATAAAAATTTGTCAGCAGTAACCAGTTACCTGAATTCGGATTCACGCTACTCCAGCCGTCCTCGCAACCCGTTTCCAGCCTCGCTGACTGAACAACTATATCCCTCAACCTAACTACAACAGGGATACCGGATTAAAGTTACTACAACTATCAACGTTAATTATCAGGTATTTTATTAAGACTTCGGGTCAATCCAAACTTTGTGCTGTTTTTGCCTTAACTTGAACATTCTTTCTCCTCAAGCCTTTCATCACTAAGCTCCCTTCATTTAATTTGTCGAATTGTTACACTTTACAATCTCATGTGACAATTCATGCAAATTAAATAACTTTATCTTGCTTTGAATTCTTCCTTTTGACGCTTGCCATTATTCCAACCTTTTTTTTAACTCAATATACTTCGGCTTAACAATGGAAAAGAAATCTTGTAAACAAGGGTTTAGAACTAGAAACCGTCTTGCATCTAACGGCAACATTCTCAAGAAAAGGGTTACTCAAATTAACATAAAATTGGATTAAGAAGCCTTGACCAACCTTAAAATAGGGCAAATTGACTTTACCAGAAACACGCGGACAAAAGAGGTGCAAAAAGCTCAATTAAAGTCCATTTATACACCAGACCTCAACCTAATCAAAAAGGAAGCGGAGGAACTTAATCCTCTCTCTCCAATTGAGTTTAATTTATATTATAAAACCATTAATGATGAAGCACTGGACGCCACTTTATTCCAAAGTGACTCCAGTGTAAACAATACACCAACCCCCCAATATTCCATCATGGCCGCCTCCTCTACGAAAAAACCAGTAGGATTCACTTTGTATAAGCCCATTTACGCCCAGGTCACTAACTCTAACGTGAACCATGTGCACCAGCTGAAGATAGAGGCTCACAAGGGAGTTCGCACTATGCCTGAAGCACAAAATATCGCTAAAGCTACCGTAGTGCACTCAAGTCAAACACCAGGGCCGTCTAAATTACTGACAGAGGAATATTTGATATATCCTTCTCAAAACCCTAAACAACAACCCTCCTCACCAACCAATAGGAAATCGAAGGCATGGAAAGGAATAGGTAAAGGCAAAGGACCGTTAAACTCTAAATAAACGGCCCTCATTAACTCCCCCCCCACCAAAGAAACAACAAAATCGGCAAACGACAAATCAGGCATATACGGCAAACCCGCAATGGCTTCAACTTGTATCAACACTGTATCCAACAACTCAACGTCAGATGTGAAACATAAAAACAAAACAAACTTTCACAGACTGGATCTGACGCTCTATCTCAAGAGTAAAAATCTAAATTTTACAACTTAAACAATAACAGCTAGGCCAGAGCCATACTTAAAATTCACCCAGGACAGTGCCAAATAATTAGGGTGAATCAACAATATATTATCCTGCATTGTTGTACAAGGGGCCAAGTAGCAAAATACCTTGAAATCCAAGAGCTCTGTGGTATCCCAGTTACCGTAGAACCCCATAAACAGCTCCAAAGCTCTATTAATATTCATACTGACAACAAGAACCAAAAATCCAAGAAGGCCACCACCACCACAAATGAAATCCCACAAAGGTGCACTTATAAATCAGTACTAAAATTAACAGGTACATTAGGTGTACTAAACAATCAGGAGATAGAGCACAAGTTAAAGGAAAGAGGAAACCAAATTTTGAAAAAAATAAATAAAGCAAAACAAACATCACTGTATTAGAAACATCAACCCCACTGCCTACATTAACTAAATTAGGAAAAGTAGGTACCATATAATAGGATCGAATCATACTTAAATAAACCAAGATTCTGCCCCAAGTGCCAACATTGGGGCCATTACAAGGCTAAATGTAAATTTGAGGCCAAGTGTAATAAATGCGGGGGCTCCATAAAGGGAAATGCGAAAGAGATATCCCAAAATGTGCTAACTGTAGAGGCCCGCATTTACCGCAATCTCCTTCCTGTCCCTCTACAATACGGGAAAAAGCCATAGTAGGTATAATGGACACAGAACATTGCAAATATAACACAGCTAAAACCAAAATTGACAATGCCGTCTTATTTAATCAAATAAAGCAACCCAAATTGAACATAACAAACGATAGGTTCAATAACAACAGGACCAACAAAACAAACCATCAGGCTGATAAATTCCATGAACTGGGTGACGTCATCACTCGACTGAACAATTGATTGAGGATATCAACTTTGACACTATAACACATAAAACTCTCCTATCATCAATCAATAATGTTCGCACCCAAATTGAGCACCAGATTACAATAAACGACCCTAATAAAAATGGTTAATTCAACTCAAAGGGACGTTATTATATGGCAATGGAATGCAAGAGGATTGTCAGGAAATATTAACAAATTTAAACTCAAAATAATTAACTCTAGCTATAAACCTGACATCATTTGCATTCAAGAAACTAAACTTTCTGCAAATTCGAAAACATTGCCATCAATACAAGAATACTCTCCAAGCTATTTCCAACATCGAAAGGAAGGTCAGGGGGGTGGTTTAGCCATATTTATAAAAAAAAAAACACTCCACCATCTGTTACGCTACTACCTATAACATCCCAGGAAATTAGTAACACACTAATACAAATACAATCCCTATTAGTCAATACAGAAAACCATCAATTACAAATCATTAACGTATATGACCCAGGAGGGGGTACTAAGCTTAAATATAAATTAGCGTTTAAAGAAATAACCAAGATCATTGGGACCGGGCTTGCAATCATCTGTGGAGACTTTAATGCCCATAATAAGCTATGGGGGTGAGAGGTGACGGATAGGAGGGGTACCTGGGTGGAAGAATGGATCAATGATTCCACCCATATTATCCTTAATGATGGTGCTAAGACCAGACTTAGTCCGGTCGACGGCACCCTGTCCGCCATTGACCTCACCCTAGGCACACCCAGACTGGCACAAGTGGCTAAATGGGAGGTGGAGCAATCTGACCCCATGGGGAGCGACCACTTCGCAATAATCACCACTCTACAGATGACTGTTCAGTGCGAACTCAATGATAAAATACCCAGGTGGAACTACTCAAAAGCTGATTGGGAAACTTTTCAGGAAATACTCAATAATGTTAGCCCGTCAGATATAGAATCCAAAGATATTGACATCTACTATGATAACCTAATTAAGGCCATAACTCAAGCTGCCACCAACTCTATCCCCAAAACTAGTGGAAAACCAAGACAACTTAGTGTGCCATGGTGAACAGAAGAAATTTAACGAACTAGACAAGACAAAATTAGAGCTTTAAATAAATTTAAAAGATCAAATATTACTACTCACTTCCAAGTGTACAAAAAATTCGATAAAAAGTTCAAATATCTAATAAAGCAGTCTAAAGAAATAACTTGGCCAAAATAATGCAACACTATTAATTTTAGAACTAACTCTAAACAAATGTGGGATAAAATCAGGGCCATAAAGGGAAAGAACATAAATGGCACCCCAAAAATCAATAATACCTGCAATCAGAAAGAACAAGCTGAATCATTAGCAAAACATTTTAAAAATATGAGCAGCAATACTAACCACACTACTGAATTCCAAAACCATAGAACTAAAACTGAAATTAAATTCTGCCATCTATTTCAAGACCAGAAACCCATATATAAATCACTCAACAAAGATATTACCATATATGAATGGTCCCAGGCGCTCAAATCCAAACATGAAACTTCACCTGGGGAAGATCAAATATGTTACATAATATATAAAATCTTACCTAGCAATATGGAAATGATAATAATAAACATGCTAAACATAATTTGGCAAACAGGGGAGCTAGCAGAAAAATGGAAAACAGCGATATTTATCCCCATTTTGAAACCTAACAAAGATAGGAATAACATTAACTCATATAGACCAATTTCACTTACCAACAATATCTGCAAAATCATGGAAACAATTATGACTAAGAGACTCAAACACCACCTGGAGAGCAATAACTTGATATCTCCAAACCAATGTGGTTTTAGAAATAAAAGATTTACTACGGATCAATTAGTTAAATTGGAGTCCGCCATTAAATTAGCATTTAATAATAAAGAGAGGACTAATAGAAACTTAATTGCGGTTTTTATAGATCTTGAAAAAGCGTTTGATATGGTGTGGACCAAAGGATTAATAGCCAAATTAAATCATTATGGCATTACTGGTCGCATATTTAATTTTATACAAAACCTTTTAACAGACCGCAAAATTATAACTAGGGTAGGGGCTACTTATTCTGAAGAACACTCCCTTAAAAATGGGACTCCCCAAGGCAAAGGCGTAGCTAAGGGGGGGGGGGCAGGGGGTACGTATGTCCCCGGGCGCCAAGGTACAGGGGCGCCAAAATGAGGCTTGCAACGTTACATTATAATAAGTAAACAAGGGTAATAAATCGGTCACAAGATCGCTGGGGCGCCAATTTTATAGTTCGTCCCCGAACGCAAAATATCATCGCTACGCCTCTGTTCCAAGGCAATGTCCTCAGCCCCACCCTCTTCAACCTCATGATTAATGATCTTGACTCTAATCTCGCCTCACCCTCGATAGGATTATCACAAGTTGCAGATAATAGTGGACTATGGAGAGTAGGAAACCCCTCCAACCACATTCATATGGCTGAAATGAAAACAAGTCTAAATAACATTGGTAAATGAGCTGATAAATGGGGATTTAAACTGTCGCACCAAAAAACGTTTGCTGTACTGTTCTCACCTTATAGAAATAAGATATTAGACCCCAACCTCCAAATTCAAAATAAACAAATTAAATTCGTTAAAATAGCTAAATTTCTGGGTATGTACTACAATGAACGGGACCCCGATTGGCCGAGTGGTCTAAAGCGCTGTCCGTTACAGACCACTGCCATCCCACCTCTGTCTGCGTGTGTTCGAATCTAAGATTCGGCAAATGTAGTTATGTGAGAAAGTTTGCCAGTAGCTTCTCCTTGGGTTGGTGGTTCTTTCCGGGGGTTGTCCGGGTTCTTCCTCCACCATTTAATACTGGCCTATATCCTATATTGTGCTGAAAAATGGCGTTTAACCATAAAAAAAAAAGAAAAAAAAGATGAACAACTAACGTGGGTATCTCATATTGATGACCTAGTTAAAAGGTGCAATCTTGACTTAAACTTACTTAAAAGCCTCAAAGGAACCCAGTGGGGTGCTAACCAAGAAACAATAATGACTCTATATAGGGCCTTAATTAGATCTAAACTCGACTATGTATGCCTACAACACGGCCTCCATAACCCAACTTAAAAGATTAGATAAAATACAGAAGAAAGCCCTTCTCATAGCAACGGGGGCATTACCATATACATCTACAGCAGAGTTGCAGGTCTTAACAGGAGAACCGCCATTACAGCTTCGAAGGCAGGAACTCATGTTGAGATACGCAACTCGACTGTCCACCCACAATAAAACACACCCCACTCTAGTAGCTATCAACAAATGCAAAATTCCTTTTAGGAAAACTCTTAAAAATAAGTCATCCTTTGGCAAAATAGTACATGAATTAAATCTACAACTCCCAGTAGATATATTCCAAGTGGAAACTAACCAAATATTTGATAAAGAACCTTGGAATTATACATCAATTAAAGTAAACATCTCCCTTATAGACAAAGGTAAAAAAGAAAATCAACAACATTATTTAAAAACAGCTGCAATGGAACTAATCAACAACCAGTATAAAAACTATACTCATATATTCACGGATGGTTCCAAAATTAACAACCCCTTTAAAACAACTGCGGCTTGGTCATTCCAGCACTCAATATCAAAATGGGCAGCCGCCTACCGGATCACTGCTCCATTTACACAGCTGAATTCTGGGCCATCCTGGAATCTTTAAAATGGATACTAGAAAATAAACCAGATAAGACCTTGATTATTAGTGATTCACTAAGTGTCCTAAAATCAATACAATGCAATAATACTAAGTCAAGAGAAAACTTTCTTAATCAAATTAACCAAATAATTAAAATACTTGATACTCAAAACATAACAGTAGAGTTTCTATGGATACCATCTCACATCGACATAAAAGGCAATGAATTAGCTGACCAATTAGCCAAGAGTAAACTCACGGAACCTAATTACATGCCACTGAAGTAAAGCCCAACAGAAATTAACAATTTAATCTATACACTGATAAATCAAAAGTGGCAGAAGGATTGGAACCATAATAAACAAGGGAGATTTTTACATAGTATTGTCAAAGAAGTCAATAGAAATATCCTGATACCCAGGTGCAGCAGTTATGAACAATCTAAAATAAATAGGATAATTCTTGGAAAAACAAAATTAGCTAATAGTTTTGGAAAATATATAAGACCTTATACGCACAACATCAACTGCTTCCACTGTAACGTACCGGAAGATCTGTACCATATATTCAATATCTGTAACAATACGCAAAAAGAAAGAGACCTATTTATAACTAAACAATTAGAACTTGTCGCACCAAGTACATATCCAGAAATAATTCAATTATGCAACAAAAACCCTCAAAGAACATACTATAATATAATTAAATTTCTTAAAACTACAGGGCTAATAGATAGAATATAAGTATAACACCATATCATCCACAAATGAAATGAATGTTTTACTGGTACCTAAATATGCATATAAACTGATATTGTTCTAAGGGGAGGGAAGCGTACTTGACCAAAAGGGATTCGTTACCCTTAAGGGCGCCCACCTACACTACGCTGGGTATAACGTTCCCATGGCGTCTTCAGAGCTACCAAACCTAATGGAATGCTAAAGTAACATGGAACAATAAAAATAAACCTGAAATAAAAGAAATACATAAAGGTATAAACATCAAAGTTATATTAACTACCAGTTATACAATCAATAAGGCAGGCGTCTTACCTCTTTTTCTATTATGCTTCGAAATTCTTCCTTCTATATAACCCCATTGACAACCTCTCATAACTGAGTTTAATATTACGAAGGTATTATAGGCCCCTAAATAACGCGATACCGCTGTGGTTAAAGTATAACCACTAACACGCGCCCCTAACTATGGTCCCAACTAGAGTGTATGAGGTAGTCTCAAAACCAAGACTATCAGGTCCAGCGACACAATGTTGGTTTTTTATATCGCTGGTCGATGTTAAACCTTTCTTATTTTTGAACATCTAACCTATTGTATGGCGCTAAATAGCCTAACAGTGCTGGTGCGCCGTTAAAATTCAAGCAAACAAACAAACACTATGTTGCAACTAAAAACCTCATCATATATGCATAGGTTATGACCCCAAATTAGATCTTATAAGGTAGTCTCAAATCCAAAACTATCACGCCCAGCAACGCAAGGTTGCAACCACAAATATGCTAATTTAGAAAAAGACCTCAAATTCATACACTATAAAGATAGTTAACCACAAAACTATCAGGCCTTGCAGTAATTTAATAACATCATGCATTAACTAACAATGCAAATAGTTGTCATATAAGGTTATATATTCTACACAAAATAACACATAATTCCAAATTGATAGGTAAAAATACGGAATCAGATTGACGAGGGAGCAAGGATGTGTGAGTGAGAATACAAAACAAGACACCCAAGATGTATACAGGGAATTATCGAGTGAGTACAGGGTCAAACAAGACACTCAAGAAGTATACAGGGACCAACCACAGGAGCAGAGGGATAATCGGTCACTAACAAGTGATCATGATATTCTCCCCCCCAAAAAATGTTATTTTTAAGGCTATTGTCTTTCATTGCCTTAATAGGGTATTCCACTTGGTTACGGAAACCCTCCTTGACAAGCTCTATTCAAAAAGCCTAACTTGATCATTTTTGGACCCACCGCTCAAAATTAACAATCTAATCCTCTCTGACAGAGGCTACCTTTCAAATGACGTTTAGTCATATTAGCAAAAGAAATTGTTAGGGACATATAATATGTACACTTTTGTACTAGAAGATTGGTATAGATAGGAATGTAATGTAATTCTTCAACTCTACCATTTAATGAATTGCATCGGTGGTTTACACAATTTCGGCATAGGGAAATCCACTAGAAAAACTGGATTGGATTTGGAATAAGCGTAAGTACTTTCGATTGTTTGATAGGTTGAGTGCGTGATGGGTCTATTCCCACTCACCCAGGTCTAACATTCATATCATTAGCCCCTTTTTAGGGGTATGATATGACGACCAAATTAAATAGCGCAATCTGTGCGCATAATCGCCAGGAAGATGTGGCACCATTCCATCTTCCTGGATAAATTAAATCACTGCCATGTAAATAAATGACAGTGCAAAATAGTGAACATATGACCCTAGTAGCCGGTTTCACATTAAATCCAACTATTCATTCATTCACAAAAATTTGTGAAAAAATTAAGAATGTAAGTTTAATAAGCAGCGATTCTCCTAAATTATGGAAGTGAGTGCACGGAAGCATTATTTACTAATTAGGAGATAAATCAATCGCTATGGTACCCATTATAGAGATAATACCTTTTTGACCGGAGTCGCTTTTTTGTGGTGGAATACGTCAGTAGTCTGCGCCCTTGTGTGGTGGATTACGTCACTGATCTTTGCGTTCACTTCCGATACATTTTTTTGTCCAGTACTATACGCAGTTGTTTATGAGACCAATCACTCTGACGTGCTTAGATTGGTCAAAATAAGCACTCATTACTAGTTCTCTGAGGGAATTTTCACGCGATAACTACGATAAATTTCATTGGATTGGCAATGTTCTCAGTCACACTTTTGTGGTTACTTGCCACTTCTGCCTGTGTTATAACTGCCATCTTGGAAGGCGTGGATAGGACAGATCTGGAAGTTGTTCGTATTCGACTAGAAGAGGAGAAAGCCAAGCGACTTCTTCTTCAGAATGACGTCGAGGTGCTTATGCTACAAGTTGAAGAACTGAAACGCAAATGCGATAAATGGGACAAGCAGGGTACATAATTCTCTCTGTACATAATCATTTGTTTAATCTTTTATCGTACGTCTCCAATTCTGTACTGTTATATATTTCTGTGTTAGGTGTTTATATTTTTTCCTTTTGTGACATGGATGTTCCGTTTACTTTTCCTACTAGAAATATATTGTGCACCTCGGAGGACTTATTTCACTATTTACCCACAGGGGCTCTT
Source organism: Unio pictorum (assembly GCA_030141615.1). Taxonomy (NCBI): domain Eukaryota; kingdom Metazoa; phylum Mollusca; class Bivalvia; order Unionida; family Unionidae; genus Unio; species Unio pictorum. Next base: position 18,172,358 of record JARLTB010000339.1, read on the forward strand.
ATCATTGCTTACAATCGACCGGTCATACATGTACTATATAATATGTTATGATATAGTACATGCATTACCGGTTGATTGTAAGCAACGATACGAGCATTTGTGTATTTACCTAGTCATCACTCTTTTTATCTGAATGCAGAAGAAGGATGCAATAATGAATGCTCTGACGTAGTTTACCTTCATACAATGGACCTTCCTTAAATCAAATCCGAGGCGTTGCTTCGGGGGAATAGGTTGTATTGAGTGATGGTGATTCTATTGATGAAAATAATGGGTTTCAGAGTTAGTGGGTGGGGTGGGGTTACGCCTCTGAAGCACATATACCTCAACAGACCAAAATCTTATCTTACTAGAGTCCAATATAATGAATGTGACTGTAACAAATAAATGATGGAAAGTGTATAAACACCACTACAACCTACTATACTACGATTATTAGACATTGTTCTACTCACTCAACTGTTTCTAGTGTATATCATAATTATTTAGAAATTGAATCGGGCCTTTTAAATATTTCGGATAGTAACACGCCAACAACTTTAAAATAGTATTTGTTTTGATGAGATAAACGATCATTTTATATTGCAGGTACTGATGTGAATGTATCTTTGGTAACCCACGGCGTTGCCTTCACTGCTACACTCTTTTCACATAGAACGTACGTATCCGAACAGACGATGGTATTTGACTATGTTAAAGTCAATGAGGGAAACTGCTATGATAACACAACTGGAAGATTCAAAGCTCCTGTGAAGGGGCTGTATTCCTTCTCTTTAACCGTTTTGGCGGGTGGAAGGTCTCCGGCGGTTCATGCAAATATTATGAAAGACAAGGAGGAGATGTTTTAATAAAATTACTAGAAGGTTGGATTGTGTCTATACTTTGTGTACTGTAACCCAGAAATCGTAGTAAAATATGTGTACCCATTGTAGTGAATTTTCAATAGTAACCGAATACCAATCTTCTTATCGTGTAGTCCGACGATTTCTTATTATTGCTCATTCACAACACAAAGGTGAGCATGCATAACTCTAATGAGGTTCATCACTCGTAGTGTCCTTGTTGGAATGATATCATTAAACCATTTGTTTGTTATTTCTGGAGCGCCACCAGGGATAGCACATTTTACGTCTGGAGATAGCACACAAATCAGATCTTTGTAATTTATGCAGACTGGAGAGCTAATAAAAAGAACAGTCTCGTATCTTAGTCAACGATGGCTTAAGAACCATGCCAGGAATTTGGTCATGCATATTTATATAATTCTCGCACGTATATTACTACTAAGTACACAAGGAGAGGAAAACTGGAGATCGAGTGAAAGTTTTTTTTCTGGTCAAGATGTATAATAAACCTCACTTACAATGAATGCCTATATCCACGTACATAAGAAGCACGATGATGCCATTATAATATTCTGAGGTCGTTTAATCTGGCAACAGTATGAACATATCGAAACACTTTTATGTACATGTTATTTCTAATTTTTTGAATTCCATAATATGACACAAAAATTGCTAACAATTGTTTGCGGTACGGCATAACGGACTTGCGGTGATTACTCAGTCTGATTAAAGTCAGAGCTCAACTGTCTCGAGTGACGATTGGAGAGCGGCCGTTTAGTGGTCATGTTCTGGTGATATCTGAATTAGCTAATGGACTACAGCTTTGAGAAATTTGAAAGTAAAGTTAGTTAAATCGATAGGCTCAGACTGATGCTCTGCAGTCATACTGCCCAGTCTCTCCAAAGCGAAGATATAAGCCTTCATCTGATTGGCTGATAAAACTAATGATTATGGTATTAATGTTGGTCACCAGAACATGACCACTAAGCAGTCGCTGCAGATCTTCACTTATGACAGTGGAGATCAGATTTTCATTCACATTGGTGCTTACACAGAAGGTTTCTAGAAAACTGCTGTTGGTAGTTAATAATTATTATTAAAGTAAAATATGATTTTAGGACATTAGTTTTCATTATTAGCAATTCTAAATTCCGTCTTTCAAAAAAGAAAGCTAGCTGTTTTTCCTGGAAATAGATACCATAAGATATTAATGTATTTCTTTCCAAAGACGTTTCCGTATGAAATAACTGTACGCAACAGTAGCTAGAACCTAAAACTAATTTAATTTTATCATTGTCGCTGCTGATGTGCTACTGGATGTAGAAAAAGAGATCTGACTTTACCAGAGTTTTAAAATGGGCACATAGAAGGGGAATGTTTCTCATGAATTAGCTGCTGGAATCATAGTAAGAAAAAGTGTCAATTTAAGTTCATCCCCCATATTGCCCGTTTTATCAGTATCTCTGGGTGAGCGTGCCTGTACTTTTAGAAATCATTTGTTTGTCGTGTAAGTTTTAGACTTTTTGTTTTGTATAGTACTACGTTTCAGTGCTGCTAAATTTTATCAAGCATGTATTGGAATCTATTGCTATAATGAAAAGTAAGTGACGAGAAATGTAGATCTTTAACAGTTGTTTCAAAGTGGTTATATATTGCCAGGCAAAACCGGACTTCTTTAATTTTCATTTCGAAATCTTGATTCTATAACCTGGTCATCAATCTTTTATGATTTGTTTTTTGATTTTTCAATCAGTTGAATTCGATTTCTCAAATCTTTGCATACTTTATTACTGGCTTTTTTCTCCTCGGATAGAGTGACTCGTTTGATCCAGCAAAGCACTATCTTTGGGTATTTTGATGAAAAATTGAACTTCGATTGTTCTGTACGACGGAAGGACCTTTAGCCTCTTAACGGTTATGAAAACAGAAGTGAGTGAAAGAGAAGAACTGGGTTCCAGGACTTACTTCCCATGTCATCGACAAACGATCTACACGCACAACTGTCGTGCACAAATTAGACCAATATGGTCTTCGAAATGACGAGACTGAAATGGTACCAACTTTGTGTCAGCACAGTGAAAGCCGTTAGGGAATCTATTGAAAAACTCAATTATACCGATCCAAAATAACTTCTCCTTCACAGAGCCTTGTAGATTTATGTGTGGTAATTGATTGCACTATATATTACCTATGCATATTTAAAGGCATACAACCTAAGTAAAAACGAATGAAATTATATATTTATTTTTTCAGTTCACGATTACTTAATTAGATGAATAATTACGATTCAGGCTGTTTCTGAGGCCGAAATCAGGCTAGTATCGGAAATTTTGTGATAAAAAACGCGATTCTGAATTATTGTCTGCAGACAAAAATTCGCTGTTTGCCACGCCTATATTCATCTAACCTCTGTGTTGACCTCTCCCGAAGATTAAGAATTTTAGCCATGCGCAAACACGTGTTTACAAAAATAATGGCGGGTTCACAAGTAGATCGAAAACCAAAACTTAAGATTCTGAAAGGAGGGGGAAGAAAAGCTCTTTGGGCAAATTATGGCAGCACACGCATACGTATTGGTGACCAGCATGAACGATGGAATAAATAGAAGTCCACTTTGAGCCTGGAAACTAATCCAGAGGTCGCCAAATTCTTGCTGGATACTGATGTCATGGTGAGTCTCAATTTTGCAATGAAAAGTCAAGTTTTTATACCGCTATTTTATATCTGTATTGTTAACTCTTTATCAAAACTCTTAAAATAACATATTTTATATAAACTGGCATTATTCCATTTAGCCTGAAATAAAATGTCACAGCCCTGCAACAATATCGCTGAAAACCACATGTACGTACACCACTGCTGCTATTTTTGAGGCCATCAAAAGGGTATTAATGATCATCATTTTCGCTCGCAACCACAAGACTTTATTTAGAGGCAAGCAGTCACTTCTGTTTTTTGTTTTTTTTAATATAATGTAAATGGTGATGGATGTAAATGAAAGTAATGCAATACAGTTAAGTATATATTATGCATACTATTATTTGTAAAGTATATAATATTATTGTGACTAATAAAACATTTATTTTCCCTTGCTATATTAGGTAATGAATTGAATGGCAGTGCAAGAAAAACATCAGAAAAATGTCACAGAAGACATGGCCACAACTTCTACACCTGGGCCAACAATTCATAGGATACAAATTCCTGCTGTGTCTGATATAACCACATCATAATCAGGTATGGCATCTGTGTAAGTATTACTACATTTTTTAAAAATTTTATGTATATTTACTTGTTTACAAATATTTTGGTAGATGCACATCTAAAGATTTACCTGGAAATGTATCATTCTATATTAGTTTAATAGTTTGCAGTTGGTAAAGATTGTACATTTTGTTAAAATCTTTTTTGTTTTATTTAGAATAATATTTTTGTTGTAATTTGTTTGTTGGCATATGTCTATTTTTTGTTATTGATATGTTCCTCATCATGCTGTATGTATTTTAGTTAAAGGGCCTCAAGGCAGAATAGTCTTTGACTAAATTAGTCACCCCTTTAAATAAGTTATTATTATTATTTCTTGAAGCATTATCATTCAGGTCTTAATAACCAAGATAAATGATAATTTCTTTTGATACAAAACTAAAGATTCCCAACTTCAACATTAGTATTTACACATTTCAACATTTTATTTTAAGGGATTCAGTCTTGTCTGAACTTGATGGAAAAGTCTGAAAGTTTTATCAACCCATTTGAGAAAGTATACTAACAAAAAAATTTGTGATACATACATAAAAGGGAATATTTGAGTTAAGTATCCTAAAAAAACAACCATTATGATACATGCATGATATATGTAACTAAACTAAAAGTAATGTATAGTATTGTATTGGTATTTGTGGATGGTATTTGTGTATGAAACAGAAAGTTGCTCCCACAAAAGCTTTCTTTTCTGTGTATTATCAAAAAAGTAAAAATTGTGTATTTACAATTTATCTTAAATATAGTATCAATGCATAATTGAAATAATGAAGATATACTGGTTATCACAGAAAGAAAATGAATACATTGTATGATAAATACAAACCACACTGATGCCATAGTTATGGTTTGTCCATTTAATACACATGGAGAGGGCAAGGGGGGTTTACCCAATTGCATATGCTTTTGTATGGGGGTGGGTGGTCTACTGATAATATACGTACACATATACCTCGATAGTAATTTGTCTAATAAGTAACCTGCTTGACTGGGTTCAGTTGGTGTTTGAGTTTTAGTGGACAATAGACAAACTTTTTAAAGTTATGCTGCTTATTTCTTTGATGCAGCCAGACATTCAACATTGGTGGACTATCTGTTACATTAAATACATATTATTGTTAATCCTTTATCTTTTCTGTGTGGATTAAATATTGGCTGTTCTACAGAATGGGGAGGGCAATCGCATGTATGCAAGTGGTGTGTGTGTAAATAAAAAGTATGCATGTGTACAGGGAGGGAGGGGTCAAGCTTTGCCCGATTTTTGCACACATGTCCATAGTTGGAATCAGATTTTGTTTCTGGACTTTTTACTTTTTTGCTTGCAATCTATACACATACAGGTGAGCTATACACATACAGGTGAACAAGTGCAAAAGTAGGATAAATTGGGGATGGAAGTAAAAAGTGGCCAGGAGGAAAATGATGGGTCAGAAGAAGGAAAAACTCCCACTTTTACCCTTATGCCGAATGATGTTTCTAGCACACCTAGGTGTATATCTAATCAAATCTCTTGGAAACAGATGTATTTCAATATATTAGCCCACAAATGCGCTCCCTACCCCCAGGTGACAAGGAAAAAAATAGTATGGGTGGAATGAGTTGATTATTCTCTGCCTGTATAATGCTACTGTACATTGGCATTTTCATCGAAACAGATTAATGGGGATTTATTAATAATTTATTTGTTAATAGTTCTCTGCATCTGAATCAATTTATTTATTTAGTCATTTTACTTTGTTTCAGAAGTACAGCAGAACGAGAATTTCCAGAAGTTTGATTTTATTGTATGCCTCCAAAAGACATTCATATAAGCCATCAGCTTTCAGAGCTAGGAATCTGTTGGCAGCTCTTGATTATAACAATCATATTGACAGAGATGTGATTGTAAACACAGATGGAACAATAAGGTAATAAACTTTATTCTTGTTAACGTAATAATTCATCTTTGTTAAAATATTATGCTTTACCTGAAAGTTGATAACCTATCTGTGGTACAGTTTTATCTTTTACAGAAGACATTTTTTAAAATAAATTTCAAAAACCAATTTTGGTTAGAATTAGTCTAATGTAATTAGAAAATTTTGTAAAGAGTCTAAACATTTTTATGATATATGGGTAAGATACAGATTTGCTATTTTTTCATCTGTAGCAAAATGATTTGTTACATGTAATTGTATGCAGTTTTTTTTTTGACTTTTGAGAATTAAAAAAATATAAAATGACATTGTCAGTGAAATGTTTTCATTTTCTTGTCAGATACCAAAGGTCATTCAACAAAAAAGTGAGAGATCGTCTGCATACCCAAAGAAAGCTGATCAACAGTACCTGTATATTCCAGAAATAAATATGAAAATATTGAAATTAGGTTAGATGATAGAGTTGGCATGAACCAGCCAGTTGTTTTGGACATAAATGATCCTAGGTGAATATCTGATGTATTTGCTCTAATACCACCACCACCTACAGAAGAGATTGTTACAAAGCAGAAATCTCATTTTAAGTTAAAATGATTTAGGCCTTTTAGTCAGGTAATACCTGTTGATATCAAATTGTTATGGAGAGACTATTCTAGTGATTGTATGGTAAGAAATGATCCCTACCATGGACCCATATAGACTTTGACTAAGTCTTTCTTGAAGTGCCTACCATGGGCTGAAGTCCAACATCTGTTTGATTTCCAAGTAGCAGTATATCTTCAGACCACTGTTGATTATGTTCTTAAAGCTTTTAAAAAAACATGCATTTTAACAAGATGTAAGACCTTTTCTAACTTTTCATACCCATGGCATTTCTACTTGTCTTATATGTATGTTTAGATTGAGGTAAATGCAGTGTATTTTGGCCATATGATGTATAAAAAAGCACAGCAGAGGATATACATTGTAAATCATTTAATCTTATAGAAGTAACAAGATTAAAATCATGTAATTGCAAGTCTGTATTAGTGCATAATAAAGTACTTTTTAATAATTTTATTTTCTAAATGTTTTATGTAAAATTGCAGTCAGAAAGATTTCTAGTATACTTTGAAAAAGAAAAAAATGTACATTGGAGCAAATGACTTCAATCCATACTTGATTTAGTTGCTCCCGCTAAACATGCCATTAAAGGTTCACATACAGTTTTAAACTGATTTTATAAAGAAAATAATGCTGTTAACTTTTGTCTTTTTTTAATTAAAAAAGTAAATAAATTAAAAATGATATTCACCGACTATATTTGTTAACAAATTACTATTTACATACTGGTGTTGACCGTTCCAGTGGCATAGTGTTAAGAGCATCCATCTCATATGCAAGAGGTTGGGGTCCTTGATCCCTGGCCAAGTCATACCAAACACATAAAAATGATATTAACAGCTGCCTCATTTGGTGCTCAGCATTAAGAGGTTAGTGTATGGACTGGTCGTCCTACTGTCAGGATAATGTAACTGGGTGGGATGTCATGCTACATGTCTACGGCATGATGCCTTAGTGCTAGACATAAATATAAACTGCCACACTTCAAACATCATAGCAATATGACTCAAAAATTGTTCAAGGTATGTTAAAAATCCAAATCACACACACTGTTACAATTTTTAAACAAAATTTGGCATATTTCCATCACTGTATAGTAGGCCCAATTTCATGAACTTGAGCAGTGATATATTGTTGCAAACAGGGTTAATGGTCAGTTAGCAATTAAAACACCCCTGTGAATGTGTAAGAGGTTGTTTGTCTGTGTAGACTAATTAGTATCAACACTGGTAGCATGACACCTGCATTCCTGAATTTGATATGTATATCTGAGCCAGTTTTGCATTGTACTTCGTACATTATATATACTAATCAGTATATATATGTGTGTGTGTGTGTGTGTGTGTGTGTGTGTGTGTGCCTAGCTACCCTAATTTTAAAAGAAATGCAATAGGAAACATACATGGGGGTGAGGGCATGGGCTTAATTTCAATATTTGTTTCTCTGCAGTAGTTTGTTTAGGTGATGTACTAGAGTTTGGCATTGAGTAAATGGTAATCATTTTTGTCAAAAGTATAAAAAAACAAGCACAAAATACTAAAACATCAATGTAATTTCTATAGAACTGTCTAGTATTTTGGAATGGGATGTCTGTAATCAATCTGTTATAGTAATGGTACACTAGTTTCTCATATAAAATGTCTCTGAGAGACAAAGAGAAAGGAAGGACGGAGGCAGACATTAGACGGACTGGAGGCAATTGGACTACCAGTCCAGAGAAAGATCATACAGATGAGTAGGAACACAGGACAGGAGGAAAATCAATTACAGTCAGATGATAAAATAGGCCATAACTTGGTCGAGTTAAAGACGAGTGATAGGGTTTTAATTTAAATTTCATTTGAGAGATGACTGTTATTTAATAATATTCAATTGTTGTTTATTTGACTTTCACATTTTGTGTATTCATTAATTTAAGTGTCAGCACCACTGACTGGGAGCTCTGAGCATTGCATCTCTCTAGCACTACTTCAATTCCTCATAAAAACAAGCTGGGAGGTCTTTTGTAATAATTTAAATAATATTGGGAGCACCCCTCCCAACCTAAATAACACGGAAAATCTCTATATATTATATGCCATAATTATTCTTAGATGATATCCTTCATTTTTATGCCTGACTGTACTCTTGAATTAAAGTTATGTCTGTACATGCACATTTGTACATATATAAGTTTAGTACATTACATATTATATAACAGTTTTACAGTGTATACAGTTGTGTACATTCATCTGGGTATTTATATAAAGGGTATAATTATTTCTATGGTAAATGAACACATTTAAAAAACTGAAAATTTGATGCATTTCATTGGTGTCAAGTATATTTGATTTAGTTGTAATAAGACTTCTGATGATGCACATATTATGTGATATAAGCATTCAATGTTGCTTTTGATGAACTAGTATTTAAGTCTTAAAAACCTTATTCTGTTTCCAGAGATAATTTTTTTCACATGTAATTGAAATTAATGAGCAGTATCTGGATAGAATAGTATCCTAGTGTTTGTAGTTCTGTTGATATTTACAAGCCAATCTGTTTTCATGAAACACTGCAACAAGTTTTGCTTTCTCAACTCATGACTATGTGTTATGTATCATTTAACTTAATGTGTTACTGTATATGCACAATTAAAATCATGTTCACCAGTGTACTTTTGTTGTTTACATCCTTTGCATCCCATGACAATGCTAGTCAACTTCAATTCATGTTTTTAATAAGCAGTCTCCTCATAGTTGCTTTCAAAACATAGCCATACATATAATCATTCTTTAGTGGGTAGGTAGCTAAAACAATTTTTAACAAAACTTGTTCATGCAAAATAAAAATTGCATACTACAAAAGAAATGCTTTATACAACTTAAAATAAACATAAATTTCATTATTCACACATCATATCATTGGATAGATCACCCAAGTCTTCCTTGAGTAAATCCAAAATGGTACTGGTCAAAATTATTTATCCATTATACGCCATACACAACAGCTTGGAATGACATGTCTGTTGCCAGTACTTAGGTATCCATTAAGTCCATAAAATAAATTGCCTATTAGCAGTATGCCATTTCCCCCGGTGGTATTATCTTCTTCTGCTGCCTTTTAATAGTGGTTCTGATTACAATGATACAAATTATCACATTTTTAGTTGGTTTATCTTACAACATAACACAATCTCACAAACACGACAAGTAAACACTTTCAAGAATCGCCCATTAAAGGAACCTCTTATTGTCAGGATTTTCCATCGTATTGACCTTTTTGCCTACTTCTTGTAAGTTATCATATATAATGAGAAATCTATAAGCAATACATATATTGTGGGTGACTATAATGAACTAAGGAGAAGGACAGACGAAGAATAGGGCAATAATTACTCAAAAGCGAAACATATGCTTACGTCGACTTCATGTGACACTTCGACTACGGAGAAGATCGGTAAATTCCGTTTCTGCATAATTAATAAGCAATCTGTACAGAAAATTGTTATATTTTCATTGATTAAACTTAAGATGTACTTTTTATGAAACTGAATGACCTGTAATTACTCATTATTTCTACTATACGTTTCATATTCACACCTATGAGAAAAGTTAAATTTGATTTTTGATGATAATACTAATTTGTTTGAAAGAATCAACTATTTTGTTTGTTTACCATGCTGTAAAGACATCTAGTGGAACATGCTATAAATACATCTAGTGGACCATGCTCTAAATACATCAAGTTGACGTTGTCCAGGCGTGTTTTGGTGCATTCAGAATATTATAATATATCTCCGTTGTGTTCCATATCATAAACAGGTATTGTAAAAAGTAAACTATTGCGTATAAAGATAAATTGGTAAGTCTGTGTCTCTAAAATACTACTACTACTACTATTACTACTACTACTACCATAACTACTACTACTATTACTACTACTACTACTACTACTAATGATACAAAACACGAGGTTTTGCATCTGGTGATGGAAATGTGACAAGTTTTAACGTATTACTTGTCGCAGTTGTACTTATTAATAAGTTAATTGTTAAAACATAACTTTACGGCAGTTATGAGATAATGAGTCTATGCTCAAGATGGCTTACATAACTGAAATACGGTAGTTGTCATAAAATATAGTTCCACATTCTCTTCATACAAAGAGTAGTCAATACAAAATCTCGTTTTTTCTTTTGGAGTAGGATGTAAATGGAGAACTCTCTGACACATCACCTAATTTTAAAGTTTATTGATGTTTAGCTTTATTTTCCTAAGTTAGTAAGTTAAGGTTTACAATATCCTGATCCAGAATTATATTTTACACTTCGTGGGCATCTTATGATTTAAAATTTCAAATATACTATCCATACTTGGGATGTTATCGCGAGTAAATGACGTGCTCTGATACATTTCATTGAGTAACGATCATACAATTTTTCTGATGGCTATGTGGTGAATACCATCGCACACAAATTCCAAGCGAACACTGCGACCCCCAAACCCCTTAAGATTTTACTAGGGCATGGTCAGAGTCTCATATCCCACTAGGTTCTTGACTTCAACTTTGGAAAGGTAATCGATTAATATCGCACCCATACCACCAAGGAACTGAAGGCATCTCCCACCCAATCACCTTTACATCACCCATCACATTTCTTAGTTGGATACAATGTCCAACATCTCTGTTGATGTTTCTAAAATCAGAGAGTTTTGCTGAATCAGACGCAAAAATAGTTCGTTTTCAAATTTCCAGCCTTGCAGATCATATATACTCAGTCGTATTCATTTATTGGTTTAACGTCCACATGCAGTGGACGTGAACATTTATTTATCATCAGCGGTGATTGTCACCAAATGAATACCTTACCTTTGCTATGATAGTCTTGATTTTGTTGGTTTGTTTAAATTAACCTAGCATCTGAAAATTTCATCTACATCTAGGTCGTAAAGCTACATCACGATCTGATACAAAAACTGATACATCGTTAGTGGAGTCTCTTTGTTGCTGGTAACCAACCGTGGTGTCGCCTCGAGAATCAGACGTCTTTGTCCGTAAAGAGGAAAGATATGCAATGTCCGCTTGAAATCTGTGGCCCTCTATCCAGTTTTAAAAGGTGTTATTGACCTTATGCAAGTGCGGGTTGTACAAATTCGTGTCGCTTGTTCATGGATTGCCAAAAGCTTTAACTCTCACCATCTCCTTGCGTGATGTGACATCTGTCTTAAAAAATACTATGGTGTATGTTTGGGTTGCAGAAAATGGTTTAAACCATGTAAAGAGGCAAGTCACTTTGAAATGCAAGAATGACCCCATCCATTCAACCAACAAGCCACTGACGACTCACTGTTTGCCTCCTCGAATATCGGTTCGAAGTCTGGTTTGTTCAGGAAAGTTCAGGAGTATTGACTCTGACACACACCGGAAGCCAAAGTTCCATGACGCGGAATTCGAGCTGTTCCTGATGGCCAATCAGGGTTTTATAGATGTTTTTCAAAAAGAGTCTAGGTATGACACCGGCAGCATGATCTCAATATCTGGACATTACGTGCATGCATAGCGGGCTTTAAAGCGTGGTTTTGGGCTTGGTTCGCTCTCTTGACAAATGTCCATTTACAATTAGATTACCGGTAATCTGCATGAAATATAATTTGTCCGTCTTGAACTGTACTCTCAAAATGAAGCAAGACCGTATGACTTGGCTATGTTATTAGCAAGGACGTAAGTATTGTCTTCGGCCTGTACGATTTGAGATGATATATGTCGGTTGGTTACTTTCCTCTGGGAAAGCTTGTATGTTTTTCTCTTACAATATATCTTAACTAGATCCTGTCATTAACATTAGTGCTATGTGACTGTAGTCTTCAGTCTTATTACCAATAAACCTTTTGTATTAAGCAGGGGATCTAAAACGGTTTGATGGTTGGGTACCATTTCTTAACGCTAGGATAGTGTAATTAATGATTCAATGTGTATATATAACTGCACACTCCAAATTGTGCGATCGCTACTCCGGCTTAAAATGGGCGTGTGCTTTTAGCCTCATAAAGACCTAAAGATGTGAAGGTTTTCTTTTGGCATTACGCCAACTGACGTGGAAATGACATAATCACTTTGTGTAAAGACAGTATATCCAGCAGCAGAAAGGCGAGCCCACCTCGATTTAGAAGCGTCTTTTTTGCGAATCTAACGCTTCCAACAAAACCGAAAAATAAGGGAAAGAAAAACAGAACCAAAGCTTCTAACTGAGAGTTTGTCCTACTTGTTAGTTAATTTTGTTACTAATTTTGTTTTGGTTGTCGTTTGAATTTATTATTATGCGCATACTTTCTACCCAATGACGTCTTATCGAGGTCACTCTATTTCTGCTGCTCCGATTTAAATCATTATCTCAACCGAATATTTTATCAATACCGATTCGATTCTTGGTCAAGAATAGTGTACATTTATTGTTATAAATCCGTGTCGGGTTGACTTAGCACGACTAAAGACAGTTCTGAAAAGATTATAATACATATCTCCGATACACCAGGTCTGAACATATAAATACGCGTTAACTATATGTTGATATTGCATTCAAGACAGGTTAGCCAGCATTTTCACATGTATGACCGCGACTACTATTCTTTCTATCTACAATAAATTGTCTTGGATGTTTACACTAATACTGCCAATGCATTATACAATTACAGTTCGCACAGTGAATATTCTGCTGTTGTTTCAGCATAATTATAAATTCAGCATTGATATCAAATCCTCTATTATTTTTCTTGTCACTTTGCTCATTTTCGTTGCTGGTGTCAATAATATTTAAAATAACTCGCCGAAGCTGAGATATTCTTCTAACTCGTGATACTGCGAGATAGACTACGTTTGATTACTCGATTTGATCATCAATAATCCAAACAATTGCATGATATATAGTTAACCCCTGATATGAATGTATTGTCATTGCGGGTCCTAGTGTCGATGGATATTTATCCGCTAACGCATCCTCGACAGCACTGATATCAACTAGAACAATATCATTTAGCACGAGATCCTGTTTTTTGGCTGTCCTGGTATTTCAACTTTGATATTCTGTGGTCGTGTATCAGGTGGTCTATAACATCACGGTACAGGCAATTCTGAAAACTTTTTATGTTTTTCAAATAATTGCCGCTGAAGTGTGTCTCTGACTATCTTTCTACTTGTCACTATTATATCGTTTGGTCTCCATTTATCCCAAAGTTCATTTATGGAAGTTTCTTAAATTCGACGCGCTATTTCACATTGAATATTATTCGGTTGCGGTCTGATTAATTTCTTGAGCTCATTTAATTCTGGATCAAGTGCGCTATGATCAGTAATAATTTCTTCATAACAAACTACAATTTGTGTTAGCCAATCATGCGGAGATGATCCAACAAATGGCGGTGGTTGACTGTGATCGCCATAAATTATCACAGTTGTATTTTTTAATAGTAACCAATCAAGAAACGATTTTCATATACCCAACGACACTGTGCATATTTCATCTCAAATTATTATTCCGGGTATATATTTCTCAGTCATTCGACCAGGAGTCCATGAGTCACTTTTATACCAAAAGAAACGTACAGTACACGATTTATAATCTCGTTGTTTCATTTCTCGTTTGAGTCTTTGTGTAGGAATTAAGACAACTAAATCTGAATTCTGTTTAAATAATTCAATAACATGAGTTGTCTTTCCGCATTCGCCTGGTCCGTTTAAATAAAGAGTCTTATGTTTGCATACTGGAACGGATATAGATGGAGCCCTTGACATTTGTCGTGTCGATATATCTGATCGTTAAGTATCCAAAATTTCAACATCTGTGGATTTAGAATAATCACATAACATTTCATTTTATTCTCCGTGATCCGCACGGCCCATCCGCGTTTTTAAAACGAGCCATTGATTCTGTATATTTGCTATCGATATAAAATGAATATGTTGCAACTTTAGCTGCGGTGTCAGGGAATCTATTTATCATTGATAGTAAGTTTATATAAACATAAGTGAGCATAGATAGTCTTAGATGTGTATGCCGAGAAGAGACGTCATCGATATAATCATCAATTGTGCCGAACTTTTTCCCGTCACACAAGTAAGCATTCTCTCGACTTACAAGTATATTTCTCGCTGTAGAATCTGCGATTATAAAATCATAATCAGCATCATCTAAAATTAGTCGTGCATAATGTCGATTATGATCATATGCACCACCTTGAGCAAAGTTACCGGTTTTTCTTCTACCGAGTTCTTTTACGGCGCTATTACTGATTTCATGTCTACGCACAAAGATCTCTTTAGATTGCTTACTAATATAGTCTTCGTAAAGATCAGGAAAATGTTCTTTGTAATCGTTAATTATCTTATAAAAACTAGATTTCTGCGGTTGTGGTAACAAAACATTAGTGTGCTACTTTTATGATATAATTGCCTCGCCGATAACGTAATATCGTTTATTGATACTTGTTTCATCTCGTGCGTGGGGTTTCTAAGCCGCGCAAAATACCGATGGCCCTCACCCATTCCGAGAAAACGTCCAGGATAACATGCGACCATATCAACCGAGAAAACATCTTTATAATCATATTTTGAATTCCATAATACCCCGTTTCCTTATTCAAAAGAACTTGATTGTACATCATCGAGAACGTCAAACCGTGTTGGCTTCCAGGAATTCTTTTCTCGAGAAAAGTTAGCTAGAACTGACTGAACGGTAAAACAATTTGTTAGTAATTGCTCAATATTCTCTGTTGAACATTTCTGCGTGGGTGTTTTCATTTCTACATGAAGAGATTCTCGACGATATATTTCACCGTTTGGTCTTACAAATTGATAAAACTTACAACCTGGTTCATCGTCGGAACACTGAAATAACCATACTGACAAAGGATCGTGTGTACTTAACGCGGAAATAAAATCAAACATGTTTCCCTCGAGTTCTCGAGTTGGAGTTTCAGACGTAATTGCGCAGTATTTCACACATAATGAGGGTTGAGGTTCTTTCGGAATTCCGAATAAACAACATATTGACTGACAGCTGAAGGTATATGGGTGAAGTTTGACGAAACGACAGTTGGCATGGGTTGGACAACAATCCATTGGTATTTTAACGTACCCGTATGTGGTATTTCTTATATTAGGTGCGACTAGTGTAACATTTAATTTGATTGGTTGCAAATGCGTAGTAATACACTGATCATTATAATTGGTGAGGTATATTACTGGACAAAATATGTCTCAGATGGAAACGCACAGAACATTAACGTCAAAACTGCTTCTTAAATCTGCGAATGCGCAATTTTTAGCTTCAACCACAATAGCGGCTGGTAGGAAGGTACGAATGTTTATAGTTATATTAACTACGCATAATTAAATTGTTACATAGTTCCGTAATCAAAGTTCAAAATGTGTTTTCATTGCTAGATCCTGCTATATGGTTTGCACTTTTATAGAAGTATACGTTCACCTGAATTGGAATGTTTGGAATAACACACTAGTTGGGTAGTCTAGACTCGAATGTCTCTTAGTACCGCTGTAGTCCTACATTGTAATTTCATCTCAGGATAATAAATACGTTTTCTTTTATAGAAGTATACGTTCACCTGAATTGGAATGTTTGGAATAACACACTAGTTGGGTAGTCTAGACTCGAATGTCTCTTAGTACCGCTGTAGTCCTTCATTGTAATTTCATCTCAGGATAATAAATATGTTTTCTTTTTAGAAAGTCAAACCATCAGAAATAGCAAATTAGCCAATAAAATATATTCCTTTTCAATCGTTTTCCTCATAGCAAGTTTTCATCATCCACTTGACCAAGATCTTAACACCTAGAACATTAGGCTTACTGGAGACATATTGAAAACTTGATAGAAATCGGTAACCCAAACCAAGAACAACAACCAAACAAGCAGAAGAGATTTGGTACTACATAAAGTCCTACGTAGAGAGAGATAGAGAGAGAGAGAGAGAGAGAGAGAGAGAGAGAGAGAGACGAGAGAGAGAGAGAGAGAGAGAGAGAGAGAGCTCGGGTATGGCACCCCTTTAGGAACACGGAAAACTACACTCAGAGGAATCCGACAAGGCTAACATACTGAATCGTCAATACCAGTCAATCTTTAAACAAGAGGATAAGAGTGATCTACCAAACCTACATGGAGATCGTTACCCATCAATGCCTGATATCAAAGTTACTGTAGATGGTGTTTGCAGTTTGTTGCGGAAAATTAACCCAAAGAAAGCTACAGGCCAAGAAATGATTGCAGCAAGGATCCTGAAAGATCTAGCAGAAGAATGTGCACCATACTTGAGTTATACCAGAAGTGCATCTCAACAGGTTATGTCCTTGATGTCTGGAAAGCAGCAAACGTTGCAGCTATCTTTAAAAATGGAGAAAGATTCGATGGCAGAAATTATAGACCGGTCTCCCTTACATTTATCTGATGCAAAATATTTGAACACATCATAGTCAACAACATGATGAGTTCTCTAAATCTTTAGACAGACGAAAGCAGTATGACCTTGTTATTTTTAACTTCAGTAAGGCTTTCGATCGTGTCCGCCACGAAAGATCCCACAGTAAGTTGGACCACTATGGCATCAGGGGTAACACCCAGAAATGGATCAGAGATTTCCTATCAGACAGATCGCAGAGAGTTATAGTAGATCGTCAGTGGGGTACCTCAATGGAGTGTTTTGGGTCCCATTCTCTTCCTAGTGTTCAACAATGATCTACCTGCGAACGTCAAATCCAACACAACACGTTTTGCAGATGACTGTATAGTCTACCGGGAAATAAATGTCTCCAAGGACTGTGATATCCTTCAAGAGGACCTGAACCAACTGGCAGTCTGGATAATACCTTGGGGTATGTCATTCCACCCAAAACAATGCAGCATCCTATGAGGTTACAGGAAAATAAATCACCAATCTTGTCGGAATATACACTTAAGGGACACAAGTTATCCAATGAGAAGGCAGCACAAAATCTCGGGGTTGAGTGGTCAAGAGACTTCTCTTGGAAAAGTCACATAGACAAGATAGTTATAAAAAAGGAACAGTAACCTTGGTTTCCTGCGCCGCAATCTCCTAATCAACAATGAAGAAGTAATAGGTGCGGAATATTTCAATCAGTTTCGACCATATCTTGAGTATTTCTCGACTGTGCGGAACCCACATAATAAAGATCTAATAAATAAGATAGAGATGGTTCAGAGGAGAGATGCTAGATTCACCACAAATCGTAACAGTAGCAGTGTCATTGCAATGTTGAACTATCTCCAGTGGGAATCACTTGAATCCAGGCGAACCAAGGCCCAGCTGACCATGATGTACAAGATTGTGAATAACCTAGTGGACATATCAGAAGACAAATACCTACAAATGGCATATAGACAAACTAGGTCAAACCACAAGAAAAAGTTCCAAATCAAGTTACCATCGACAAACTTTTTCAAGTTCAGCTTCTTCCCAAATACAATAGGGACTTGGAACAAATTACGATCAACAATTGCAGAAGCTCCTAACTTGGTATCTCAAAAGCAGGAGCTTTCTAAAATCATATTCTAATGAGCTAGTCAGCTACAAGTATGACCTAGTGATTCTCAGGGCTATGCCGGTTGAGGTTTCATATCTCATTGCCACTACTGTAGCCGGATTAGTCTGAGTATGAAGAACCGAAAACGTACACTGACACTCTTTTATTTATTTCTGCCTTTCCTATCATTACTTTTCTGACTGTCCTGTCACTTCTGTCTTAATTTTATCTTTGACCACGCACCGCTCGATGCTTAATTGTCAAGTGTGACTGCGTCAACGTACTGATAGATAGATAGATAGATAGATAGATAGATAGATAGATAGATAGATAGATAGATAGTATGGTCGTCGAAGCACTGCTGCCGAATATCTGATCATAGGAAGTACAATCAACTTATTTTATTGCCTGCAAAAGAAAAAGAATTCTTCAAAATATGAGCATCTATTGAAAACAAATCAAGTAATGGAAAGTTTTTATTGAGGTTAATCAATGAAGCAGTTACTAGAGACTATAACAAGAATGTTCTTGAGACATAATGGTGCAGCAAAGCAATCATTTAATACCCAGATGCACAATTATTAATCTAACTGTTGAGTTTGCGTATCACTTTATAAACAGTTCATTCACTATTTGTTTTATAATAAATTGTCAATAAGTTATTTTATATAAAGCAGACCTGCCAATCCTACTGAAATTATTGGAAAAATCCCGATTTATGGACATACCTCCAGATCCCTGTTTGTAAGAAAAAGTCCCAATTTTTAAACTGCTAGAGACAAAAATACAGTATTTTGTATACAAAAGGATCATTTTTCATTTCCCTGTTTCTGTGCGTCGGATGTTTCTTATTATTTTACCATATCTTGCTTGATTTTGGTTTTCATCCGCCAATATAAAGAGATTGCCTCATGTTATGTTTCTCTTTATCCGACCTCATCTGCAAATCTCAGCATCTAAATGGATAAGTTTTTCAGCAAGAAGCGAACAAAAGAAGAAAATAAAGTAACTGATGACTCTTTACCACCCATAAAAAAGAAATAATAAATGATGCCAATGAAATTGAAATGAACTATCTATGCAGATCATCAGTGTGGATTCCTTCCATTCGGTTGGAGGAAAAGGCCAGGTCCTTAAAACAATACTACAGAATGTTTAGACACATCTACAATGCTTGCATGAATAAGTCAGTGATCCTTTGCTCATAAGAGAAAAGGACGGATGTGGCCAACGGGTGTTTCCAACCTTTAGGAGAGTAATACTAATGCTGTCAGAACTTTCAACACTGCACAGCAATTGCAATGCTGAGAGAGCATTATTAGTGGTCATAAAGACAGAACCAACAAAAGATTCAGCCTGTCAGCATCAATCCTGGAAGCTATTTTTGTTAGCCAATTTGGCACCCAAGGACAAATAAATGATGAACTTTTGCCGAAATGCAAATCGGCAACATACAATGGACTGAAATAGCACAAATAAGCATCTTTATCATGTTATGTACACCTTACTCTTGTACCTCCCCTTTTTCGTTACCCTGCCTCCTAACCTTTAATGGTGATTGGGGGTGGGGAGGGCAAATTTCAGATTTTGATTATTTTTGAGAATGTCAGGTCTTATAAAGGAAAATGCTAAAAGTGCTTCAATACAAAATATAGATTGAGATTCATATAATCATTATTTATTTATTTTTAAATTGATTATACATTTTTTCAGCACCTGGTCACATGAGTGCTTTTGCTAATAGTCCTACTTTGATTGACAAATTCAAGCAGGTTTCTTTGGGTCGATTGTACATGCCCATTCAACGAAATGGTTAGTTATCAGAAACATTTTTACTATGCACAGTTACTTGATACATTTAAGAAAATCATCAACATGATGTTTTAAATGTTGGTTAGTTATTTAGTTTTCTTCATAGTATTAGTTGATTTTGAATGCCAACACAAGTGTCATGTAAATTTGGTAGTGCTGAGATATATCAAAGCCTTTTCTCATTTCTTTGCTACGAGAAGGAATTACTCATAAGTTAAGGAATGTCAATGTCCATAGTGTGTGTGTGTGTGTGTGTGAGAGAGAGAGAGAGAGAGAGAGAGAGAGAGAAAGAGAGAGAGAGAGAGAGAGAGAGAGAGAGTACCTTAAAAGAGGTGTCGATATGATGATGAGACACACCTACGTTTGGGAATGAAGTATGGAATCTGTGATGAGACAAATCTTTTCCAGCTTTAGGATGAAGGAACTTTATTTAAATAATCAACACAAATATATATTACTACATTCTAAAAACATATATATAAGCTTTATATTAAAACAAAAATTAAATAAATATAAAATTACACTTTCCTTTAAAGGTTTTCAACTTCATTCATTTGTATGATTTCTGCATTTTCGAATATGATACTACGAATAGTTAAATCTCGATCAATTTGATGATAGCCGAAGAGTATATCAAATGTAATAGCTGTAATTAATGCAACAATCAATTTGAAGAAATGTATATTACTAATTTTTAAAATAGAATATTGATTTGGAATATGTTACTAGATATTATTCTTTGTTACTTAAAGAATACTTTATTTCAACACTAAATCTAAAAATGGAGTTGGTAGCGAATTTGTCTTTTACAATAAAACTTACCACAAATATAATTAAGTATGAATTCTTTAAAACTATTAAACATTCCATTACATTATGAAATTGAAATAAGAATTCAGTGAACAATGTTGCAAACATATGAACTTTACCAATCAAAATCCCAAACATTAAAAAGTGCATATTCCTTAAAGAAGTATACGAACATAGACAGTTCGTACCTGTAATGAGAGAGACATATCTTTTCCAGCTTCAGGATGAAGGATCTGCTCTAGGCAGTTTTGAGCTGCTTTTTAATATGTAATCTAAGCTCAACGCCATGACAAAATATGGCCATCCCTCGGTATACTTCATCCTAGCTAGAAAGATGCTCTCACTTCCACTAAGAACGTCCATATTGTTTTTACTTCACTCGACAGAACGTTAGCTTTGGTTTCTTAGTCACTAGATAGGAAATCTGCCAATGTATAATCTTATAATCTAGGGCTTGCTTAAAAATATATTTATTGCTGAGTTAGCAATACAGCCCGTAATGTATAATGACTTTTGCTTGTAACACCATTCACTTTTATTCCATTGATATATAGTTGTAATTTAGATATAAATGAAATTAATCTTAATATATTTTAGAAAATTACTTTAATATAAATTAATGAAAAATTACAATTTGGAGAAAATGTCAATCTTATTACTTTTACTAAAAATGCTATCCTAATACAAGCATGCCATGGTTAACAAGTCAGTCTGAAATAGAATCATTATTTTATAATGGAGATATTTTTCTGTTGCATTTAGTATTTCATTTATTGAATGTTTTTCTTGTTTACCAATAAATATAATATATAATGATACATTTTACATTTTTACAAATGAAAGGAAATTTTTAAAACCAAATTAAATTTAAAATTGGTTTAGCCATTCATATAGTAAATATCTTTTCAGAAGCATATATATAATGTCTTATATTACTAAAGTAAATGATGGACAGTTATTTTCCAATTGAATTCTCTCTTCCCATTGAATAGACCCATTCAATATAAAATTGTACTTTTGTTCAGTCTGCATGCATTGCAAAAGATGACATACTCATGTTGTTTTTAAACTAGTTCTAAGCAAATAGCTTTAAAGTTCATAACTTGAAAGTTGAAATAGCTATATATACTAAAGTTTTTTATACCAAGCATCTTTGAGATTTTAATACTGAATGTTTTCAGTCTGTTTATTTACCTAAAGATGACGAGTTTCTGTTACAATTGTCTAAAGTTTATATTTTATCCTGTTCATGAAAGATAATGCAAGTCATTGATAAATTGTGTTTGTTTCCTTTTGCAAGATCAGAAGAGACTTTGCACAATTAAATGAGAGCAAATTTTGATCAAATTACTTCCCAGGAGACAGTACTTACCAAGTAGCGATGATGAAAAGTTTTCATTTAACATTGTATGTATCTACAAATAAAGTTTCAGTAGTTTATGACTCATAGTAACAAACAATAATCAGTAATTTGTATTGCATAAAGTGGTTTTTCTTTCTTGCTCTACTTCACATGGTCACTTGCCACTGTGTTCATGGGTTCAAATCTCATATTCAGCCATTAAACTGACCAGTAGCTGACCTTTATGGTAGTGATTCTTCTTGGAATATTTAGTAGTTATTTTCCCACCAGATATACTGGCTGTCATATATAGGATATAACGTGATGAAAAATGGCACGATAAAACCCACAACAATAGTAATTCGACTTAACTGTACAGATTCTTTTCTTTGTTGAATTTTGTATTGTATCGAGAAAGCAGTGTCAAAAGTATATCTATATTTTCTATATATATTATATGTTCGGGTCACCTTGGCAGGGACAATATCAGATTAAAAATTGATAGCATGAATGGTTTCATGTTTTTTACAGTAAAATATGATTGCATGTGCATGACAAAGCTTAATAAGTTTGATCAGATTGGTATTTATGTGTCTACCTAGTTGGTGGACATATCTCAGGTCACAATCTTCAGTGTTTTATTTAACCTTAAATTTCGAAAAGTAAGAAAACCTAGAGAGACTTATTCGTCCTAATAATTATGTAGGGGGAAATAGTTACATTATAATTGATGTTTCCAAGCTACAAATCTTTACAAGATTCAAAGAAATGTATGCAAAAATGTATCATCAAGGACAGGGCAGTATTTAGTTGCTATATGATTGTTTGATTATATAAAGTTTAAGAGTTGCCTCATATCTAGAATAGCAAAGTCTTTGAGTGTATTATTTGCATTACCATTAATTCTTGCCGGAACAAGTTTGTTCCAAAGTACTGTTCGAATGTTGGCATGCTAATGCTTCAGTTCCTAGATTCACTAATGTGTTGCAGCATGTTGGAATAGTTCAGATGATAAACAATCAAAATAATTAAGATGTTAGCAGCATGAAATATAATATACACCACAGTACAAAATGCAAGTAAGATAGTCAAAGCCAGCATCAAGATCATCGTTAATAAAGAATTTCTAATTAAAGGTTTTGTGTGATATGCAGATATTAATATTATAGGAGCAGCTGAATTTATATGAGATAATTTCCTATATATTTTTGTCGGTATCATAACAATTATGTATATATATATATATATATATATATATATATATATATATATATATATATATATATATATATATATGTACTAATGGTATGTAAAACGTTTTCCCATGTAATTGATTGGAAAAAGTCTGTAAGTTATGAATTTATTCAAGTTTAAAGTTCCTTCACATTAATACTAATGTATTAACAATAGAAAGACCACTACACAACTTTTATCAGAATATAATTGTTTTCATAGAATATTCAATCAAAAGCATATACAACAATTATATATTGAAATCATTCCATGAATTCTGTCAGTTTGCTTGTTACTAAGATAATATCTGACAGGTTAGTGATGACTAGTCTGCTTTAGCCATTTTCGTTCAAGTTTACAACATAATTAAATGCAAGGTAGGGTATAAGATCTTGGATAAGAGGTCTGTTCTTAGACCAGTTCTCTTCATTCTATATATTCGGCCGCTCCCAAGTGTCATAGATCATCACCCAGTGTGATTCACCAATTGTACGCTGGTGACACCCAATTATACAAGTCAAGCCACCCAACTGAAGTTGATGCTACCATCCATGGAGAAGAGAGGTGCATTTGTTATATGAAATCATGGATGATATGTAACAATCTGCAGATGAATGATGATAAAACTGTTGCCATTCTGATCACAATACAAAGACTTTCTCATTCACATCCTTTACCTCAGACAATAAATGTCAGCAACACCAACATTAAATTCACACAGTCAGTAGGACACCTAGGTGTTACTCTAGACAGTACTCTCACATTGCACCAACATGTCATGAACATATGCAAGGCTGCATATCTTGAGCTGAAACGCATCAATTCCATTTGCAAATATCTTTCATTTGATGCCACTAAAACACTTGTGTGTTCAAGACTGGACTATTGTAATTAAATTGTGTCTGATTCATCTCAATATCTATTCCAGAAACTTCAAAACACAGCTGCTTGGATCATTCTTAGAGTACCTCGATCAGAGCACACCTCACCACTGATCTTTACCCTACACTGGCTATCCATTAAATACGGAATCCCAAAAACAAAAATGTTCTCTGTGCTACGCTTCACTGACCAACTCCAGCAGTCTAACATACCTATCCTTTGGATGCATAACATAAAACAAAACTTGCTGAAATTTTCTAGCTGATTTTGTTCTCGCGATTGTGAGGTTGACAATGGAAGTCGTAACCATTAGAAAATACTAATGTGCCATTGGATTAGTTTGTGATGATGTGCTACGTCTTTCGATGAATCACATTAATATAATATGAAATATCTACGTCTGAATTCACTATTATTTCAAATTAATGTTACAGTTCATGGATATTTTTGAGCACATTGCTATTCCAGTGAGTAATAATTTAAATACATAAATCCACCCAAATGAAAACCTGAACACAACAATAAGACTGACTTTGCTTCAGATATTAAAGCAAGAATGGTTAGCCGACTTCAAGATCGCCCATGTGCGATTCGGTTACTGGCTATCTGTTGAGAAAAATAGCTATTATGTTAGCCATTACTGCACTAGCTCAAGAGCAAATGGAATGCAGGCATTTCTGATATTGTTGCTGCGACGTAATCAGTGTCATCAGCCACTCTGTTTCAAATGACATAGAAAGATATGTTTCATTCTTTCCTGTCAAAAATATGTTTCACAGCAAAGTACCAGTGAAAATGCCATAATATTTCTAATGTGAAATCATGGATGACGTCTAACAAGCTGCAGATTCATCATGACAAAACTGAGGCCATTCTGATCACAAAACAAAGACGTTATCATTCACATCCTTTACCACAAACAATACATATCAGCAACACCAACATTATATTCACAGTCAGTGCGAAACCTAGGTGTTATTCTAGACAGTACTCTCACATTGCACCAACAAGTCATGAACATATGCAAGGCTGCATATGTTGAGCTGAGACGCATCAGCTCCATTTGCAAATATCTTTCAGTTGATGCCACTAAAACACCTGTGTGTTCACTAGTACTTTCAAGACTGGACTACTCTAACTGAATTCTGTCTGATTCGTCTCAATATCTACTCCAGAAACTTCAAAACGTTCAACACACAGCTGCACAGATCAACCTTAGAGTACCACGATCAGAGCACACCTTCCCGCTGCTCGGTACCCTACACTGACTACCCATTCGATCCCGAATCAAACACAACATTTTTTCCAGTCCAAAATACATATGTGCGTGAAGTTTTACATATATGTCTTGTGTATGATTAAAGATGTCTTGTGCGTTGTTTTTGTTGTTGTAGCGTTTAACGCGATTTTTTAGCACACAATAGGCTATACATGGCGGCGAGTATTATTGGTGGAGGAAGAACCCGGGAAAACACCCGGAACGAACCACCGACCCACGAGAACCTAATGGCAAACTTTGTCACATAACTACATTAGCCGAATTTTAGTCTCGAACTCACGCAGACAGAGATGAGATGTCAGTGATCCGTAACAGAGAGCGCTTTAGATCACTCGGCCACTCCGGGCCCCTTGTCCTGTGTGTAAAGTTCTATTCATGTCTCATGTGTGAAGCTCTAAATATGTCTCATGCGGGAAATTATATATATATATATATATATATACGTAACACTATACCCCTTGCATTTCTGCGAGGAAAAGGACTTCGTTCAGATCAATAGACTCATTGTTTATTAACCAACAGTTAATTGCGTGGCAAACACTCAATAAAGGTTGGTGTCTCAAACGAAATTGCACAGTATGTCACACATAATGAGGGTTGAGGTTCTTGTGGAATTCCGAATAAACAACTTATTGACTGACAGCTAAAGGTATATGGGTGGAGTTTGACGACACAACAGTTGCCATGGGTTGCACAACAATTTATTGGTTTTATAACGTGACCGTATGTGGTATTTCTTATTTCAAGTGCGACCAATTTAACATTAAGTTTGATTGGTTGAAAATACGTAGTAATACACTGATCATTATAACTGGTGCTTATTTATGAGACCAATCACGCTAATCTGCTTGGATCGGTAAAAATAAGCACTCATTACTAGTTCTCTGAGGGAATTTTCTTGCGATAACCGTACGGTAAATTTGGTTGGATTGGCAATGTTATCAGTCACACTTTTGTGTTTACTTGCCAGTTCTGGCCGTGTTATAACTGCCATCTTGGAAGGCGTGGGTAGTGCAGATCTGGAAGTTGTTCGTATTCGACTAGAAGAGGAGAAAGCCAAGCGACTTCTTCTTCAGAATGACGTTGAGGTGCTTATGCTACAAGTTGAAGAACTGAAACGAAAATGTGATCAAAGGGACAAGCAGGGTACATAATTCTCTCTATACATAATCATTTTTGTTCATCGTCTATCGTATATCTTCAATTCTGTACGGTTATATATTTCTGTGTTAGGTGTGTTTATTGTTTCCTTTTGTAACATGGATGTTCAGTTTATTTTTCCGACTAGAAATGTTGCTCATATTGTACTATATAATATATTAGTTGTTTACAATCGACCGGTCATACATGTACTATATAATATATTCGTTGCTTAGAATCGTCCGGTCATACATGTACTATATAATATATTCGTTGCTTACAAATCGACCGGTCATACATGTACTATATAATTTATTATTATATCGTACAAGTATGACCGTTCGATTGTACGCAACGATACGAGCCCCTGTGTATTTACCTATTTATTAGTCTTTTAAATGTCAATTCAGAAAAAGGATGCAATAATGAATGCTCTGATGTAATTTACCTTCATACAATGGAACTTCCTTAAATCACATCCGATGCGTAGCTGAGGGGGGGGGGATAGGTTGTATTGAGTGATGTGATGTTATTGATGAACATAATGGGTTTCGGAGTTCGGGAGGGGGGTGTCCTAACAAACACTTTAGCTATGCCTCTGAAGCACATATACCTCAACAGACCAAAAATTTATCTTGCTCGAGTCTAATATAATGAATGTGAATGTAACAAATAAATGATGGAAAGTGTATAAACAACACTAAAATCTACTATACTACGATTATTAGACATTGTTCTACTCACTCAACTGTTTCTCGCGTATATCATAATTATTTAGAAATTGAATCGGGCCTTTTAAATATTTCGAATAGTAACACGTCAACAAAATTTAAAATAGTATTTGTTTCGATGAGATAAACGATCATTTGATATTCCAGGTGCTTATGTGAATGCATCTTTGGTAACCCACGGCGTCGCCTTCACTGCTACACTACTTTCAGATACAAAATACGTATCCGAACAGACGGTGATATTTGACCATATTATAGTCAATGAGGGAAACTGCTATGATTCCTCTACTGGAAGATTCAAAGCTCCTGTGAGGGGGCTGTATTCCTTCTCTGTAACCGTAGTGACGGGAGGACTTCCGCAGCACGTTCATTTATTTATTATGAAAGACAAGGAGGAGATCGGAAGGGTGTATTCGGGAGAGGGAACAGGGTCAGTCATGGTTGTAACTGTCATGGACAAGGGTCAGGTGGTCTATGTCAAGGAAAGACCTGGCCATTCCGAAACTGTCAGCGGAAACCACTGGTCGACATTCACTGGCCTACTACTCCATCGATATGATTAGATACAATGCATGTATATCAACGTCCTAACATAGAACTTCGAAATAAATTGTTTATTAATTTGTTTTGAATCGGATTAAATTGGACTTTTTTTCAAAACTTTAAGTGCTAATCTGCCTTAACACATCATTTGTAATGTTTTAATTAAATTACTAGAAGGTTTGATTTACTGTTTATAGACATTGTGTACTGTAACCCAGAAATGGTAGTAAAATATGTGTACCCATTGTATTGAATTTTCAATAGTAACCGAATACCATATTTCTTATCGTGTAGTCGGACGATTTCTTATTATTGCTCATTCACAACACAAAGGTAAGCATTATAACCCTGATAATATTCATCACTCGTACCGTCCGTGTTGGAATCATATTCAGTTATTTTCTTCTCATTTCTATAGCGCCACCAGTGACAGCACATTTTACGTCTGGAGATACCACACAGATAAATCTTTGTACTCATGCAGACTGGAGAGCTAATAAAAAGAACAATCTCATATCATAGCCAACGGTGGCTGAAGAACCATGACTGGAATGTTTTGATGCATATTTATAAATTTCTCGTACACATATTATTACTAAGTACACAAGGATAGGAACACCAGAGATCGAGTGAAAGTTTTTTCCTGGTCAATATGAATAATAAACCTCACTTATAAGCATGATGATGCCATTATAATTGTCTGATGTCATTTAAACTGGCAACAGCATGAACATATCGGAACACTTGTATGTACATGTTAGTTCTAATTGTTTAATTTCATAATGTGACACATACATTGCTAACAATTGTTTGAGGTACGGCACTATGGGATTGTTGTACTATCTCCACTGTCTTGAGTGAAGATCTGACAGCGGCCGCTTAGGGGTCATGTTCTGGTGACTTTTGAATTAACCAATGGACTACAGCTTTGAATAATATGAAAGTAAAGTTAGTCAAATCGATAGGCTCAGACTCATGCTTTACAGTCATACTGCACAGTCTCTCCAAAGCGAAGATATAAGACGTTATCTGATTGGCTGATAAAATTAGTGAGTATATTTTTAACGTTGGTCACCAGAACATGACGACTAAGCGGTTGCTGTTTGATCTTCACGTATGACAGAGGCATTCAGATTTTCAATCACGTTGGTACTTACACAGAAGGTTTCAAGAAAACTGCTGTTGGTAGTTAATACTTATTATTAAAGTAAAATATGATTGTAGGATAGGGAAATTAGTTTTTAATTTGAACTATACTAAATTCCGTCTTTCAAAAAAGGGAGCTAACTGATTTCTCTGGAAATAGATACCATAAGAAATTAATGTATTTTTTTCCCAAAGACGTTTCCGTATGAAATAACTATAACTGTACGCAACAATTGCTTGAACCTAAAACTAATTTAATCTGATCGTTGTCGCTGATGATGTGCTACTGGATGTAGGAGAAGAGATCTGACTGGAGCAGATTTTTAAAATTGGCACATAGAAGGGAACCGTTTCTCATGAATTAGCCGCAGTATATTAGCGTCGTCTTAATAGAAGTTTCCACTTGGATAGAACGTAAATACAATCTGACGTGTCCTGCCGGTATTATCAAGAAACCAAGTTCATTTGGCTATATATTAACATTAATGTGTGTGGCAATTAACGTGTTAGTGTGTGAACTATATTAACAAATCCTCACAGTATAAATTTAAGTTCAACTCACATATTGCCCGTTTTATCAGCAACTTAGGGTGAACGTGCTTTACTTTTAGGAATCATTTGTTTGTCGTGAACGTTTAATTTTGTTTAGTTTAGTACTACGTTTATGTGCTGCTGATCCAAAATAACTTCTCCTTCACAGAGCTTTGTAGATTTATTCGTGGTTATTGATTACACTAAATATTACCTATCCATATTTAACCCGTCAAGTACCTCTTTATTATTGTAATTAGTAGTAGTAGTAGTCATATATATATATATATATATATATATATATATATATATATATATATATATATATATATATATATACCATCATTATCATCATATCATCATAATCATAAATCCTCTCTGCGCCGTCTGGTGTTTGAGGCGAATGCAAGGGAGCACCATTTTGGTCTATCGGCTGCTGTTGCAGGGGCGGTTTGCTGTGTGAGACCCCTAGTCTTTAAATTCTCGCTCCACGGTTCATCGCCAGGTCTCTGGGTTTACCACGTTTCCTTTTCACCTGTGGGGTCCATCTTAGTGCCACCCTTGGTGATGAGTCAGGGGGCATCCTGCAGACGTGACCGAGCCATCTCCATCGACGAGTTGCAACGATCGCAGCGATGGTGCTATAGTGGGTAATCAGTTCCTATTTATGTTGAAAACTTCGTGAATTTACCTACCGATATAGTGGTTTTATAAAATAAAATGAATTTTTCGATTTTGAAAACGAATCATGAGACAACTATGAATTTCTTCCAGATTTCAAGGAAATATGCTATTTTATTCACACCTATGAGAAAAGTTAAAATTTGATTTTTGGCGATAATACTAATTTGTTTAAAAGATTCAACTATTATATTTGTTTACCATGCTGTAAATACATCTAGTGGACCATGCTATAAATACATCTAGTGGACCATGCTATAAATACATCTAGTGTATCATGCTATAAATACATCAAGTTGGTTCAGGCGTCTTTTGATGCATGCAAAATATCATAATATCTCTAGTTTGCGTTCCATATCATAAACAAGTATTGTAGAAAGTAAACTATTGCATAAATAGGTAAATTGGTACGTCTGTGTCTCTAAAATACTACTATTGATATTACTACTAGTACTACTACCACTACTATATGTACTACTACTATTACTACTACTACTAATGATACAAAACAAGAGGGTTTGCATTTTTTGATCGAAAGCGTACAAGTTTTAACGTATTCCTTGTCGCAATCTTACTTGTTAATAAGTGAATTGTAAAAAAAATAACTTTGCGGTAGTTATGTGATAATGAGTATTCGCTCAAGATGCGTGTATAACTGAAATAAGGTAGTTGTCAAAAATATAATTCCACATATTATTCATACATAGAATAGCCAATACGAAATCGCGTTTCTTCTTTTGGAGTAAGATGTAAACGGAGAGCGCTGGCACACCACACCACTTTATAGTTTTTCTTTTTAGCTTTGTCTTTCCTAAACAAGTAGCTTAAGGTTTACAATATCCTGATCCAGAATTATATTTAACTTTCCGTGTCCAGCCTATGATTTAAAATTTCAAATATACTGTCCATACTGGGAATGTTATCGCGAGTAGATGACAAGCTCTGATACAGTGCCTTGTGTAACGATCATTCCGTTTTTTGGTTTGCTATGTGGTGAATATCATCACACACAAATTCCAAACGCCTACTGCGACCCCGAAGCCCTTTAAGATTTTACTGGTTGACGGCAAGAGGCTCATATCGCACGAGGTTCTAGACTTTCAACTTGGAAGAGGTAACCGATAAATATCACACCCATTCTACCAAGACGTGGCTTCAGGAACTGAAAGCATCTTCCAGCCAATCACGTTTAAATCACCCGACACATTTCTGAGTTGGATACAGTGCCCAGCACCTCTGCTGATGTGTCTAAAATCAGAGAGTTTTACTGAATCAGACGCAAAAAATTATTTCGTATTCAAATTCCCAGCCTTTCAGGTTATGTACACTCAGTCGTATTCATTTATTGGGGGAAATACCACATGCAATGGCGGTCAACATTTATTTCTTATCAGCGGTGAATGTCACCAAATGAGTATTTTACCTTTGTTATGATAGTCTTGATTTTGTTCGTTTGTTTAAATTAACCTCGCTTCTGAATACTTCATCTACATCTAGGTCGTAAAGTTACACCACGGTACAAAAGCTGCAACCACCTCATCATTAGTGGAGTCTCTTTATTACTGGTAATCAACCATGGTGTCGCCTGGAGAATCAAACGTCTTTTTGCCGTAAATAGGAAAGAAATGCAATGTGCGCTTGAAATCTGTGGCCCGCTATCTAGTCTTGAAAGGTGTTCTTGACATTATGCAGGGCGGATTGTAAAAAGTCGTGTCGCCTGTTCATGGATTGTCAAACGCTTTAACTCTCACTATTACCTTACGTGATGTGACATCTGTCTTGAAAAATATTATGGTGTATGTTTGGTTTGCAGAAAATGGCTAAAACCATATACAGAGTCCAGTCGCTCTATCCGTCAAGAGTATTGACTCTGACACTCACCGGAAGCCAAAGTTTCTTGACGCGGAATATAAACTGTTCCTCAAGGCCAATCAGGGTTTTATAGATGCTGCTCAAAAAGAATTTAGGTGTGACACCGGCATCATGATATCAATATCGGGACGTTACGTAGATGCTTAGCGGGCTTTAAAGCGTGGTTTTGCGCTTGGTTAGGTGTCTTGACAAATGTCCATTTACAATTTGATTACCGGTCATCTGCATGAAATATAATTTGTCCATCTTGAACTGTACTCCCAAAATGCAGCAAGACTGTACGAATTGGCTATGTTATTAGCAACGACGTAAGTATTGTCTTCGGCCTGTACGATTTGAGATGATATATGTCGATCGGTTTCTTTCCTCTCGGAAAGCTTGTATTTTTTTCTCACACTAAATCTTAACTAGATCCTGTCATTAACTTTAGTTCAATGCGACTGTAGTCTTCAGTCTTTAACACCAATAAACCTTTCGTATTAAACAGGGGATCTAAAACGGTTTGATGGCTTGGTACCACTTCTTAACGCTAGGATAATATGCATGTGTAATTAATGACTCAATGTGTATATATAATTCCACACTCCAGATTATGCGATCGCTACTCCGGCTTAAAATGGGTGTGTGTTTTTAGCCAGATAAAGACTTAAAGGGACGAAGGTGTTCTTTTGGCATTACGCCCACTGACTTGGAAATGAGAGAAGCATCATTTCTTTGAAGAAAGACAGTAGCTCCAGCAGCAGAAAAGGCGACCCCACATCGATTTAGAAGCATCTATTTGCAAATCTAACACTTCCTACAAAACCGAAAAAATAACGGCAAAGAAAGAAAGAACCAAAGCGTCTAACTAACCGAGAGTTTCTCCTACGGGTTAGTTAATTTTGTTACTATTTTTTTTGTCGTTTGGTTTTATTACTATGCATGTAATTTCTATCCGATGACTTCTCATCGAGGTCACTCTATTTCTGCTGCTTTGAATTAAATCATTCTCTTCACGGAATATTTTATCAAGACCGATTCGATATCTTGGTCCAGGATCGTGTAAATTTATTGTTATAAATCCGTGATGGATTGACTTAGCACAACTAAAAAAATTTCTAAAAAGATTATAACCCATATCTCCGCTACACCAGGTCTGAACATATAAATACGCATTAACGTTATGTTGATATTGCAAGAAGATACAAAGAATCAGAGCCATTATCAACAAAGACAGCAACAGAAGTAGCTTTTGCGTTTGAATGAATTTATCAACAAGGACCATTATGATGGCCACAATTATTACATGTTGATCCCGACAAAAAATTTAAAGGTGTAGTATCATCGCTAATGAAACATGATCCTGTCAAGATACGATGAGGACATAATGCAATACACCTTGATCAGGCAATAGTTGAACGATGTAATCGAACACTTACTGAGCCGTTAATTGGATATCAATATGCGAAAGAAATAATTGAAGACAAAGCATCTCGAGAATGGGTTGCAAGATTACCAGGTGTGATAAATGCATTGAATAATGAAATTACTCGAACAACCAACATGAAACTCATTAATGCAATCACAAAATTATGTAACCGTAGAACGAAATGATTTGTCGAAAAAAACCAGTATTAGGTAATGCTACTGTCAGATATTTATATGAACCGGGTGAACTTGAAGGTTGTAAGAAAAAGAGCGACTGAATCTATTTGGAGAGTTACCACACACAAAATATCTAAGATAGTAAGATCTAATGGTAGACCTGTAATCTATAGATTAGATTCAACTGCTCCTCAGCGTCGATTTACACGTGAACAGTTCCAAGTAATACCCGAGGATACACAATTACCACAACGATCAATTAACAAGCACCTCTATGTCTCTTACATTTAACACGGGTCAGCATCGTATCTTCACGTGTATGAGCGCGACTACTATCATTCCTATCAACAAGAAATTGTCTTGGATGTTTACTCGAATATTGCCAATGCATTATACAATTATAACTCGCACAGTGAATATTCTACTGTTGTTTCAGTATCATTATAAATTCAGTATTAATATCAAAGTCTTTAATATTTTTCTTGTCACTTTGTTTATAACCAGCGCGTTTTGTTCTTACGATGTCATCGCTAACAAGTTCGTTGATTTTGTCAGTAATATTTAAAATAACTCGCCGAAGCTGAGATATTCTTCTAACTCGTGATACTGCGAGATAGACTAAGTTTGACCACTCGATGTGATCATCAATAATCCAAACAATTGCATCAGAGATTGTTAACCAATGAGTAGAATGTATCGTAATTGCGTATCCTAGCGTCCATGGATATTTATCCGCTAACGCATCCTCGACAGCACTGATATTAACGAAAATAATCATTTAACACGAGATTCTGTTTCTGTCTGTCCTGGAATTTGAACTTCGATATTCTGTCGTCGTGTATCAGTTGGTCTATAACATGACGGTACGGGCAATTCTGAAAACTTGTCCATCTTTTTTCCAAATATTTGAGCTGAAGTGTGTCCATCACTATCTTTCTACGTGCCACTATTAAATCGTTTGGTCTCCATTTATCCCAAAAATCATTTATGAAAGTTTCTAAAATGATTTAACACGCTATTCCACATTCAATTTGATTTTTACTCGGTTGTAGTCTGATTAATTACTTGAATTCACTTAAATCTGGGTAAAGCCTCTATGATCAGTATTATTTTGTTCATCATAACCTACAAATTGTTTTAGCCAATCATGCGAAGATAATCCAACAAATGGCGGAAGTTGACCGCAATCGCCACACATTATCACAGCTTTATTTTTCAATAGAAACCAATCAAGAAACATTTTTAATATATCCAACGACATATTTCATCCCAAATTATTATTCCAGGTATATATTTCTCAGCCATTCGATCATGAGTCCATGCTTCACCTTTATACCAAAAGAAACAATAAGTACACGATTTCTGATCTCGTTATTTCATTTCTCGTGTGAGTCTATGTGTAGCAATTAAGACAACTAAATCTGAATTCTGTCTAAATAATTCAATAACACGAGTTGTATTTCCGCATCCTCCTGATTCTTTTAAATAAACAGTCTTATGTCTGCATACTGGATCGGATATAGGTGGATGCGTTGACATTGGTCGAGTCGATATATCTAATCGATAAGTATCCACAATTTCAACATTTGTGGATTTAGAATAATTACATAACATTTCTTTTTTTATTCTCCGTGATCCCCACAGCCCATCAGCGTTTGTAAAACTTAGCCATTAATTCTGTATATTACTATCGATATAAAATGAATATGTTGCAACTCTAGCTGCGGTGTCAAGGAATCTATTTATTAATGATAGTAAGTTTATAGAAAGATAAGCGAGCATAGACGATTTTAGATGTGTATTTCGAGAAGAGACGTCATCGATATAACCAACAATTGTACCGAACTTTTTCTCGTCAGACACGTAAGCATTCTCTCGACTTACAAGTATTTTTCTAACTGTCGCATCTGCGATTATAAAATCATACTCAGCATCATCTAAGATTAGTCGTGCATAATGTTGCACCACCTTAAGTAAAGTTACCGATTATTCTTCTACCGAGATCTTTTACGGCGCTATCACTGATTTCCTGTCAACGTTCAAGTATCTCCTTAGATTGCTTTCTAATATAGTCTTCGGAAAGATCAGGAAAATTGTCTTTGTAATCGTTAATAATCTTATCAAAACTAGGTTGTCGTGGTTGTGGTAACCAATGCTCACTCTTATATGATATAATTATCTCGCCGACAATCAGCAATATCAGCATTTTACAATCATACATATTACGTAAGAAATCTATTGGTGCCCAGTATTTCTTAAACCAAATATAACAAATCGGATGCAGTCCGTTAGCAAATTCAAATGATATAATACACGCGAATTCGGTTAGATTAAAATCGGGTTTCTTGATACTCGTGTCATCTCGTGCGTGGGGTTTCCAAACCGTGCAAAATAAACATGGCACTTACCCATTCCGAGAATACGTCCAGGATAAAACTCGACCATATGAACCGAAATAACATCTTTATAATCATATTTAATAACCCATAATCCACTGTGTCCGTATTTAAAGCAACTTTATTGTACTTGATCAAGAAATTCAAATCGTGTTGGCTTCCACGAATTCTTTTCCCGATCAAGGTGAGCTGCAACTGACGGAGCTGTAAAACAATTTGTTAGTAAGTGCTCAATACTCTCTGTTGAATATATCTGCGTGAGTTTTTTAATTTCTTCATGAAGAGATTATGGACGATATATTTCACCGTTAGGTCTTACAAATTTATCAAACCTACAATCTGGTTCATCGTTGGAACTCTGAAATAACATTACTGACATAGGATCGTTTTACTTAAAGCGTAAATAAAATCAAACATGTTTTTCCTAGATTTTTCTGTTGGGATAAAATCTTACAGTTCGATCTCGTGGACATATTATTACTGCGCTGGTCCACGCGTGGGATTTATGATCAATGATATTCATTAGAGCTTCTCCTCTTTTTAAAAATTGTCTCGATTCGTATAAAATCTCTCCTGTTATACTTTTTACTATTATTGGAAATTTTTAGTATCTTTTCTAATTTTGATAGATCATTAATTATAGCTCCGGTGTTTTTGACTAAATCAGCCCACTGGTTTATTGTTTTACGTCGTAGATCCGTCAGACCGTTTCCACGCATCGCTTTTATAAAATAATCTGTTACTCGCACATCGACACAATTTATCCTTGAAAATTTGATTGGTTTCAAATATTCAATACCAATTTTTTCATTTATCGGATAAATTCTATAAATATCCGCGGTTACAGGATACTCTCGCTCATAACACGGTTAGTCAATACCAGTCAATATTCCTGGTTAGGAATATTTACTCAGTTAGATAGTTTTTTTTATTAGCAAGGATAGGATCATATTTATGACGAATAAACCAATTACTGTTTCTGCTAGTACAATATATTTTATTGTGAAAAAAAAATTCCGATTATCGAGATAGGTATTTATCTTTGCTGCTTGTTTGTCATTCATGGTGGCACAAACACTATTATTGATACGGAATGTTGACCATACGTGAGATGCGCCACCTCTGCTAAACTCCTTCTTGGCATCATAAATTACTTTAATTACATTTTTATTCTTCGTATCAACAATACTTTTTATTGGTAAAGCAGGAGGTATTCTATCGAGATTAAATTTCGTTTTCCAAGGCTTGATTTTCGATAATATCTCAAACTCCTACATGCTATCATTAAGTCAAGAATTTAAATAAAAAATATTATATATACAATGACTGAAACAAAGAATCAGTGCAAGTGGTTGATGATATGGTCGTCTTCAACTCCTTGCAAGAAATCACGTATAAATGAATTCTGCGCATATCATTCACAAAGTGTGCGGCGAGGAATTTTAGGTCTGAAACCTTGTTTACAATGTGCTATTGGAGTTAGAGAAAAAACACAGTTGTATGTGCAGTGTGGTCGTAAACGATATCTAGAGCTTAAACGGTATTATGATCATAGAAATAACAACCTTGACAGAGTCAAGGATAAAATTATAAGAACCCAAGAAGAGTATATATCAAGATATATATATATATGTATATATATATATATATATATATATATATATATATATATATATATATATATATATATATATATATATATATATATATATATATATATATATATATATATAAAAGCCAAGGATTTGTAAAGCATCCCACGATCAATAAATATAAAGGATCTCGTGATGGTGTAATCAGACATTTGAAAAGAACAGTGTGCACTGTCAATAATACTGATTTTATAAGATTCAGTGCTGGAAAAAATATATTTTTATCACCGAATAATATACGAATGTTTCAATGGGGTGATCGAAGATGGTCTTGTGATCGATCATATTAATGGCATTAAAATCGATAATCATTTCTCTAATTTCAGATCTGTCATAAAAGGTCAGAATCAAAAATACGGGTTTACAGGAAGGTATAAAAAAATTGCGAGGCCTATTAATCCGTCAAAAAAATGGTGAAGAAATAATATTTAAACCGATGTCCGCAGCAGGTACATATTTTGATATGAATCCGAAAAGGATATGTTTTGTCCCAGAAAATATTACCAAATCCGCCTTCTCTAAAATATATAGATAAAATTCGGTTTGATTATATAGACTAAACAGAGGCCAACAAATGGTGGGTAATTACTGTCATGAATCCTTATTCAGTAAGTCAGAGTTACCTCGCTTGTTACTGTCAACCTTGAAGGGTTTTTGTGTTCGTTAGTAGAATATCTGACTCATCATTCTAAATTTTGTCAAGCATACAGTTAATTATAATGTATATTACCCAAGACGTTACAAAGCCAACAACTGTTTTATCTCACATGTATTCAATCATGAATACACCACTTCTAGACTAACTGATACATTTTCACTGCCTCTTATAGTCCCGATAAAACCCACACAGATAATTCTCCAGAAAATTGGCAAGAAGTGGACTAATTTATCAGTGAGTCAGTAATGTTAAGTTTCTGTTACTTGTTTTAAGACATCGAATCGTAAAGGTAAGGAGAAAAAGTTAGTACTACTAACGCTTTAACGAATACTCACAATATTACTGATATATGAACAAAGACATGAAGAATACACCACTTCTAGACTGACAGATAAATCGAGTTATCTCAGATTTACTGCTGGAAAAAAAGATATTTTTGTCACCGACTAATATACGAATGTTTCAATGGGGTGATCAAAGAAAAGTCGAGTTATAAGTTTAAATTTTAATGTGGGAGTCAAGCACATAAAACACGCACAGATTGGCAAAGGTCTGATTAGAATCATTGTTTCGGGAAAGACTAGGGTGGCCGTGCACATTCCTTGACCTAACTCTGCGTGCCGTCACTCGTTTCTCCTCCAGTACCTCCTTTCCCCTTAGTCTTTGTTTGACCTTTATCTGATTTTGGTTTGGGGCATTCCTGCTGATGCTTTTTCGTTTTTTGTTTCTTGTTCCACTACCTTTTGATTTTATAGTCGCGTCCTCCATCACACTACTAGTCAATCTGATTAAAGTTAGATCTCCACTGTAAAGTATAAAGATCTGTTAGCGACCGCTTACGGTCATGTTCTGGAAACCTGTTGTTATTACCATAATTGATAATTTTACCAACTAATCACATGAAGTCTTTTGTCTTCTCGTTTTGAGACTGAGCAGTGCGGAAGAAACACATAACTGTGAACCGAACTATTTGATTCATTTTACGAGTTTCTAAAGCGACATTTCCGTCAGCTAATTCAAAGATCACCAAAACATGATCCATAAGTGGTAGTCATCGTATTTTCATGTAGGACAAAGGAGATCTGATTTCAATTAAATTGCTTATTTTTTTAAACCATTAGGTGTTGTAGTCATCTCAATTTGGCCCGGTCACGAGGTGCTCTCCACCCTGTAGAATGCAACGGTTTTTTTGACTTTACAATTTTCAATGGTCTGTCATTCTGTCAAATGAAATACGTAGAAGCAAAATGCACATCTGGGGTTCTATTCTATTTCTAGGACATTTTTCCCCTCTCATTTTCGTAGTGATAGAAGAGATATATTTATGCATTTTTGGTAGGGATTTAAAGGTAATTGTTTATTCTTGAGAATATCAGTTCTGAGAGTGATTAGTTCTCTGTGTGTATTTCGGCGACAGTGTACAGTGTGTACTTAGGCCTTAATCATGATCAGGAAGTGAAATCTGTGTTCTGTTTACATGCTGCACTGTTTACAGCTACTCTAAAAAATGCCTGTGAACCTTTGACAAGAACTTTACCGTAAAGTCATCATTGGAGATAGTTTAGATTAACATATGATTTGTTTTGACTGTCACACAACGGAAAGGTCAGTACTGAGAAATAAATGTAGAGAACATATCTTAAAATCAATTGTGATGTTTGTCCATCTGTTTATAGTCTACTGGTGGATTAAAACTGATTTGGAGGTCACACATAACACAACCCAAACCAAGTGACATATTTCAGACATTGTGTATTTTGTATCTACCAATGACAATACTGAGCTGTGGATTTATTTGTGTTACCTGCCTATATTATTTATTATAAACTGTATATTAACATTGTTCCGTTCAAGATTGTATCATGTTGTATTTTATGTTTACATTGATTTGGAAGGGTTTATATTTCTATTGTTTTTGTGCAATTCATTTAACATTGTCTCGAACATTTGCCTTATATCTGCACTAGATAGATATTATTGAAGTGATGTGTCGTAAGCTGTTACAGCTTATATTTTAAGGCAGTTTATATCATGTGACGTTCAGATTGAAGTATTGCAATAACATATTTTCATACAAACAAATCATCACTCAAATGGATATGCTATCGCGCATGATAGATGACGGATTCAAGATTTTGTTGTTGTCGAAAAGAATAGAGAGAGAGACATAAAGTACACCCCACTAACCCCACCCCAATCAATAAACAAACAGTTAGAAGAAATCAGTTTACCAATATTTTGAGCAGTATCTCTGTTTTTTGTAAAATGAGGTATACATTTCCCTATAAGTGAAATTTAGATTTTGCGGCATATTGACCTTTGGTAGCTTTACATATCCAGCTCTGCTGACATCCGTCTCGAAGGCTAACGTACCATAATGTTAATGTGGAACTGCTTAAACTCATCTTCTAGTCCTCCATTTGTGGTATGAGGGACTCGGGATCATGTTGTGTTTCCTGCAGCTGTTGCTGTCACAGAAAGAAAAATATTGCGATTTTTGTTGTTTTTCCTCTACCCCCTCTTTTTACGCATCATCTACTTGTACGTCCAAGACTTCCCTCACCAACTGGTTTACCAGTTTGAATGTCATCACATTCTTCTTAATGGTGTTTTTTTTTTAATTGCTTGTAATTGTATTTCTTATAAACAGTCAAAGAGGTGCGTTACTCTCATTATTTTGGACTTTGGATTCATAAAATAAAACAAAACTTGCTTTAAATTTTTGATTTGATTTTTTCTCTTGCGGTTGTGAGGTTGACAATGGATGGCGTAACCTGATGATAATTACGAACTTGGTGAATAAATGTACTCAACAAACATCAACGAGCATATCATTTACATTACAAAAGTCTGTTTGATGCCAATCTTAATAAGGAAATGGCCAGAATCATCATGCGGTACCTGAATCATGCAAAATTGTCCCCAGTTTTTATTTAGGTGGAAGCTGTCGCTGTTGGCCAATTTTGTGTAAGCCACTCATTTGTCAAGTTACAATTGATTTGTTTCATTTAAAATTAGAGTTTAGTGATTAGAGGTTACATAATATGCGCTATGTGTCTACGTATAAACATTTCTCTCTCTCGATAAATCAGGAAGTTTCAGAGTTTCTTTGTAACTTTTCGTTGAACATTTTCTCAACCTATCGATATAAGGTCTTATAAATTGAAAAGAATTTACGCATACTTTCAAAATGATAAATGCGGTAATTTCAAGTTCACCCTCCCCCTTCAAAGTTCTATTCGTAGTTATTAAGAAAATTGAAGTCAATTTTCGTTGACAGGCATATAAATACTTTATATACCGTATACAAAAAAACATGAGTTGTTGTTTAGACCATTGAAATTAGTTATCAATTTAACGTAATTTGTTTCAACGGAATAATCATTTTAATTGTTTTATTCTCGCCATGGATACTAATGGAAGAATGAACTTCACCGGGTCAAAATTATATAGCAGGTCTTAACATTGTCACCGATTGGGCTTATAATACGTATTTTGTTAGGGTTAAAAAAAACTAAACTGTAATTTGGCCAGTTATCTACAATACGGTCTATGGAAATATGATTATATTTCTCTGTCAATAACAATATCTCTTTTAGAATCATTCAAATAATGCTTACATTTCCAAGGTTACCTCTAAATGATAATTGACCGCGCGTGACTTGGTGAATGCCGTAAAATATCGTGAAGATATACGTTTTTACCTCTATAGGAAAAATTGGTGTCATACAAAGTAAATTATCACTCTAGTAGCTACGTTCGCGTCTCTAAAAACAAACAACAATAAACACTTTTTGCAAGTGACGATGGAAAGTTTAAGAGGTTAAATAGCTTATTTGTTTAAAACATACTTGGAAATCAGAACTTTAAAATAATAAGTTTGTTGAACTTGCAAGATAAAGAATGTACGCACAAAAAGTGTAAATGGTTGACTTGATGTAAATTTAGTGTGATTACTTTAGCTGTCATTTAATCTAATTCGATATTCTCTTCTTTAGTTCAGTGGCTAACGCTAACACGAAGCCGTTTTTCTTATATTGGCGTAACATGAAAAATGAATTCTCTGGTATGTTGCTGCGACTCTATGGTCGTAAACCAAGTAACAGATTCGAGCGAAAAGCGAAACGTTATGTAACTTTTAACAAGTAATTTATTTCCCAAGAATGCAAAGTGTAAATCTGAAAATGAACTTATATTATATTTTAACTAAATTCCAAAATGTCCGAAACGTTCTCTGACAAGTCGAAATGTAAGAAGTCCAACTCATCTTCAGAGTTGTTCCAAAAAGATGTCGGTATTGAATTTGCTGATGCGCATTTAGTTTCGAAAATAATAATGTGCCATTGGCCTGGTTTCTGATGATGTGCTAAGTATTTGAATGAATCACAATAATATAATAGGAAATGTCTTCGTCTGAATTCACTATTATTTCAAATTAATGTTCAAGTATCTACTCCAGAAACTTGAAAACATTCAAAACACAGCTGCACGGATCAAACGTAGAGTACTACGATCAGAGCACACTATCCCGCTGCTCTGAACCCTACACTGACTACCCATTTGATCCAGAATCAAACACAACATTTGTTCCTTTGCTACATTTCTCTGACGGAAGTTTTGTATATGTGTCTTGTGCGTCAAGTTCCATTCATGTATCATGTTTGAAGCTCTAAATATGTCTCATACGGAAAGTTCTCCATACTCCAGTGCACTAAGTTTTGCGTGATATATATATATATATATATATATATATATATATATATATATATATATATATATATATATATATATATATATATATATATATATATATATATATATATCATGATTCAAACGGATATAGTATCGCGCACGATAGAAGACAGCTTTAATATTTTGTTGTTGTGGAAAAGAAAAGAGAAAGACATTTGAAAAAAACACCTCCACCCCACCCCAATCAATAACGAAACAGTTAGAGGAAATCAGTTTACCAATAGTTTGAGCAGTATCTCTGGGTTTTTTTTGTAACTGTGTTTTTTTTAGTATATGTATTTCTTCAAACCAGTAGCGCACGATAGTAGACGAATTTAATATTTTGTTGTTATGGAAAAAAATTCGAGAAAGACATAAAGTACACCCGACCCTAATCAATAAACAAACAGAAGAAATCAGTTTACCAATAGTTTAAGCAGTATCTCTGTTTTTTAATTGTTTTTTTAAAAGAGGTTTAAATTTCCCTATAAGTGAGATTTAGATTTAGCGGCATATTGTCCTTTAGTAGCTTCACATTCCAGACTGGGCTCTGTAGACGGAGCATATCCGGCTCCAATGAAATCCGTTTCGAAGGCTAATGTACTATTATGTTAATGTGGGACTACTTCAAATCATTTACTAGTCCTCCATTTGCGGATTGAGGGACTCGGGATCATGTTGTGATTGCTGGAACTATTGTTGTCAAAGAAAGAAATGTATTGTGAATGTAGTTGTTTTTCCT
Organism: Unio pictorum; assembly: GCA_030141615.1. Lineage (NCBI taxonomy): Eukaryota > Metazoa > Mollusca > Bivalvia > Unionida > Unionidae > Unio > Unio pictorum. The sequence goes on from JARLTB010000339.1 coordinate 18,216,277, forward strand.
CTACCCTTCTCTTTTTACGCATCGTCTACTTGTAAGTCGAAGACTTCCCTCATCAAATAGTTTGCCAGTTTGAATGTCATCACATTTTTCTTGATGGTGATTTGTTTTTAATTACTTGTAATTGTATTTCTTCAAACAAGTCAAGGAGGTGAGTTACACTAATTATTTTGGACTTTGGATTCATAAAATAAAACAAAACTTGCTGAAATTTTCAAGCTGATTCTTTTCTCTCGCGGTTGTGAGGTTGACAATGGATGTCTTAACCTGATGATAATTACGAAATTGCATTATAGTCGTTTCTGGTCATTAGGCCATATACGCCTGGTGAATAAATGTACTCAACGAACATATATACATTACAAAAGTCATTTTGATGCCAAGTTAAGAAAGGATATAGCCAAAAACATCAAGCGTCACCGGAATTATACAAAAACGTCCCCAGTTATTATTTAGGTGGGGCTGTCGCTATAGGCCAATTTTGTGTAAGCCACTCATTTGTCAAGTTACAATTTATTTATTTCACTTAAAATTAGAGTTTCATGATCAGAGTTTACATAATGTGCCCTATGTGTCCATGTATGAACATTTCTCTCTGAATATATCAAAGTTAATTTGTAATTTTTCGTTGAAAATTTTCTGGCTATCGGTGTAAGGTCTTGTAAATTGAAATGAATTTTCCTATACGTTTTAAATGATCAATGCTATATTTTCAAAGGAAAGGAAACCATGTTGTATGCGTAATTATTAAGAAAATTGAATTCAATTTTCGTTGACAGGTAAATAATTACTTTATATACCGTATACAAGAAAACAAAGGTTGTTGTTAAGACCAATGCAATTAGTACAAAGTTGAACGTAATTTGTTTTAACGGAATAATCATTTTAATTGTATTATTGTCGCCACGGATACTAATAGAACAAGGAACTTCACCGGGTCACAATTATATAGCAGGTCTCGTCATTGTCACCGTTATAGATTGGGCTTAGAATACGTATTTTGTCATTGTTAAATAAACTTAATTGTAATTTGGCCAGTTATGAACAATACGGTCTATGCAGATATGATTAATTTTCTATGTGAATAACAATATCTCTTTTAGAATCATTCAAATAATGCTTACATTTCCACCTTACATTACCTCTAGTTGATAATTGACGTTTTTACTTGTATAGGAAAAATTGGTGTCATACAGAGTAAATTATCACTCTAGTAGCTACGTTCGCGTCTCTAAAAACAAACATAAGAAACACGATTTACAAGTGACGATGGAAAGTATAAAAGGTCTATTAGTTTATTTGCCTAAAACATACTTGTAAATAAGAACTTTAAAATAACGAGTTTCTTGAACTTGCAAGATAACGAACGTATGCACAAGAAGTGTAAATGGTTGAATTGCTGTAAATTTATTGCGATTACTGTAGCTGTCATTAAATCTACTTCGATATTCTCTTCTTTAGTTTAGTGGCTAACGCTAACACGAAACCGTTTTTCTTATGTTGGAGTAACATGTGAATGCTCTGGTACATCACTTCGTTATATGTTTGTTTATGTTGTTGCGAGTCTATGGTCGTAAATGTAAGAAGTTCCAACTGATCTTCAGTGTTATTCCAAATTCATGTCGGGATTGAACTTGCTGGTGCGCCTGTAGTTTCGAAAAACTAATGTGCCATTGGTCTGGTTTCTGATGATGTGCTCAGTCTTTGGATGAATCACAATAATATAATAGGAAATGACTTTGTCTGAATTCACTATTATTTCAAATTAATGTTCCAGTTCATGAATATTTTTGAATACATTGCTGTTCCAGTGAGTAATAATTTAAATAAACAAATCCACCCAAATGAAAACCTGAAGATAACAATAAGACTGACTTTGTTTCAGATCTTAAGGCAAGACTGGTTAGCAGAATTAAAGATCGCCCATGTGCGAGTTGGTTACTGGTTATCTGTTGAGAAATATAGATATTATGTTAGCCATTACTGCACTAGCGCAAGAGCAAATGGAATGCAGGCATTTGTGATATTGTTGCTGCGACGTAAGCAGTGTCATCAGCCTCTCTGTTTCAAATGACATGTGAAGCTCGGTTTAATTCCTTCCTGTCAAAAATATTTTGTATAGCGAAGTATCGGTGGAACTGCCATGATATTTCTGATGTGAACTCATGAATGACTTGTAACAAGCTGCACATTGATGGTGTTAAAACTGAGGCAATTCTGATCTCAACACAAAGACTTTCTCATTCACATCCGTTACCACAAACAATAAATATCAGCAACACCAACATTAAATTGACAGTCAGTGCGAAACCTAGGTGCTACTCTAGACAGTACTCACACTTTGCACCAACATGTCATGAACATATCCGAGGTTGCATATTTTGAGCTGATACGCATCAGCTCAATTTGCAGATATCCTTCAGTTGACGGCACTAAAACACTTGTGTGTTCATTAGTACTTTCAAGACTGGACTATTGTAAATTAATTCTGTCTGATTCTTCTCAATATTCACTCCAGAAACTTCAAAACGTCCAACACAGCTGCACGGATCAAACTTAGAGTACAACGATCAGAGCACACTATCACGCTGCTCTGAACCCTACACTGGCTACCCATTCGATCCAGAATCAAACACAACATTTGTTCCCTTGTTACATTTCACTGACGGACTCCAGTCCAAAATACATATGTGCGTTAAGATTTACATATGTGTCTTGTGCGTGAAGTTTTGTATATGTGTCTTGTGCGTCAAATTCAATTCATGTTTCATGTGTAAAGCTCTAAATATGTCTCATGCGGAAAGTTCTACATAATCCAGTGCACTAAGTTTTGCGTGATATATATATATATATATATATATATATATATATATATATATATATATATATATATATATATATAAAATCACGTAACACTATCCCCTTTGCATTTCTGCGAGAATAAGGAATTCGATCAGGTTAATACACTCATTGTTTATTAACCAACAGTTAATTGCGTGGCAGAAACACCTTAAAGGTTCGTGTCTCAGACGTAATTGCACAGTATTTCACACATAATGAGGGTTGTGGTTATTGTGGAATTCCGAAAAAGAACTTATTAACTGACAGCTGAAGGTATATGGGTTGAGTGTAAAGACACAACAGTTGCCATGGGTTGCACAACAATTTATTGGTTTTATAACGTGACCGTATGTGGTATTATTATTCAAGTGCGACCAGTTTAACATTAAATTTGATTGGTTGAAAATGCATAATAATACACTGATCATTATAACTGGTGTTTGTTTATGAGACCAATCACGCTGATCTGCTTGGATCTGTATAAATAAGCACCCATTACTAGTTCTATGAGGGAATTTTCACGCGATAACTGTACGATCAATTTCGTTGGATTGGAAATGTTCTCAGTCACACTTTTGTGTTTACTTGCCACTTCTGCTGGTGTTATAACTGCCATCTTGGAAGGTGTGGGTAGGGCAGATGTGGAAGTTGTTCGTATTCAACTAGAGGAGGAGAAAGCCAAGCGACTTCTTCTTCAGAATGACGTTGAGGTGCTTATGCTACAAGTTGAAGAACTGAAACGAAAAAGTGATCAAAGGGAAAAGCTGGGTACATAATTCTCTCTATACATAATCATTTGTTTCATCGTCTAATGTATATCTCCAATTCTGTACGGTTATATATTTCTGTGTTAGGTGTTTTTATTGTTTCCTTTTGTAACATGAATGTTCAGTTTCTGTTTCAGAAATGAAATGTTGCTCATATTGTGCACCTCGGAGAACTTTTTTCAATATTTACTCACAGGGGCTCGTATCGTTGCTTACAATCGACCGGCCATACATGTACTATATACTATATTATTATATAGTACATGTATGACCAGTCGATTGTAAGCAACGACACGAACCCCTGTGTATTTACCTACTTTTGATCTGACTTCAGAAGAAGGACGTAATAATGAATGCTCTGATGTAATTTACCTTCATACAATGGAACTTCCTTAAATCACAGCTACGGGTGAATTGTATTGAGTGATGCTGATTTTATTGATGAAAATAATGAGTTTCAGAGTTCGGGGTTGGGGTGGAAGCACATATACCTCAATAGATCAAAACGTATCTTACTCTAGTCCAATATAATGAATGTGAATGTAACAAATAAATGATGGGAAGGGTATAAACAACCTAAAACCTACTATACTACGACTATAAGACATTGTCCTAGTCAACTGTTTCTCGTGTATATCTTAATTATTTAGAAATCGAATCGGGCCTTTTAAATATTTCAAATAGTAACACGTCAACAACTTTAAAATAGTTTTTGTTGCAATAAAAGAAACGATCATTTTATCTTGCAGGTGCTAATGTGAATGCATCTTTGGTAACCCACGGCGTTGGCTTCACTGCTACACTCTCTTTACATACAAAGTACGTATCCGAACAGACAGTGATATTTGACTATGTTAAAGTCAATGAGGGAAACTGTTATGATTCCTCTACTGGAAGATTCAAAGCTCCTGTGAGGGGGATGTATTCCTTCTCTCTAACCGTATTGACGGGAGGACTTCCGCAGCACGTTCATTTATTTATTATGAAAGACAAGGAGGAGATCGGAAGGGTGTTCTCGGGAGACGGAACAGGGTCAGTCATGATTGTAACTGTCATGGAGAAGGGTCAGGTGGTCTATGTCAAGGAAATGCCTGGCTATTCCGAAACTGTCCACGGAGACCACTGGTCGACATTCACTGGCCTACTACTCGATCGATATGGTTAGATATATTGCATCTATATCAAGGTCTTAACATAGAACTTTGAAATCGATTCTTTATAAATTTGTTTTGAATTGGATTGAATTGAAATTTTTGAAATCTTTATGTGCTAATCTGCCTTAACACATCAATTGTAATATTTTAATAAAATCACTAGAAGGTTGAATTGTGTCTATACTTTATGTTCTGTAACCCAGAAATGGTAGTAAAATATGTATACCCATTGTAGTGAATTTTTTATAGTAACCGAATACCAATTTTCTTATCGTGTAGTCGGACGATTTCTTATTATTGCTCATTCACAACACAAAGGTAAGCATGTAAAACCCTAATGATATTCATCGCTCGTACCGTCCTTGTTGGAATGATATCATGAAATCATTTGTTTTCCATTTCTATAGCGCCACCTGTGACAGCGCATTTTACGTCTGGAGATACCACAAAGATCAAATCTTTGTACTCATGCAGACTGGAGAGGTAATAAAAAGTAGAGTCCCATATCTTAGGCAACGATGGCTTACGAACCATGCCTGGAATGTGGTGATGCGTATTTATAAATTGATCGTACGTATATTATTACTAAGTACGCAAGGATAGGAACACTTGAGATCGAGTGAATTTTTTTTTCGTGGTCAAGATGAACAATAAACCTCACTTACAATGAATGCCTCATCCACGTACATAATCTGGCAACAGCATGAATATATCGAAACACTTGTATGTACATGCTATTTCTATTTTTTTTAAATTCCATAATATGAGACATAAATTGCTAAAAATTGTTTGAGGTACGGTATTATGTGATTGTTGTGCTTACTCAGTCTGATGAAAATCAGATTGTCGCTGTCTTGAGTGAAGAACTGAAATCGGCCGTTTAGGGGCCATGTTCTGGTGACTTTTAAATTAACCAATTGACTACAACTTTGACAAATTTGAAAGTAAAGTTAATTAAGTCGATAGGCCCAGACTCATCATGCTCTGCAGTCATACTGCCTAGTCTCCCCAAAGCGAAGATATAAGGCTTCATCTGAATGGCTGATAAAACTAGTTATTGTGGTAAAAAGCGTTGGTCACCTGAACATGACCACTAAGCCGTCGCTGTCAGATATTCACGTATTACAGAGAAGATCATATTTTCAATCACATTGGTGCTTACACAGAAGGTTTCAAGAAAACTGCTGTTGGTAGTTAATAATTATTATTAAAGTAAAATATGATTTTAGGATAGGGAAAATAATTTTTAATATGAACTATACTTTCAAAAAAGTAAGCTAGCTGATTACCCTTGAAATAGATCCCATAAAAAAATGTATTTTTCCAAAGACGTTTCCGTATGAAATAATTGTACGCAACAGTAGCTAGAAACTAAAACTAATTTCATTTTATCGTTGTCACTGCTGATGTGCTACTGAATGTAGGAGAAAAAATCTGACTCGACCAGAGTTTTAAAATGGGCACATAGAAGGGGAACGTTTCTCATGAATTAGCCACAGCATATTAGTGTCGTCTTACTAGAAGTTTCCTCTTGGATAGAACGTAAATTGGATCCGACGTGTCCTGCCGGTATTATCAAGAAACCATACTCTCTTGATTATATATTAACATGACGGTGTGTGGGAATTAACAATTTTGTGTTTTAACTATAGTAAGAAATGCACACAGTATAAATTGAAGTTCAACCCCGATATTGTCCGTTTTATCATCAACTTAGGGTTATCGTACTTGTACTCTTAGGAATCATTTCTTTGTCGTGTAAGTTTAAGACTATTTGTTTTGTACTATATTTTAGTGCTCCTGAATTTTATAAAACGTGTCTTCGAATAGATTGCTATAATGAAATGTTAGTGACGAAAAATGTAGATTTTTAATAGTTGTTTTAAAGCGGTTATATATTGCCAGACGAAACCGGACTTCTACATGAGATTACATGCTCACTGGTCATCAATCTTTAATGATTTGGTTTCTGATTTTTCAATCAGTTTAATTCAATTTCTCAAATGTTTGCATGCTTTATTACTGGTCTTTATCGCCTCGGATAGAGTGACTTGTTTGAGCACCATCTTTGGGTAATTTGATGAAAAAATTAACTTCGATTTTAGCCTCTTAAAGGTTATGAAAACTGAAGTGAGTGAAGATGAAGAACTGGGTTTCAGGATTTACTTCCCTTGTCATCGACAATCGCTCCCCATGCACACCTTTCGTGCAAATATTTTCCCGATATGGTCTTATCTAGTCTGGCTATATCCCTGTTTGTTTATAGCATGAGACGCTCAGATGGTAATGGTGTTATGGACACCCTGGTCGCAATTCGGTTAAAAATTATAAATCAATGAATGAACTGAGTAAGATTTATTGACTTTTTATCTTGTATATGCTCTTCAGTACTGAAATCGACAGGGTGTACAAGCAAACGTGGATATAGTCTCAGACTATAAATGACGAGACCCAAATGGTACCAACTTTGTGTCAGCCCAGTGAATGCCGTTAAGGAATCTATTGAAAAACAATTCAATTATACCGATCCAAAATAACTTCTCGTTTACAGAGCCTTGTAGATTTATGCGTGGTAATTGATTACACTATATATTACCTATGCACATTTAACCCGTCAACTACTTCTTTATTATTATTAGTAGTAATATATATATATAGTTCAGTTATATATGTGAGAGTAGTCAGTTAATCAGTTCCTATTATTGTTGAAACCGCTCCGATGGCCTAGGGGTTAGAGCGTCCGCCTCGGAAGCGGGATGTCGTGGGTTCGAGCCCAGGCTGAGTCATTCCAAAGACTTACAAAAATGGTACTAACATCTACCTCGCTTGACGCTCAGCATTAGGAGGTTAGTAATAGGACTGGTTGGCCTGGTGTCAGGATAATGTGACTGGGTGGGACATCATGCTACATGTCTGCGGCATGATGCCCCAGTGCCAGATATAACTATAAACTGCCATACTGTAGACATCGTAGCAATATGAATGAACAATTGTTAAAGGTACGTTATAAATCCCAATCACACACACACACACACACACACACACACACACACACACACATTAATGTTGAAAAGTCCGTGAATTTAACGATATAGCAATTTTATGGAATACATTGAATCTGTTGATCATGAAAACATGAATTACAAGACAACTATGAATTTGTTTGAGATTTCAAAGAAATATGCTATTTTATTCACACCTATGAGGAAAGTTAAATTGGATTATATTATAGATTATGAAAGGAGGTACTGTATTGAAGAGAACCAATGTCATTTACTTGGCTTAAAATAATTATGGCGAAAGATTAACGCAATTCTTTTCAGACGATGCCAACGTCTGGGTAAAATGTACATAACTGTAGTTTTGAACCATAAATCATTTAAATGTTATCGCTGTCGCGCGACATGTACAACTGGAACAAAGAGAATTCAACGAATCAAAAATGCTATAGTGGGTCTCAACTATGGAAATGTTCTGTCACGAGCATCATATTTTTTTTCTGCCCTTATAAACCTTTCCCCTTGGATAGATAGTGCACAAGTTGCGAGTTATGCTGATAATGCCAAGACAATTCTAATTTAACACAGCATTTACAAAATGGTTTATTTAAATTGAAATAGTTTTATGTGTCAATATTAATAATTGTTTTAAAACGAATCAATTATTATATCTGTTTAACATGCTATAAATACATCTAGTGGACCATTCTATAAATATATCAGTTTGACGTGGCCCAGGCGTGTTCTGGTGCATGAAAACTACTATAATATCTCCCCTTTCCATTCTATATCATAAACATGTATTGTACAAAGTAAACTGAGGCCCCGAATGGTCTAAAGTGCTCACCGGTACGGATCACTGCCATCTCACCTTTGTTCGTTCGAGTCTCAGGCTCGGCTAATGCCCACATGTGAGAAAGCTTCCCGGTAGCTTCTCGTGGGTCGGTGATTGTTTCCGGGGTTTTCCTGTGTTCTTCCTCCATCATTAATACTGGCCTCCATGTATGGCCTATCCTGTGCTGAGAAATGGCGTTAAACCCTACATCAACAACAAGAACATCAACAACAAAGTAAACTATTGCATTAAATAGTTAAAATGGTACGTCTGTGTCTCTAAATTCTACTACTGATACTACTACTACTACCATAACTATTACTACTAATACTACCACTACTACTACTACAACTAATACTACCACTACTATTACTACTACTACTAGTGATACAAAAAAAGAGGTTTTGCATCTGGTGATGGAAATGTTACACGTTTTAACGTATTCCTTGTCGCATTCGTACATGTTAAAAAGTTAATTGTTAAAACATAACTTTGCGGTAGTTGTGACATAATGAATCTACGCTCAAGATGCGTACATAACTGAAATACGGTAGTTGTCATAAAATATAGTTCCACATCCTCTTCATACATAGCGTAGCCAATACGAAATCTCGTTTCTTAATTTGGAGTAGGATGTAAATGGAGAACTCTGGCACATCACATAATTTTTAAGCTTATTTCTTTTTAGCTTTATCTTTCCTAAAATGTTATATGCTAAAATAGTACGTTAAGGTTTACAATATCCTGATCCAGAATTATATTTTAGATTCCGTGGTCAGCATATAATTTAAAATTTCAAATATACTGGCCATACTGGGGATGTTATTGCGAGTAGATTATGCTCTCTGATACATTGCCTTGTGAAACGATTATTCCGTTTTTCGGTTGGCTATGTGGTGGCTATGTGGTGACTACCATCGCACACAAATTCCAAGCGCATACTGCGACATCCATGTCCCATACGATCCAACTTGGGGACGGCAAGAGGCTCATATCCCATTAGGTTCTAGACCTTCAACTTGGAAGAGGTAACCGATAAATATCACACCCATTCTACCAAGACGCGGCTTCAGGAATTGAAGGCATCTTCCAATCAATCACGTTTAAATCACCCGACACATTTCTGAGTTGGATACAGTGCCCAGCACCTCTGCTGATGTGTCTAAAATCAGAGAGTTTTGCTGAATCAGACGCAAAGAAAATATTTCGTTTTCAAAATCCCAGCCTTGCAGGTTATATACACCCAGTCGTATTCATTTATTGGGGGAACTACCACATGCAATAGAGGTCAACATTTATTTCTGATCAGCGGTGAATGTCACCAAATGAGTACTTTACCTTTGTTATGATAGTCTTGATTTTGTTCGTTTGTCTAAATTAACGTCGCTTCGGAATAATTCATCTACATTTAGGTCGTAAAGTTAGATCACGGTCTGATACAAAAGCTGCAACCACCTCATCATTAGTGGAGTCTCTTTATTATTGGTAATCAACCATGGTGTCGCCTGTAGAATCAGACGTCTTTTTGCCGTGAATAGAAAAGAAATACAATGTGCGCTTGAAATTTGTGGCCCGCTATCAAGTCTTGCAAGGTGTTCCTCACCTTATGCAGGGTGGGTTGTAAAAATTCGTGTCGCCTGTTCATGGATTGTCAAACGCTTTAACTCTCACCATCACCTTACGTGATGTGACATCTGTCTTGAAAAATACTATGGTGTATGTTTGGTTTGCAGAAAATGGCTAAAACCATATACAGAGTCCAGTCACTCTTTCCTTCAAGAGTATTGACTCTGACACTCACCGGAAGCCAAAGTTTCATGACGCGGAATATAACCTGTTGCTCAAGACCAATCAGGGTTTTATAGATGCTTCTCAAAAAGAGTTTAGGTGTGACACCGGCATCATGATATCAATATCTGGACGTTACGTTGATGCTTAGCGGGCTTTAAAGAGTGGTTTGGGGCTTGGTTTGTTGACTTGACAAATGTCCATTTACAATTTGATTACCGGTCATCTGCATGAAATATAATTTGTCCGTCTTGAACTGTACTCCCAAATTGCATTAAGAATGTTCGAGTTGGTTACGTTATTTTCAGCGACTAAGTAGTGTCTTCATCCTTTACATTTTGAGATGATATATGTCGATCGGTTTCTTTCCTCTCGGAAAGCTTGTATTTTTTTCTCTCACACTAAATCTTAACTAGATTCTGTCATTAACATTATTGCTATGCGACTGTAGTCTTCAGCCTTTACCACCAATAAACCTTTCGTATTAAGCAGGGGATCTAAAACGGTTTGATGGCTTGGTACCATTTCTTAACGCTAGAATAATATGCATGAGTAATTAATGATTCAAGGTGTATATATAACTGCTCGCTCCAGATTGTGTGATCGCTACTCCGGTTTAAAATGGGCGTGTGTTTTTAGATGATAAAGACTTAAAGGAATGAAGATAATCTTTTGGCATTACGGCCAATGACGTGGAAATGAGAGAAGAACCATTTCTTTGTATAAAGACAGTAACTTCAGCAGCAGAAAAGGCGAGCCCATCTCAATTTAGAAGCGTCTATTTGCTAATCTAACACTTCCTACAAAACCGAAAAAATAACGGCAAAAAAGAAAGAAAGAACCAAATCGTCTAACTAACCGAGAGTTTCTCCTACGGGTTAGTTAATTGTGTTACTATTTTTTTTGTCGTTTGGTTTTATTATTATGCATGTAATTTCTACCTGATGACGTCTCATCGAGGTCACTCCATTTCTGCAGCTACGAATTAAGCCATTCTATTCACCGAGTATTTTATCAAGACCGATTCGATATCTTGATCTAGAATCGTGTAAAGTTATTGTTATAAATCCGTGACATGTTGACTTAGCACGACTAAAGATATTTCTAAAAAGAGTATAACCAATATCTCCGCTACACCAGGTCTGAACATATAAATACGCATTAATTTTTTGTTGATATTGCAAGCAGAGACAAAGAATCAGAGCCATTATCAACAAAGACATCAACAGAAGTAGCTTTTGCATGGAAAGAATTTATCAACGAGGACCTTTACGATGACCACAGTTATTACTGGTTGATCCAGACAAGGAATTTCAGGGTGTAGTATCATCGCTGATGAAACAAGATAATGTCAAGATACGGTGAGGACATAATGCATTACACCGTGATCAGGCAATAGTTGAACCATGTAATCGAACACTTACTGAGCGGTTAATTGTATATCAATATGTGAAACAAATAATTGAAGACAAGGCATCTCGATAATGGGTTGCAAGATTACCACGTGTGATAAATGAATTAAATAATGAAATTACTCGAACAACCAACATGAAACTCATTAATGCAATGACAACAACATGTACCCATAGAACGAAATGATTTTTCCAAACAACCACTATTAAGTAATGCTACTGTCCGATATTTATATGAGCGGGGTGAACCTGAAGTTGTAAGAAAAAGAGCGAATGACCATATTTGAAGTGTTACCACACATAAATATCTAACATAGTAAGATCTCCTGGTAGACCTGTAATCTATATATTAAATTCAACTGCTCCTCAGCGTCGATTTACACGTGAACAGTTGCAAGTAATACCCGAGGATACACAATTACCACAACGATCACTTAACTAGCACCTCTACGTCTATTACATTTAACACAGGTCAGCATCGTATTTTCACGTGTATGAGCGCGACTACTATCCTTCCTATCAACAAGAAATTGTCTTGGATGTTTACTCGAATATTGCCAATGCATTATACAATTATAGCTCGCACAGTGAATATTGTACTGTTGTTTCAGTATTATTTCAGTATTATTATAAATTCAGTATTCATATCAAATTCTCTAATATTTCTCTTGTCACTTTGTTTATACCCAGCGAGTTTTGCTCTTACTATATCATCGCTAATAATTTCGTTGCTGGTGTCAGTAAAATTTAAAATAACTCTCCGAAGCTGAGATATTCTTCTAACTCGTGATAAAGCGAGATAGACTAAGTTTGACCACTCGATGTGATCATCAATAATCCAAACAATTGCATCAGGTATAGTAAACCCCTGAGATAAATGCGTATCCTAGCGTCCATAGATATTTATACTCATCCTCGACAGCACTGATATTAACGATAATAATATCATTTAACACGAGATTCGGTTTCTGTATGTCCTGGAATTTCAACTTCGATATTATGTCGTCGTGTAAAAGTTGGCCTATAACATGATGGTACGGGCAATTCTGAAAACTTGTCCATATTTTTTCCAAATAATTGCCGCTGAAGTGTGTCTCTAACTATCTTTCTACTTGCCACTATTAAATCGTTTGGTATCCATTTATCCCAAAAATCATTTACGGAAGTTCTTGAAATTATTTAACACGCTATTCTACCTTCAATTTCATTATTCGGTTGTAGTCTGATTAATTACTTGAATTCACTTAAATCTGGGTCAAGCGCTCTATGATTAGTATTAATTTCTTCATCATATTCTGCAAAGTGTTTTAGCCAATCATGTCGGGATCATCCAACAAATGGCGGAAGTTGATCGCCACACATTATCACAGCTGTATTTTTCAGTACCAACCAATCAAGAAACATTTTTAATATATCCAACAACACTGTGCATATTTCATCCCAAATTATTATTCCGGGTATATATTTCTCACCCATTCGATCAGGAGTCCAGGCGTCAGCTTTATTCCAAAAGAACTATAAATACACGATTTCTGATCTCGTAGTTTCATTTCCCGTGTGAGTCTATGTGTAGAAATTAAGACAGCTAAATCAGAATTCTGTCTAAATAATTCAATAACACCAGCTGTCTTTCCGCATCCTCCTGATCAGTTTCAGTCTTATGTCTGCATAATGGATCGGATATAGATGAAGCCGTTGACATTTGTCGAGTCGTTATATCTAATCAATAAGTATCCATAATTTCAACATCTGTGGATTTTGATTAATTACATAACATTTCTATTTTTATTCTCCGTGATCTCCACTGCCCATAAGCGTTTGTAAAACTTAGTCATTGATTCTGTATATATATATACTATCGTTATAAAATTAATATGTTGCAACTCTAGCTGCGGTGTCAGGGAATCTATTTATCATTGATAGTAAATTTATATAAACATAAGCGAGAATAGATGGTCTTAGATGTGTATGCCGAGAAGAGACGTCATGGATATAATCAACAATTGTGCCGAACTTTTTCCCGTCACACAAGTAAGCATTCTCTCGACTTACAAGTATATTTCTCGCTGTCGCATCTGCGATTATAAAATCATATTCAGCATCATCTAGAATTAATTGTTCATAATATTGATTATGATCATATGCACAACCTTGAGTAAAGTTACCGATTATTCTTCATCCGAGATCTTTTACGGCGCTATCACTAATATTATGTCTACGCTGAAATATCTCCTTAAATTGCTTACTAATATAGTCCTCGGAAAGATCAGGAGAATTGTCTTTGTAATCGTTAATAATCGTATCAAAACTAGGTTGTTGTGGTTGTGGTAACCAAAGTTCAGTCTGCTTCTTATATGATATAATTATCAGCGGTATCAGCATTTTACAATCATATATACAACGTAAGAAAACTATTGGTGCTCAGAATTTCTTAAAGAAATGTCTACCAAACCAAATATAACAAACCGGATGGAGTCCTTTAGCAAGTTCAAATGATATAATACACTCCGACTCGGTGAGATCAAAATGTGATCACGGTTCGTATTTTTTTTATACTCGTGTCATCTCATGCGTGGGGCTTCCAACCGCGCAAAATAAACATGGCAGTCACCCATTCCGAGAAAACTTCCAGCATAACACGCGACCATATCAACCTAAATAACAACTTTATAATCATATTTAGTATTCCATAACCCACAGTGTCCGTGTTGAAAGCAACTTGATTGTACATGATCGAGAAATTCAAATCGTGTTGGCTTCCACGAATTCTTTTCCCCATCAAAGTGAATTGCAACTGACGGAACTGTAAATAATTTCTTAGTAACTGATCAATACTCTCTGTTGAATATATCTGCTCGAGTTTTTTCATTTCTTCATGAAGAGATTATCGACGATATATTTCACCGTTTATTCTTACAAATTGATCAAACTTACAACCTGGTTCATCGTCGGAACTCTGAAAGAACCATACTGACACAGGATCGTTTTTACTTAACGCCTAAATAAAATCAAACATGTTTTCCCTAGAGTTCTTTGGGGGGATACAATCTTACAGTTCGAACGCGTAGACATATTGTTACTCCATTGGTCCACGCGTGGGATTTATGATCAATGATATTCATTGGAGCTTCTCGTTTTTTTAATAATTTTTTTTCGAATCGTATAAATTCTCACCTGTTATACTTTTTACTATTATTGGAAATTTTAGTAATTTTCTAATTTCGATAGATCATTAACTGTAGCTCCGGCATTTTTGACTAATTCAGCCCACTTGTTTGTTTTTCTTCGTTGTAGATCCGGATCCGTCAGACCGTTTCCACGCATAGCTTTTATAAAATAATCTGTTACTCGCTCAGCGACACAATGTATCCTTGAAAATTTCATTGGTTCAATACTGGGTTTTTCATTTATCGGATAAATTCCATAAAAAACCGCGATTACACGATACGCTCGCTCATAATACGGTTTGTCAATACCAGCCAATATTCCAGGGTAGGAATTTTTACTCAGTGTTACGTCTATTGGATTTAAATTATTTATTTTTGAATGTCAAATCCAAATTTGTCATTTTGTCTTTCATATTCATTAATTGGGAGAATGTTCTGGTAAATTCAGGCTGACCTAGACTCTAACTGTAAACAAGTTTTGACCTTGGCTTGTTGACCTAATTCCTAACCCTGCTTTAGACATTGTCAACAAGCTTCTAAAACTATTGGTTAATTTCAAGGACAACTTTTTATTTTTAGTTCTTAAGGGTAGGAAATATCTAAATCATTCTATTAATACGTGACTTGGTCAAGGTAGACTCTTCCTCTGACCTTCTATCAATTTGTAGAAAATCACGCGATCCCTTGTTTACATATTAAAAACGGGTATTTAAATCATTGTACTGGAAGAGAGATTCAGTAGAATCTGGGCTTTTTATAAAGTTAAGTTGTGTATTTATGTTTGAGTGTTAATTTTAATTATCTTGTTCTGGACATTGTGTCATTTCGTCATAGAAAGAGGAATTATTTGGAAAAGAACCTGAATTCATAATTTCATCTGGATGATTATAAAACAAGATCTGCATCACGTGACATTGTCAGCCATTTTGGATTACATCGTCAAGATTCGAACCTGGAACTATTAGAACATTTATTTATCAGGACTCTTGTAATTTCCATTAGTGGATTTTTTTGTGAATTCTATATTGGATTAATGTTAGATTTGATTCTCTAAAACCGTAAGTTTATTTATTTTATGAAAATAATTGTACTTAATAAAAATCATTGTTAAAGTTTTACAAGCTTGTTAATTTTCACTTTTTCTGTGTTGCTGCTTATTCGAGCCTAAGCACGTAACATCAGTTTTTACTGTTTCTGCTAGTACAATATATTTTACTGTGAAAAAAAATCCGATTATCGAGATAGGTATTTGTGTTTCCCGCTCGTTTGTCATTCATCGCAGCATTAACACTATTATTGATTCGGAATGTTGACCATACGTGAGATGCGCCATCGCTGCTAAACTCTTTCTTGGCATCATGAATTTTATCAATTACATTTTTATTCTTCGTATCAACACATATTTGTATTGGTAAGTCAGGAGGTATTATATCGAAATTGAAATGCGTTTTCCAAGGCTTGATTTTTGATAATCTCTCAAACTCATCCATGCTATAATTAAGACAAGTATTTAAAGAAGAAATATTATATATCCAATGACTCAAACGATGAATCAGTGCATGTGGTTGATGATAGGGTCTTGAACTCCTTCCAATAAATCATGTATACATGAATTCTGCGGATATCATTCACAAAGTGTGCGGCGAGGAATATTAGGTCCAAACCGTGTTTACAATGTGTTGTTGGAGCTAGAAGAAAAAACACAGCTTGATGTGCATTGTGGTCGTAAGCAATATCGAGAGCATAAACGGTATTATGATCATAGAAATAACGACCTTGACAGAGTCAAGGATAAAATTATGAGAACCGCAGAGATTATATATCAAGATTCTCAAGTAACAATCCAGACAAGTAATGATTTAAACAAATATATATATTTGTATATTTGTATACAAGAATTTGTAAAGTATCCCACAATCAATAATTATGAAGCATCTCGTGATGGTGTAATCAGACACTGTCAGTTGAAAAGACCAGTGTGCACTGTCAATAATACTGGTTATCTCAGATTCACTGCTGAAAAAATATATCTTCATCACAAAATAATATACGAATGTTTCAATGGGGTGATCAAAGATGGTAATGTGATCGATCACATTAACGGTAGAAAAAGCGATAATGATTTATCTAATCTCAGATATGTCATACAAAGTCAGAATTAAGTATATGGGTTTACAGGAAGGTATACAAAAATTGCGAGACCTATTAAGTCCATCACAGAAACTGGTGAAGAAAACATATTTAAATCTGTGTCCGCAGCAGGTACATATTTTGATATGAATCCGAAAGGGATATATTTTAACCCAAAAAATATTACCAAATGCGCCTTCTCTAAAATATATAGAGATAAAATTCGGTTTGGATTTATAGACTAAACAGAGGCCGGCAAATGGTGGGTAATGACTGTCATGTATTCAGTATTCAGTAATGACTGTCATGAATTCAGTAAGTCAGAGTTACCTCGCTTGTTACTGTCAACCTTTAAGGGTATTTTTGTTCGTTCGAAGAATATCTGACTCATCATTCTAAATTCTGTCAGGCATAGAATTAACTATAATATATACTAACCAAGACGGTACAAAGCCAACAATTGTTTTTACTCACCTGTATTCACTCTTGAATACACCGCTTCTAGACTGACTGATAAATTTTCACTGCCTCTTTTATAGTCCCGATAAAACCCTCACAGAGACTTCTCCAGAAAATTGGGAAGAAGTGGACGGATTTATCAGTGGGTCAGTAATGTTAAGTTTCTGTTACTTGTTTTAAGACATCAAAACGTAAAGGTAAGCAGAAAAAGTTAGTACTACTAACGCTTTAACGAATACTCACAAAACAACTGATATATGATCAAAGACATGAAGAATACAACAATATAAGAATAGACTGACTAATAAATCGAGTTTTCTCAGATTTACTGCTGAAAAAGAAATATTTTTGTCACCAACTAATATACGAATTTTTCAATGGGGTGATCAAAGATGAGTCTTGTTGTAGGTTTAAATTCTAACTGTTTCAATGGTGTGATCAAAGATAAGTCGAGTTGTACATTTCAATTTTAATGTCGGAGTCAAACACATAAAAACGCAAAGATTGGCAAAGGTCTGATTAGAATCATTGTTTCGGGAAAGACAACGGTGGCCCTGCATATTCGTGGACCGAGCTATGCATTCCGTCATTCGATGTTATTCCTTCAGTTGCTCCTTTTCCCTCAGTCTTTGCTTGAATCGTATCTGGTTTTGGTTTGGGGCATTCTTGCTGCTGCTTTTTCGTTTTTTTCTTCTTCTTGTTCCACGCCCTTTTGATTTTATAGTCTCGTCCTCCATCACACTACTATTCAATATGATTAAAATCAGATCTAAACTGTAAAACATGAAGATCTGCTACCGACCGTTTAGGGTCATGTTCTAGAAACCTGTTGTTATTACCATAATTGATAATTCTACCAACTAATCAGATGAAGTCTTTCATCTTCTCGTTCTGAGACTAAGCAGTGCGGACGAAAAGCATAACTGTGAACCGAACTATTTGATTCACTTTACGATTTTTAAATCCTACATTTCCGTTGGGTAATTCAAAGACCACGAGAACATGATCCATAACTGGTAGTCATCGTATTTTTATATATGACAAAAGAGATCTGATTTCAATTAAATTGCTTCAATTCTTTAAACCATTAGGTGTTGTAGTCATCTCAATTTGACCCGGTCACGAGGTGCTCTCCGCCCTGTAGAATGCAACGGTTTATTTTAACTTTACAATTTTACAGTGGTCTGCCATTCTGGCAAATCGATTACGTAGAAGCAGAATGCACATCTGGAGTTCTATTCTGTTGTTAAAACATTTCCCCCTCTCATTTTGGTGGTGATAGAAGAGTTATATTTATGCATTTTTGGTAGGGATTTAAAGGTAATTGTTTTTTTCTTGAGAATATGAGTTCTGAGAGTGATTAGTTGTCTGTGTATATTTTGGCGACAGTGCACAGTGTGTACGTAGGCCTTAATGATGATCCGGAAGTGAAATCTATGTTCTGTTTACATGCTGCTCTGTTTACAGTGCAGCCTGTGAACCTTTGACAATAACTGCAGCGTGAAGTCATCTTTGGAGGTAGTTTAGATTAACATATGATTTGCATTGATTGTCAAACAACGGAAAGGTCAGTACTGAGAGATAAATGTAGAGAACATATCTTAAAATGAATTGTGATGTTTGTCCATCTGTATATAGTCTACTGGTGGACTAAAACTGAATTGGAGGTCATACCTAACACAACTCAACCCACGTGACATATTTTAGACATGGTGTAGTTTGTATCTACCAATGACAATCTTGAGTAGTGGATTTATTTGTGTTACCTGCATATATTATTTCATATAAACTGTGCAGAATTTTAACATTGTTCCGTTCAAGATTGTATCATGTTGTATTTTATGTTTACATTGATTTGGAAGGGTTTATCTTTCTAGTGTTTTTGTGCAATTCATTTAACACTGTCTCGAACATTTGCCTTATGTCTGCACTAGATTTCTATTATTGAAGTAATGTGACGTAAGCCGCTACATCATATATTATAAGGCAGTTCATATCATGTGACGTTCATATTGAAGTATTGCAATAACATATTTTCATACAAACATATTATCACTCAAACGGATATGCTATCGCGCAGGATAGGAGACGGATTTAAGATTGTGTTGTTGTTGAAACGAATAAAGAAAGACATAAAGTATACCTCCACCACACCAAAATCAATAAACAAACAGTTAAAAGAAATCACTTTATAAATAGTTTGAGCAGTATCACTGTTGTTTTATTTTTAGAGAGGTTTACATTTCCCTGTAAGTGAAATTAAAATTTTGCGGCATATTGTTCTTTAGTAGCTTCACATTCCATTCCAGATCGGGCTCTGTCGGCTGCACATATCCGACTCCAATGAAATCCGTCTCGAAGGCTAACGTACTATAATGTTAATATGGGACTACTTAAACTCATTTTCTAGTCCTTCATTTGTGAAATGAGAGACTCGGGATCATTTTGTGATTGCTGAAGTTGTTGTTGTCAAAGAAAGAAAAGTATTGTGATTTTTGTTGTTTTTCCTCTACCCGCTCCATTTACGCATTGTCTACTTGTACGTCCAAGGCTTCCCTCACCAACTGGTTTACCAGTTTGAATGTAATTACATTCTTCTTAATGGTGTTTTGTTTTTAATTACTTTTAATTGTATTTCTTCAAACCAGTCAAAGAGGTGCATACTCTAATTATTTGGGAGTTTGGATTCGTAAAATAAAACAAAACTTGCTGTAAATTTTCTAGCTGATTTTTTTCTCTCGCGGTTGTGAGGTTGACAATGAATGGCGTAAGATGATGATAATTACGAAATTGCATTATAGTCGTTTTTGGTCATTTGGCCATATACGCCTGGTGAATCAATATACTCAAAGAAACGTATCATATACATTACAAAAGTCATTTTGATGCCAAGTTAGGAAAGGATATAGCGAAAAACATCAAGCATCACCGGAATCATACAAAATCGTCCCCAGTTTTTATTTTGGTGGGGCTGTCGCTATTGGCCAATTTTGTGTAAGCCACTCATTTGTCAAGTTACAATTTATTGATTTCATTTAAAATTAGAGTTTCATGATCAGAGTTTACATAATGTGCCCCATGTGTCCATGTATGAATATTTCTCTCTGTAAATATCAGAGTTAAGTGCATGGCAGAAACACTTTGAAGGTTGGTGTCTCAGACGTAATTGTTCAGTATTTCACACATAATGAGCGTTGAGGTTCTTGTTGAATTCCAAATATACAACTTATTGACTGACAGCTGAAGGTATATGGGTGGAGTTTGACGACACGACAGTTGGCATGGGTTGCACAACAATTTAGTGGATTTGTAACGTGCCCGTATGTGGTACTTTTTAATTCAAGTGCGACCAATTTAACATTAAATTTGATTGGTTGAAAATGCATAGTAATATACAGATCATTATAATTGGTGCTTGTCAATGAGATCAATCACGTTGATCTGCTTAGATTGGTACAAATAAGCACTCATTACTAGTTTTCTGAGGGAATTTTCACGCGATAACTGTATGATAAATTTGATTGGATTGACAATGGTATCTCAGTAATTACGTAGTCATTAGTCTGTTGATGCTTTGATGTAATATATCTTTATACAATAGGACGTCATTAAATCACATAAAACTCAACATACCAAAATCTTACCTTACTCGAGTCACATATACTGAATGGAAATGCAACAAAAAATGATGGACAGAATATAAAGAACACTAAAAGCTACAATACTACGATTATAAGACATTGTTACTCACTCAACTGTTTCTCATGTATATCATAATTATTTAGAAATTGAATCAGGCCGTTTAAATTATTCGAATAGTAAAACGTCAACAAATTTAAAATAGTTTTTGTTGCAATCAGAGAAACGATCATTTTATATTCGAGGTGCTTATGTGAATGTATCTTTGGTAAGCCACGGCGTCGCCTTCACTGCTACACTCCTTTCACAAACATCGTACGTATCCGAGTAGACGGTGATATTTGACCATATTATTGTCGATGAGGGAAACTGCAATGATTCCTCTACTGAAAGATTCAAAGCTCCTGCGAGAGGGTTGTATTTCTTCTCTCTAACCGTATTGACGGGTGCAAGTTCTCAGTTGGTTCATTTATTTATTATGAAAGACACGGATGAGATCGGAAGGGTGTATTCGGGAGACGGAACAGGGTCAGTCATGGTTGTAACTGTCATGGACAAGGGTCAGGTGGTCTATGTCAAGGAAATGCCTGGCCATTCCAAAACTGTCCACGGAAACCACTGGTCGACATTCACTGGCCTACTACTCGATCGATATGATTAGATACAATGCTTGTATTCAACGTTTTAACATAGAACTTTGAAATCAATTGTTTATAAATTTGTTTTGAAGCTGGTTGAATTGGACTTCAATCACGACAAATTTTTTCAATAGAAACGTTGCACAGTTCACTAATCAGTGTGTTCTAATAAGACTAATTTAGTCATAAATCAGATCTACATCTCTCTAAACTGGGCTGTTTTATGAAGACAAATGCTATCAATAACACTGATTTATAAAGCACTAAGTAGTGACTCTTCATTCAAAAGCTATCTTAAAATATTCATGTAACAGGTGAAATTATTTCGTGAATATTAGACTGTTCTAAGCAAACAGATTTTGGCCAAAATACAGATTTATAAATCACTAAGCAGTGACTGTTCTTTGAAAAACGATTTTATCCACACAACAGGTAAAATTATTTCGTGTATATTGGACTGTTTTGTGAAGACAGATTTTTAAAAAAAAAAAAAAGCCATTTACAATTCACTAAGCAGTGACTATTCTATGAAGACCGATTTGGTTCGCACAACAATCGAAGTATTTTCTTAAATATATGAGTATGTTTGTGAAAGCGATTTTTTCCGCAGAACAGGTGAAATTATTTCGTGCAATGGGTATGTTATACGAAAAAAAAATTTGTGAAACAATTAAGAATGTAATTTTAATAAGCAGCGACTCTCCTAAATCATGTAAGGCAGTGCACGGAAGCATATTTACTAATTAGCAGATAAATTAATCGCCATGGTACCCAATTTAGAGATAATACCTTTCTGACCGGATTCGCCATTGTCTGGTGGAATACGTCAGTAGTCTGTGCCCTTGTATGGTTGATTACGTCAGTGTTCTGTGAGTTCCGTTCCGATACATTTTTATTGTCCAGTAATATACGCACTTGTTTATGAGATCAATCACGCTGATCTGCTTGGATCGGTATAAAAGCACTCATTACTAGTTCTCTGAGGGAATTTTCATACGATAACTACGATAAATTTCATTGGATTGGCAATGTTCTCAGTCACACTTTTGTGTTTACTTGCCACTTCTGCCTGTGTTATAACTGCCATCTTGGATGGTGTGGGTAGGACAGATCTGGAAGTTATTCGTATTTGACAAGAGGAGAAGAAAGCCAAGCGACGTCTTCTTCAGAATGACGTCGAGGTGCTTATGCTACAAGTTGAAGAACTGAAACGAAAATGTGAACAAAGGGACAAGCAGGGTACATAATTCTCTCAATACATAATCATTTTTTTTTCATCGTCTATTGTATATCGACAATTGTGTACGGTTATATATTTCTGTGTTAGGTGTTTTTATTGTTTCCTTTTGTAACATGAATGTTCAGTTGATTTTTCCGACTTGAAATGTCGCTCAGGAAATATTTCACTATTTACGCACAGGGACTAGTATCGTTGCTTACAATTGACCGGTTATACATGTACTATATAATATATTCGTCGCTTACAATTGACCGGTTATACATGTACTATATAATATATTCGTTGCTTACAATCGACCGGTTATACATCCGAGGGCTAGGGGGCAATAGGTTGTATTGTGTGAAGGTGGTTTTATTGATGAAAATAATGGGTTTCAGAGTAGGGCGGGGGGAGGGGGGGGGCGTAAAAACTAATCTTGTCCCCGGGTTCCAACCAATCTAGCTACGCCTCTAAAGCACATATACGTCAACAGACCAAACAACTTACCTTACTTGAGTCCAATATAATGAATGTGAATGCAACAAATAAATGATGGAAAGTGAATAAACAAAACTAAAACCTACAATACTGACGATTATAATATAGTGTTCTACTCACTCAACTGTTTCTCGTGTCTATCATAATTATTTAAATATTAATTAGGGCCTTTTACATATTTCGAATAGTAACGCATCAACAACTTTAAAATAGTATTTGTTGCAATGAGAGAAACGACTATTTTATATTCCAGGTGCTTATGTGAATGCAGTTTTGGTAACCCACGGTGTTGCCTTCACTGCAACACTCTCTTTACATACAAAGTACGTATCACAACAGACGGTGATATTTGACCATATTATAGTCAATGAGGAAAACTGCTATGATTCCTCTACTGGAAGATTAAAAGCTCCTGCGAGAAGGCTGTATTTCTTCTCTCTAACCGTATTGACGGGAGGACTTCCTTAGCATGTTCATTTATTTATTATGAAAGACAAGGAGGAGATTGGAAGGGTGTATTCGGGAGACGGAACAGGGTCAGTCATGGTTGTAACTGTCATGGAGAAGGGCCAGGTGGTCTATGTCAAGAAAAGACCTGGCCGTTCCGAAACTGTCCACGGAGAGAACTGGTCGACATTCACTGGCCTACTACTCGATCGATATGAGTAAATACAATTCATCTATATCAGCGTCTTAGTATAGAGCTTTGAAAGCAATTGTTTATAAATTTGTTTTGAATCTGATTGAATTGGACTTTTTCTAAACTGTATGTGCTAATCTGCCTTAACACATCAATTATAATGTTTGTAATAAAATTACTAGGAGGTTTGATTGACTGTGTCTATACTTTTTGTACTATAACCCAGAAATTGTAGTACACTATGTATACTCATTGCAGTGACGTTTCATTAGTATCCGAACACCAATTTTCTTCGGGTACTGAACTGGAAGTATTAATTGTGATGTGATTCCTGACAGGCCCAACTTTTTAGTAAAACTTTTATATTTGAATGCCAGACCTATTTGAACTTTATACATGAAGTCTTTTTGAATTTCCTTGCATACAAGACTTGTGACACCTGCTGGAAAGTGTGTAATGCTGGTGTTCCACCGGGTGCACGTGCGGATCCATTTGCTCTTGAGAAATCAAAACTAAATTTGCTATATCTTCCTTAATGATAGGACTTTCTCAATGCTGTAAAAACCTAATTGTGATACAAGATAAGGCTTGTCTGCAAATATGTTTAAAGTTTATACATCTTGATCAATTAAAATTTTAATGGAAATTTAAATAAGCATTTTAAATATATAAACTAAATTTTATTGAAAAATTAAATTTTCATTAAAATTTTGAAAACATATTTTGACAAAGTTTAGACAGAAAAGTTGATCAATCAATGGTATTTAAAATAAAGGGTGGTTTGTGTCTGTGTAACTGAGAACATTTTTCCCAGGTTTAGTGAAGTCGCATGACTCATAGTGATCTCGGCAACAAACCGCAATATGCCTGTCAAGGTGCATATAGGTGTACATACTAAAGTAGCAACAACAAGTTCTATGTTCCATATTTATTGTGTCAGGTACCTAGGCAGTTATTTGTATAACTAATAGTGCACTTAGATTTAAATATCTGATGGGACCACTTCCATGTTTTATAGGAAAATTGCATTACTTTTCAGTGTCGATAACTACAAAAAGCGACAATAAGATAGGAAAATACAGTTTTTAGGCAGGCTTTACCTTACTGAATAATGGTGTTAATCTCTCTCATGAATATCTAACCCATGTCCTTGAGGTGCTATATATTAGTGTGGTGATATCATGATCGCTTATGGCAGTACACTGCATATGTCCTTATGAAACCTTGCTATCACCACCAGACTACTGGAGAGCTTCCAAGCTGATCCACCACTAACACTTTGTTCCAGATACCAGCCTAGACCTGAAAATATATAAAATGTTTCACTTATATCTAGAAAACAGTAAGATGTATGCAAATGAAGTTAAAATGTGTTAGATATAGTGATTTCCAAATGCAAGCATAGGAAAGAAATATTAAACTTGACAGAGTGACACTCAGAAATGTAAAGTAATAGTTATGTATTAAAGTATTAAATTCATCCTAAAAGTATATGAAGTTTCTATAAGCATATCTAGTCATTTACAGGTTAAATAACTAATCAGGTAGACTATGCATCACAAACTTTAAGGAAATGCTGGGACGGTGAGGTTTGATCATTGGTGGAAACATTAGTACATGCCAGTATACAGGAAAGTCAAGCGACAATGTAGTAAAAAAGAATATATTACTATAAGCAATCTTATTCATGAGGGAAATAATAATTCTGGATATTGCAAGAGAATACAGCCAAATGTGGCCACACATATCAACTACCCGAAAACTTGTAAACAAGAATGGAAATTTGCATATGTGGGGCATATACAAAGTAATTGTTATGATCAAATGTGCAAAAATAATTCAAATGATCTATTTGAACATTTAAAATGTATTTTAAAGGGTGTTTGATACCAATTATTAACCTCAATGGTTCAATAGAATCAGACATCAGCTGATAATACAATACCGCACTCTGTCCAAGTACTGAATTGAAATATGTTACCATACATGTGCATATTAATGAAGACAATAACATTTTGGGATAATTTTAGTGCACACAGCCAGAAATGTGTCTTACAGATTCACTGTAGGTACAATGTCAGCCTATATGATATACTGAATGTGAAATTTGGATCCCAGAGATCCTAAAATATGTAAATATTTGTTCATGTGGGATATGTAACCATGCTTAGATCAGTTGTACACAGTCAAACTCAAAATATCTGTTTGAATATATATTATGCAATCTTTAGAGTGTCAGTTAACAAATATTATTAGTAATTAACAATGCATAAATTAGGATGGATCATTAGAATTTACATAACATCATACAGGCCACAATACCGCACTTCACTAATCAATATCTTAACCAAATTGAACAATAAAATTGAATGCATTTTGTGTTCAACTTACATCATTTTGCTGTTTTCGTACATCCAAGGGTAAATATACACGTTTAAAGTATGTTTTATCCCTTCAACCTGCATTTCATTCTCAGAAAGTTTAAACTGATTTAGTAGAGAACTTGAGTAGGTTCTAGTATAAAGTTTTCATCACTGTCCTCTCACTAAACACCCTGTAACTATATGTGTTAACAATGACTAAAGGCTATATAAGCAGATATGTGTTACTCAGGAAGTCACCCCATCATAAACACATAAATTAACTGATTGGACAACTAATAAATAATTTGAATGATCAATACAAAATAGAATCTGTATTTCATATATTTTAAATGTATGTCTCATTTTGACTTACAAAGATATTTTCTCTGATAAAATTTGACAAATATCCATCATTGTAGCTTGTATATGGTGTAGGAGTATAAACATGCTGATATTATTTATTATTATTATTTCCAAAAATATTAACTATGTGCATTTTAAGGGGCAAATTTTAATTTTTTAATTTTTTTTTTAAGATTGTGTGTTCATTAGTACTTTCAAGATTATTGTAACTGAATTCTGTCTGATTCGTCTCAATATCTACTCCAGGAACTTCAAAACGTTCAAAACACAGTAGCACGGATCAACCGTAAAGTACCACAATCATAGCACACCTTCCCGCTTCTCGGCACCCTACACTGACTACCCATTCGATCCAGAATCAAGCACAGCATTTGCTCCCTTGCTAAATTTCTTTGACGGACTCCAATCCAAAATATATATGAGCCTAAGTTTTACATATGTGTTCTGTGCGTGAACTTTTATATATGTGCTTTACGTGTGAACGTGTATATATGTGTCTTTTGCGTAAAGTTCTATTCATGTATCGTGTGTTAAGCTCTAAATATGTCTCATGCGGGAAATTCTACATGTCAAGTGCATTAAATGTTTCGTGATATATATATATATATATATATATATATATATATATATATATATATATATATATATATATATATATATATAATCACTTAGCACTATCTCTTTGCATTTTTGCTTGGATAGGGACTTCGTTCAGATCAATACAGTCATTGTTTATTAACCAACAGTTAATTGCGTGGCAGAAATACCTCAAAGGTTGGTGTCTCAGACGTAATTGCACACTATTTCACACGTAATGAGGGTTGATGTTATTGTGGTATTTCGAATAAACAACTTATTGACTTACAGCTGAAGGTATATGGGTGTAGTTTGATGACACAACAGTTGCCATCGGTTGCATAATAATTTATTGGTTTTATAACGTGATCGTATGTGGTATCTTGGTTCCAAGTGCGACCAATTTAACATTAAATTTTATTGGTTGAAAATGCGTAGTAATACACTGGTCATTATAACTGGTGCTTTTTTCAGACCAATCACGCTGATCTGCTTGAATCGGTAAACATAAGCACTAATTACTAGTTCTCTGAGGGAATTTTCAAGCGATAATTGTAGGATAAATATCGTTGGATTGGCAATGTTCTCAGTCACACTTTGTGTTTACTTGCCACTTCTGCCCGTGTTATAACTGCCATCTTTGAAGGCGTTGTAATACATTGATCATTGTAACTGGTGCTTGTTTACGAGACTAATCACGCTGATCTGCTTGGTAAAAATAAGCACTAATTACTAGTTCTCTGAGGGAATTTTCACGCGATAACTGTACGACAAATTTCATTGGATTGGAAATGTTCTCAGTCACACTTTTGTGTTTACTTGTCACTTCTGCCCGTGTTATAACTGCCATTTTGGAAGGTTTGGGTAGTGCAGAACTGGAAGTTGTTCGTATTCGACTAGAGGAGGAGAAAGCCAAGCGACTTCTTCTTCAGAATGACGTCGAGGTGCTTATGCTACAAGTTGAAGAACTGAAACGAAAATGTGATCAAAGGGACCAGCAGGGTACATAATTCTCTCTATCATCTTCATTTTTCATCGTTTATCAGTTTATGTCCAATTCTTTACGGTTATATATTTCTGCGTTAGGTGTTTTTATTGTTTCCATTTGTAGAAAGAATGTTCCGTTTATTTTTCCTACCAGAAATATTGCTCATATTGTGCTCCTCTTAGAACTTATTTCACTATTTTCCCACAGGGGCTCTTATCCGATCTTACAATCGACCGGTAATACATGTACTATATACTATATTGTCATATAGTACATGCATTACCAATCGATTGTAAGCAACGATACGAGCCTTTGTGTATTTAACTATTCATCACTCTTTTGTATAATCTGAAATCAGAAGAAGGATGCAATAATGAATGCTCTGGTGTTATTTACTTTCATACAATGGAATTTCCTTAAATCACATCTGAGGCGTAGCTACGGGGGAATAGGTTGTATTGAGTGATGGTGATTTTATTGATGAAAATAATGAGATTCAGGGTTCGGGGGTGAGGTGGAAGCACATATACCTCAATAGATCAAAAAGGTATCTTTCTCGAGTCCAATATAATGAAAATGAATGTAACAGATAAATGATGGAAAACGTATAAACACCACTAAAACCTATTATACTACGATTATTAGACATTCTTCTACAAAATCAACTGTTTCTCGTGTATATCATAATTATTTAGAAATCGAATCGGGACGTTTAAATTATTCGAATAGTAACAATACGTCAACAAATTTAAAATAGTTTTTCTTGCAATAAGAGTAACGATCATTTTATATTGCAGGTGCTTATGTGAATGCATCTTTGGTAACCCACGGCGTTGCCTTCACTACTACACTCCTTTCAGATACAACGTACGTATCCGAACAGACGGTAATATTTGACTATGTTAAAGTCAATGAAGGAAACTGTTATGATTCCTCTACTGGAAGGTTCAAAGCTCCTGTGATGGGGCTGTACGCCTTCTCTGTAACCGTATTGACGAGAGGAATTCACGTTCATTTATATATTATGAAAGACAAGGAGGAGATTGGAAGGGTGTATTCGGGAGACGGAACAGGGTCAGTCATGGTTGTAACTGTCATGGAGAAGGATCAGGTGGTCTATGTCAAGGAAAGCCCTGGCCGTTCCGAAACTGTCTACGGAGACCACTGGTCGACATTCACTGGTCTACTACTCGATCGATATGATTAGATAAAATGCATCTATATCAACGTCTTCACATAGAACTTTGAAATCAATTCTTTATAAATTTGTTTTTAATCGGATTGAATTTTACTTTTTTTAAAACTTTATGTGCTAATCTGCCTTAACACATCAATTGTAATGTTTTAATAAAATTATTAGAAGGTTGGATTGTGTCAATACTTTGTGTACTGTAACCCAGAAATGGTAGTAAAATATGTGTACCCATTGTAGTGAATTTTAAATAGTAACCGACTGCCAATCTTATTATCGTGTAGTCCGACGATTTCTTATTATTGCTCATTCACAACACAAAGGTAAGCATTTAAAACCCTGATGATATCCATCACTCGTTCCGTCCTTGTTGGAATGATATCATGAAATCATTTGTTTTTCATTTCTATAGTGCCACCTGTGACAGCGCATTTTACGTCCGGAGATACCACACAGATCAAATCTTATCAGCAACTTTGGGAGATCGTTTGTGTACTCTTAGGAATCATTTGTTTGTCGTGTAAGTGTTAGACTTTTTGTTTTGTATAGTACTACGTTTTAGTGCTCCTGAATTTTATCAAACGTGTCTTGGAATAGATTGCTATAATGAAAAGTTAGTGACGAAAAATGTAGATCTTTAACAGTTGTTTTAAAGCGGTTATATATTGCCAGACAAAACCGGACTTCTACATGAGATTACATGCTCACTGATCATCAATCTTTGATGATTTGTTTTCTGATTTTTAATCAGTTTAATTCAATTTCTCAAATGTTTGCATGCTTTATTGCTGGTCATTATCGCCTCGGATAGAGTGACTCGTTTGAGCACCATCTTTGGGTAATTTGATGAAAAATTTGAACTTCGATTTTCTTATACGACGGAAGGACCTTTAGCCTCTTAAAGGTTATGAAAACTGAAGTGAGTGAAGATGAAGAACTGGGTTCCATGATTTACTTCCTTTGTCATCGACAATCGCTCTCCATGCACACCTTTCGTGCAAATATTTTCCCGATATGGTCTTCTATATAGTCTGATTATATCCCTGTTTGTTTGTAGCATGATACGTTCAGACGGTAAAGGTGTTATAGACACCCTGGTTGCAATCCGGTTAGAAATTATAAATCAATGAATGAACTGAGTAAGATTTATTGACTTTTTATCTTGTTTATGCTTTTCGTTACTGAAATCGACAGGGGGTACAAGCAAACGTGGATATAGTCTCAGACTATAAATGACGAGACTCAATTGGTACCAACTTTGTGTCAGCACAGTGAATGCCGTTAAGGAGTCCATTGAAAAACTATTCAATTTATACCGATCCAAAATAACGTCTCGTTTACAGAGCCTTGTAGATTCATGCGTGGTAATTGATTACACTATATATTACCTATCCACATTTAACCCGTCAACTACTTCTTTATTATTATTATTAGCAATATATATATATATATATAGTTCAGTTATGTATATGTGTGGGTAGTCAGTTAATCAGTTCATATTAATGATGAAACCGCTCCGATGGCCTAGTCGTTAGAGCGTCCGCCTCGGAAGCGGGATGTCGTGGGTTCGAGCCCAGGCTAAGTCATTCCAAAGACTTACAAAAATGGTACTGACATCTACCTCGCTTGACGCTCAGCATTAGGAGGTTAGTAATAGGACTGGTCGGCCTGGTGTCAGGATAATGTGACTGGGTGGGACATCATGCTACATGTCTGCGGCATGATACCCCAGTGCCAGACATCACTATAAACTGCCATACTGTAGACATCGTAGCAATATGAATGAACACTTGTTAAAGGTACGTTATAAATCCCAATCACACACACACAGACACACACAGACACACACACACACACTAATGTTGAAAAGTTCGTGAATTTACCGACATAGCGATTTTATGGAATACATTGAATCTTTTGATCATGAAAACATGAATTACGAGACATCTATGAATTTATTTAAGATTTCAAAGAAATATGCTATTTTATTCACACCTATGAGGAAAGTTAAATTTGATAATATTATAGATTATGAAAGCTGCGTATCGGGTACTGTATTGAAGAGAACCCATGTCGTTTAATTGACTTAAAATAATTACGGCGAAAGATTAACGCGATTCTTTTCAGACGATGCCAACGTCTGGGTAAACTGTTCATAACTGTATGTTTGAGCCATAAACAATTTAAATGTTACCGCTGTCGCACGACAAGTACACCTGGATGCCAACGTCTGAGTAAAATGTACATAACTATAGATTTGAACCATAAATCATTTAAATGTTATAGCTGTCGCAAGACATGTAGACCTGGGACAACGAGAATTCAACGAATCAAAAATGCTATAGTGGGTCTCTACAATGGAAATGTTCTCAGTCACGAGCATTATATTTTTTTGGCCCTTATAAACCTTTCCCCTTGGATAGATAGTGCACAAGTTGCGAGTTATGCTGATTTTGCCAAGACAATTCTAATTTTACACTGCATGTACAAAATGGTTTTTTTAAATTGAAATAGTTTTCTGTGTCAATATTAATAATTGTTTAAAAAAAAAATCAAATATTATATATGTTTACCATGCTATAAATACATCTAGTGGACCATTCTATACATATAACAGTTTGACGTGGTCCAGGCGTGTTCTGGTGCAGGCAAAATAATATAATATCCCCTTTTCATTCCATATCATAAACATGTATTGTACAAAGTAAACTGAGGCCCCGAGTGGTCAAAAGCGCTCACCGTTACGGATCACTGCCATCTCACCTCTGTGGGTTAGAGTCTCAGTCTCGGCTAATGCCCACATGTGAGAAAGTTTCCCAGTAGCTTCTCGTGGGTCGGTGGTTGTTTCCGGGGTTTTCCTGTGTTCTTCCTCCACCATTAATACTGGCCGCCATGTATGGCCTATCTTGTGCTAAGAAATGGCGTTAAACCCTACAACAACAACAACAACAACAACAAAGTAAACATAAATAGTTAAAATGGTACGTCTGTGTCTCTAAATTCTACTACTGATACTACTACTACCATAACTATTACTACTAATACTACCACTACTACTACTACAACTAATACTACCACTACTATTACTACTACTACTAGTGATACAAAAGAAGAGGTTTTGCATCTGGTGATGGAAATGTTACACGTTTTAACGTATTCCTTGTCGCATTCGTACTTGTTAAAAAGTTAATTGTAAAAACATAACTTTGCGGTATTTGTGAGATAATGAGTCTACGCTCAAGATGCGTACATAACTGAAATACGGTAGTTGTCATAAAATATAGTTCCACATCCTCTTCATACATAGATTAGCCAATACGAAATCTCGTTGCTTCTTTTGGAGTAGGATGTAAAATGGAGAACTCTGGCACATCACATAATTTTTAAGTTTATTTCTCTTTAGCTTTATCTTTCCTAAAATGTTGTATGCTAAAATAGTACGTTAAGGTTTACAATATCCTGATCCAGAATTATATTTTACTTTCCGTGGTCAGCATATGATTTAAAATTTAAAATATACTGTTCATACTGGGGATGTTATCGCGAGTAGATAATGCGCTCCGATACATTGGATTGTGTAACGATCATTCCGTTTTTCGGTTGGCTATGTGGTGAATACCATCGCATACAAATTCCAAGCGCCTACTGCGACCCCCATGTCCCTTAAGATCCTACTTGGGGATGGAAAGAGGCTCATATCCCATAAGGTTCTAGACCTTCAACTTGAAAGAGGTAACCGATAAATATCACACACATTCTACCAAGACGCGGCTTCAGGAATTGAAGGCATCTTCTCTACCCAATCACATTTACATCACCCGTCACATTTCTGAGTTGTATACACTGGCCTGCATCTCTGCTGATGTGTCTAAAATCAGAGAGTTTTGCTGAATCAGACGCAAAAAAATATTTCGTTTTCAAATGTCCAGCCTTGCAGATTATATACACTCAGTCGTATTCATTTATTGGGGGAACTACCACATGCAGTAGAGGTCAACATTTATTTCTTATCAGCGGTGAATGTCACCAATATAGTACTTTACCTTTGTTATGATTTTCTTGATTTTGTTCGTTTGTCTAAATTAACCTCGCTTCTGAATAATTCATCTACATCTAGGTCGTAAAGTTAGATCACGGTCTGATATAAAAGCTGCAACCACCTCATCATTAGTGGAGTCTCTTTATTATTGGTAATCACCCATGGTGTCGCCTGGAGAATCAGACGTCTTTTTGCCGTAAATAGAAAAGAAATGCAATGTGCGCTTGAAATCTGTGGCCCGCTATCTAGTCTTGAACGGTGTTCTTCACCTTATGCAGGGTGGGTTGTAAACATTCGTGTCGCCTGTTCATGGATTGTCAAACGCTTTAACTCTCACTATCACCTTACGTGATGTGACATCTGTCTTGAATCATAATATGGTGTATGTTTGGTTTGCAGAAAATGGTTAAAACCATATAAAGAGTCCAGTCACTCTTTCCTTCAAGAGTATTGACTCTGACACTCATCGTAAGCCAAAGTTGCATGACGCGGAATATAACCTGTTGCTCAAGGCCAATCAGGGTTTTATTGATGCTTCTCAAAAAGAGTTTGGGTGTGACACCGGCATCATGAAATCAGTATCTGGACGTTAGGTTGATGCTTAGCGGGCTTTAAAGAGTGGTTTTAGGCTGGGTTTGTTGTCTTGACAAATGTCCATTTTCAATTTGATTACCGGTCATCTGCATGAAATATAATTTGTCCGTCTTGAACTGTACTCCCAAATTGCAGAAAGAATGTTCGAGTTGGTTAAATTATTTTAGCGACTAAATAGTGTCTTCAGCCTTTACAATTTGAGATGATATATGTCGCTCGAAAAAGAGCGACTGACCCTATTTGGAGTGTTACCAGACACAAAATATCTAACATAGTAAGATCTCCTTATAGAACTGTAATCTATAGATTAAATTCAATTGCTAATCAGCGTCGATCTAAACGTGAACAGTTGCAAGTAATACCCGAGGATAAACAATTACCACAACGATCACTTAACTAGCACCTCTACGTCTATTACATTTAACACAGGTCAGCATCGTATTTTCACATGTAAGAAATAGTCTTGGATGTTTACTCGAATATTGCCAATGCATTATACAATTATAGCTCGCACAGTGAATATTATACTGTTGTTTCAGTATCACCATAAATTCAGTATCAATATAAAATTCTCTAATATTTGTTTTGTCACTTTGTTTATAACCAGCGAGTTTTGCTCTTACTATATCATCGCAAACAATTTCGTTGCTGGTGTCAGTAAAATTTGAAATAACTCTCCGAAGCTGAGATATTCTTCTAATTCGTGATACTGCGAGATAGACTAAGTTTGACCACTCGATGTGATCATCAATAGTCCAAACAATTGCATCAGAGATAGTAAACCCCTGAGATGAATGCATCGTCAATGCGTATCCTAGCGTCCATGTATATTTATCTGCTAACGCATCCTTGACAGCACTGATATTAACGAGAATAATATCATTTAATACGAGATTATGTCGTCGTGTATCAGTTGGCCAATAACATGACGGTACGGACAAT
Source organism: Unio pictorum (assembly GCA_030141615.1). NCBI lineage: Eukaryota > Metazoa > Mollusca > Bivalvia > Unionida > Unionidae > Unio > Unio pictorum. The sequence goes on from JARLTB010000339.1 coordinate 18,251,517, forward strand.
TCTGAAAACTTGTCCATATTTTTTCCAAATAATTGCCGCTGAAGTGTGTCTCTGACTATCTTTCTACTTGCCACTATTAAATCGTTTGGTCTCCATTTATCCCAAAACTCGTTTATGGAAGTTGCTGAAATTATTTAACACGCTATTCCACCTTCAAGTTGATTATTCGGTTGTAGTCTGATTAATTACTTGAATTCACTTAAATCTGGGTCAAGCGCTCTATTATTAGCATTAATTTCTTCATCATAATCTGCAAAGTGTTTTAGCCAATCATGCGGAGATCATCCAACAAATGGCGGAAGTTGATCGCCACACATTATCACAGCTGCATTTTTCAGTAGCAACCAATCAAGAAACATTTTTAATTTATCCAACGACACTGTGCATTATTCATCCCAAATTATTATTCCGGTATATATTTCTCACCTATTCGATCTATAGCACTATAAGTACACGATTTCTGATCTCGTTGTTTCATTTCTCGTGTGAGTCTATGTGTAGAAATTAAGACAGCTAAATCTGAATTCTGTCTAAATAATTCAATAACACGAGTTGTCTTTCCGCATCCTCCTGATCAGTTTCAATAAACAGTCCTATGTCTGCATAATGGATCGGATATAGATGAAGCCGTTGACATTTGTCGAGTCGATATATCTGATCAATAAGTATCCACAACTTCAACATCTGTCGATTTAGAATAATCACATAACATTTCTATTTTCATTCTCCGTGATCTCTACTGCCCATAAGCGTGTGTAAAACTTAGTCATTGATTCTGTATATTTACTATCGGTATAAAATGAATATGTAGCAACTCTAGCTGCGGTGTCAGTTAATATATTTATCATTGATAGTAAGTTTATATAAACATAAGCGAGCATAGATGGTCTTAGATGTGTATGCCGAGAAGAGACGTCGTCGATATAATCAACAATTGTGCCGAACATTTTCCCGTCAGACACGTAAGCATTCTCTCGACTTGCAAGTATATTTCTCGTTGTCGCATCTGCGATTATAAAATCATACTCAGCATCATCTAGAATTAATTGTGCATAATGTCGATTATGATCATATGCACAACCTTGAGTAAAGTTACCGATTGTTCTTCATCCGAGATCTTTTACGGCGCTATCACTAATATTATGTCTACGCTCAAATATCTCCTTAAATTGCTTACTAACATAGTCCTCGGAAAGATCAGGAGAATTGTCTTTGTAATCGTTAATAATCGTATCAAAACTAGGTTGTTGTGGTTGTGGTAACCAAAGTTCAGTCTGCTTCTTATACGATATAATGATCTCGCCGACAATCAGCGATATCAGCATTTTGCAATCATATATACAACGTAAGAAAACTATTGGTGCCCAGTATTTCTTAAAGAAATGTCTACCAAACCAACTATAACAAATTGGATAGAGTCCTTTAGAAAGTTCAAATGATATAATACACGCGAATTCGGTGAGATCAAAATCGGGTCACGGTCCGTTTTCTGATACTCGTGTCATCCCGTGCGTGGGGCTTACAGCCGCGCAAAATAAACATGGCACTCACCCATTCCGAGAAAACTTCCAGCATAACACGCGACCATATCAACCGAAATAACATCTTTATAATCATATTTAGTATTCCATAATCCACCGTGTCCGAGTTGAAAGCAGCTTGATTGTACATGATCGAGAAATTCAAATCGTGTTGGCTTCCACCAATTCTTTCCCCGATCAAAGTGAATTGCAACTGACGGAACTGTAAAACAATTTGCTAGTAATTGATCAATACTCTCTGTTGAATACATCTGGTTCTTCGTCGGAACTCTGAAATAACCATACTGACACAGGATCGTTTTACTTAACGCGTAAATAAAATCAAACATGTTTTCCCTAGAGTTCTCTGGTGGGTACAATCTTATCGTTCGATAGCGTAGACATAGTTTTACTGCGTTGGTCCACGGGTGGGATTTATGATCAATCATATTTATTGGAGCTTCTCCTTTTTTAATAATTGTTTCAAATCGTATAAAATCTCACCTGTTATACTTTTAACTATTATTGGAAATTTTTAGTATCTTTTCTAATTTGGATAGATCATTAACTGTAGCTCAAGTAATTTTGACTAATTCAGCCCACTCGTTTTTTTTTTCTACGTCGTAGATCCGTCAGACCGTTTCCACGCATCGCTTTTATAAAATAATATGTTATTCTCTCAGTGATACAATTTGTCATTGAAAATTTCATTGGTTTCAAATTTTCAATACTGGGTTTTTCATTCATCAGATAAATTCCATAAATAACCGCGATTACAGAATACGCTCGCTCATAATACGGTTTGTCAGTACCAGCCAATAATCCTGGTTAGGAATTTTTACTCAGTTTTTACTGTTTCTGCTAGTGCAATATATTTTACTGTGGAAAAATAATTCTGATTATCGAGATAGGTATTTATGTTTGCCTCTCGTTTGTCATTCATCCTAGCATTAACACTATTATTGATTCGAATGTTGACCATACGTGAGGTGTGCCATCGCTGCTAAACTATTTCTTTGCATCATGAATTTTATTAATTGCATTTGTATTCTTCGTATCAACAAGACTTTGTATTGTTAAGTCAGGAGGTATTATATCGAAATTGAATTTCGTTTTCCAAGGCTTGATTTTCGATAATCTCTCAAACTCTTCGATGCTATAATTAAGACAAGTATTTAAATAAGAAATATTATATATACAGTGACTCAAACAATGAATCAGTGCAGGTGGTTGATGATAGGGTCTTGAGCTCCTTGTAATAAATCATATATAAATGAATTCTGCGGATATCATTCACAAAGTGTGCGGCGAGGAATATTAGGTCCGAAACCGTGTTTTCCATGTGTTGTTGGAACTAGGGGAAAAACACAGCTTCATGTGCATTGTGGTCGTAAGCGATATCGAGAGCATAAACGGAATTATGATCATAGAAATAACGACTTTGACAGAGTCAAGGATAAAATTATGAGAACCGCAGAAGATTATATATCAAGATTCTCAAGTAACAATCCAGACAAATAATGATTTAAACAAGTATATATATATATATATATATATATATATATATATATATATATATATATATATATATATATATATATATATATATATATATATATATACAAATGAGCCAAGAATGTGTAAAGTATCCCACGATGAATAATGATGAAGCATCTAGTGATGGTGTAATCAGACACTGTCGGTTGAAAAGACCAGTGTGGACTGTCAATAATACTGGTTATCTCAGATTCACTGCTGGAAAAAATATATCTTTATCACCAAATAATATACGAATGTTTCAATGGGGTGATCAAAGATGTTATTGTGATCGATCACATTAACGGTACAAAAAGCGATAATGATTTATCTAATCTCAGATATGTCATACAAAGTCAGAATTAAGTATACGGGTTTACAGGAAGGTATAAAAAAAATTGCGAGACCTATTAAATCCATCACAGAAACTGGTGAAGAAAAAATATTTAAATCTATGTCCGCAGCAGGTACATATTTGATACGAATCCGAAAAGGATATGTTTTGTCACAGAAAATATTACCAAATGCGCCTTCTCTAAAATATATAGAGATAAAATTCGGTTTGATTATATAGACTAAACAGAGGCCGACAAATGGTGGGTAATTACTGTCATGAATCCTTATTCAGTAAGTCAGAGTTACCTCGCTTGTTACTGTCAACCTTGAAGGGTTTTTGTGTTCGATAGTAGAATATCTGACTCATCATTCTAAATTTTGTCAAGCATACAGTTAATTATAATGTATATTAACCAAGACGTTACAAAGCCAACAACTGTTTTATCTCACTTGTATTCAATCATGAATACACCACTTCTAGACTAACTGATACATTTTCACTGCCTCTTATAGTCCCGATAAAACCCACACAGATAATTCTCCAGAAAATTGGCAAGAAGTGGACTAATTTATCAGTGAGTCAGTAATGTTCAGTTTCTGTTACTTGTTTTAAGACATCGAATCGTAAAGGTATCAGAAAAGTTAGTACTTCTAACGCATTAACGAATACTCACAATATTACTGATATATGATCAAAGACATGAAGAATACACCACTTCTAGACTGACTGTTAAATCGAGTTATCTCAGATTTACTGCTGGAAAAAAAATATTTTTGTCACCGACTAATATACGAATGTTTCAATGGGGTGATCAAAGAAAAGTCGAGTTATAGGTTTAAATTTTAATGTGAGAGTCAAGGATATAAAACACGCACAGATTGGCAAAGGTCTGATTAGAATCATTGTTTCGGGAAAAACTAGGGTGGCCGTGCACATTCCTTGACCTATCTCTGCATGCCGTCACTCGTTTCTCCTCCAGATCCTCCTTTCCTCTCAGTCTTTGTTTGACCCTTATCTGGTGAAGAAAAATATATTTAAACCTATGTCCGCAGCAGGTACATATTTTGATATGAATCCGAAATGGATATATGTTGACCCAGAAAATATTACCAAATCCGCCTTCTCTAAAATATAAAGAGATACCATTCGGTTTGAATTTATAGACTAGACAGAGGCCGGCAAATAGTGGGTAATGACTGTCATGTATCCTTATTTAGTAAGTCAGAGTTACCTCGCTTGTTACTGTCAATCTTGAATTGTATTTTTGTACGTTAGCAGAATATCTTACTCATCATTCTAAATTATGTCAAGCATAGAGTTAACTATAATGTATATTAACCAAGACGGTATAAAGCCAACAACTGTTTTTACTCACCTGTATTCACTCTTGAATACACCACTTCTATACTGACTGATAAATTTTTACTGTCTCTTTTATAGTCCCGATAAAACCCACACAGAGAATTCTCCAGAAAATTGGCAAGAAGTGGACGAATTTATCAGTGAGTCCAGTTGTACATTTAAATTTTAATGTGGAAGTCAAGCACATAAAAAACGCAAAGATTGTCAAAGGTCTGATTAGAATCATTGTTTCGGGAAAGACCAGGGTGGCCCTGCATATTCGTGGACCGAGCTCTGCATTCCGTCACTCGTCGTTTCTCCTTCCAGTTCCTCCTTTTCCCTCAGTCTTTGCTTGACCCTTATCTGGCTTTTGTTTGGGGCATTTCTGCTGCTGATGTTTCGTTTTTTTTCTTGTTCCACGCCCTTTTGATTTTATAGTCTCGTCCTCCATCACACCACTAATCAATCTGATTAAAATCAAATCTAAACTGTATATCATGAAGATCTGTTAGCGACCGCTTAGGGCCATGTTCTGAAAACTTCTAGTTATTACCATAATTGATGATTTCTACCAACTAATCAGATGAAGCCTTTTATCTTCTCGTTCTTAGACGTAGCAGTGCTGACGAAATGCATAACTGTGAACAGAACCATTTGATTCACTTTACGATTTTTAAATCCTACATTTCCGTTGGCTAATTCAAAGATCACCAGAATATGATCCATAAGTGGTAGTCATCGTATCTTCATGTAGGACAAAGGAGATCTGATTTCAGTTAAATTGCTTCACTGTTTAAACCATTAATTGTTGCAGTCATCTCAATTTGGCCCCGTCACGAGGTGCTCTCCACCCTGTAGAAAGCAACGGTTTATTTTGACTTTACAATTTTACAGCGGTCTGCCATTCTGGTAAGTCGATTACGTATAAGCAAAAACACATCTGGGGTTCTATTCTATTTTTAGAACATTTTTTCCTCTTTCATTTTGTTGTGATAGAAGAGTTATATTTATGCATTTTTGGTAGGAATTTATAGGTAATTGTTTATTGTTCAAAATAGGAGTTCTGAGAGTGATTAGTTGTCTGTGTGTATTTCGGCGACAGTGCACAGTGTGTACTTAGGCCTTACTGATGATCCGGAAGTGAAATTTGTGTTCTGTTTACATGCTGCTCTGTTTACAGTGCAGTCTCTCTAAAAAAATGCCTTCGAATCTTTGACAATAACTGCAGCATGAAGTCATCTTTGGAGGTAGTTTAGATGAACATATGATTTGTACTGATTGTAAAACAAAGAAAAGGTCAGTACTGAGAAATAAATGTAGAGAACACATCTTAAAATGAATCGTGATGTTTGTCCATCTGTATATAGTCTACTGGTGGATTAAATGTGAATTGGAGGTCATACCCAACACAACCCAAACCACGTGACACATTTCAGACATGGTGTAGTTTGTATCTACCAATGACAATCGTTAGTAGTGGATTTATTTGTGTTACCTGCTTATATTATATTTAATATAAACTGTACAGAATTTTATCATTGTTCCGTTCAAGATTGTTTCATGTTGTATTTCATGTTTACATTGATTTGGAAGGGTTTATCTTTCTAGTGTTTTTGTGTAATTCATTTAACACTGTCTCGAACATTTGCCTTATGTCTGCACTAGATTTCTATTATTGAAGTGATGTGACGTAAGCCGCTACATATTATATTATAAGGCAGTTCATATCATGTGACGTTCAAATTGCAGTATTCCAATAACATATTTTCATACAAACATATCATGACTCAAACGGACATGCTATCGCGCAGAACCGGAGACGGATTTAAGATTTTGTTGTTGTGGAAACGAATAGAGAAAGACATAAAGTACACCCCCACCCCACCCCTTCCCAATCAATAAACAAACAGTTAGAGGAAATCACTTGATCAATAGTTTGAGCATTACTTCTGTTGTTTTATTTTTAGAGAGGTATACATTTCCCTGTAAGTGAAATTAAAATTTTGCGGCATATTGTTCTTTAGTAGCTTCACATTCCAGACCGGGCTCTGTCAGCTGCATATATCCGGCTCCAATGAAATCCGTCTCGAAGTCTTATACTGTTAATATGGGACTACTTAAACTCATTTCCTAGTCCTCCATTTGTGAAATGAGGGACTCGGGATCATTTTGTGATTGCTGGAGCTGTTGTTGTGAAAGAAAAAACAGTATTGTAAATTTTTTTGTTTTTCCTCTACCCGCTCCATTTACGCATTGTCTACTTGTATGTCCAAGGCTTCCCTCACCAACTGGTTTACCAGTTTGAATGTCATTACATTCTTCTTAAGGGTGTTTTGTTTTTAATTACTTGTAATTGTATTTCTTCAAACCAGTCAGAGAGGTGCATAATCTAATTATTTTGAAGTTTGGATTCGTAAAATAAAACAAAACTTGCTGGAAATTTTCTAGCTGATTTTTTTCTCTCGCGGTTGTGAGGTTGACAATGAATGGCGTAACATGATGATAATTACGAAATTGCATTATAGTCGTTTTTGGTCATTTGGCCATATACGCCTGGTGAATCAATATACTCAAAGAAACATATCATATACATTACAAAAGTCAGTTTGATGCCAAGTTAGGAAAGGATATAGCGAAAAACATCAAGCATCACCGGAATCATACAAAATCGTCCCCAGTTTTTTTTTTGGGTGGGGCTGTCGCTATTGGCCAATTTTCTGTAAGCCACTCGTTTGTCAAGTTACAATTTATTGATTTCATTTAAAATTAGAGTTTAGTGATCAGAGTTTAAATAATGTGCCCCATGTGTCCATGTATGAACATTTCTCTCTGTATATATCAGAGTTAAGTGCATGGCAGAAACACTTTGAAGGTTGGTGTCTCAGATGTAATTGCGCAGTATTTCACACATAATGAGCGTTGAGGTTCTTGTTGAATTCCAAATATACAACTTATTGACTGACAGCTTAAGGTATATGGGTGGAGTTTGTCGACACGACAGTAGGCATGATTGCACAACAATTTAGTGGTTTTGTAACGTGCCCGTATGTGGTATTTCTTAAATCAAGTGCAACCAATTTAAAACTAAATTTGATTAGTTGAAAATGCATAGTAATACACAGATCATTATAATTGGTGCTTGTCAATGAGATCAATCACGCTGATCTGCTTAGATCGGTACAAACAAGCACTCAGTACTAGTTTTCTGAGGGAATTTTCACGCGATAACTGTATGATAAATTTGATTGGATTGGCAATGGTATCTTAGTAATTACGTAGTCATTAGTCTTTTGATGCGTTTTAATACAATAGGACGTCATTAAATCACATAAAACTCAACATACCAAAATCATACCTTACTCGAGTCACATATATTGAATGGAAATGCAACAAAAAAATGATGGACAGAATATAACGAACTCTAAAAGCTACAATACTACGATTATAAGACATTGTTCTACTCACTCAACTGTTTCTTGTGTATATCATAATTATTTAGAAATTGAATCGGGCCATTTAAATTATTCGAATAGTAACACGTCAACAAATTTAAAATAGTTTTTGTTGCAAACGATCATTTTATATTCCAGGTGCTTATGTGAATGTATCGTTGGTAAGCCACGGCGTTGCCTTCACTGCTCCACTCCTTTAACATACAACGTACTTATCCGAGTAGATGGTGATATTTGACCATATTATAGTCAATGTGGGAAACTGCTATGATTCCTCTACTGGAATATTCAAAGCTCCTGCAAGAGGGCTGTATTTCGTCTCTCTAACCGTATTGACGGGTGTAAGTTCTCAGGTGGTCCATTTATTTATTATGAAAGACAAGGATGAGATCGGAAGGGTGTATTCGGGAGACGGAACAGGGTCAGTCATGGTTGTAACTGTCATGGACAAGGGTCAGGTGGTTAATGTCAAGGAAAAGCATGGCCATTCCCAAACTGTCCACGGAAAAACATAGAACTTTGAAATCAATTGTTTATACATTTGTTTTGAAGCTGGATGAATTGGACTTTGTTTTAAAAAAACTGTTTGTGCTAATCTGCCTTTACACATTAATTGTAATGTTTTTAATAAAATTACTAGCAGATTTGATTTACTGTGTCTAAACTTTGTGTACTATAAACCAAAAATGGTAGTAAAATATGTGTACCCATTGTAGTAAATTTTCAATAGTAACCGAATACCATTCTTCTTATTATTTCTCATTCACAACACAAAGGTAAGCATGCATAACTCAGATGAAATTCATCACTCGGAACGTCCTTGTTGGAATGATATCATTAAACCATTTGTTTCTTATTTCTCGAGCGCCACCAGGGATAGCACATTTTACGTCTGGAGATAGCACACAAATCAAATCTTTGTAATTCATGCAGACTGGAGAGCTAATAAAAAGAACAATCTCATATCATAGGCAACGATGGCTTAAGAACCATGCCTGGAATGTGGTGATGCATATTTATATATTTCTCGTACGTATATTATTACTAAGAATATAAGGATAGGAGCACAGGAGATCGAGGAAAAACTTCTTCCTGTTCAAGACAAATAATAAACCTCACCTATCATGAATGCCTCATCCACGTACATAATAAGCATGATGATGCCATTATAATATTCTGAAGTCGTTAATCTGGCAACAACATCAATATATCGAAACACTTGTATGTACATGTTATTTTTAATTATTTTAATTCCTTAAAATAACACATAAATGTCTTACAATTGTTTCAGGTACGGCCTTATGGGATTGCTGTGCTTACTCAGTCTGATTAAAGTCAGATTTTCACTGTCTTGAGTGAAGATCTAACAACGGTCGTCAAATATGACGACCTTCTATAGTTAAAAGCTTCACAACACACATTAATACCAGTTTTCCTCACAATTGAAGAACAACAACTCTTGTATAATTCTACAGTGTAAGCATGCTCACTTTGAAACTGTTTATCGTTGTTTTCACTAAGCCAGGACCATTCTATGAAAACGAATTCTTTGTACAAGACAGACCAAGATTTCGCTGAGCCAGGCCTTTCTATCGCGACAAATTTTGTCGATAGAAAAGTTGGACAGTTCACTAATCAGTGTGTTCTAGTAAGACTAATTTAGTCATAAATCAGATCTGCATCTCTCTAAACTGGGCATTTTTATGAAGACAAATCCTGTCAATAACACAGATTTATAAAGCACTAAGTAGTGACTCTTCTTTGAAAAGCTATGTTAAAATATCCATGTATCAGGTGAAATTATTTCGTTAAAATTAGGCTGTTCTAAGAAGACTGATTTTGTCCAAAATACAGATTTATAATCACTAAGCAGTGACTGTTCTTTGAAAAACGATTTTATCCACACAACAGGTAAAATTATTTCGTGTATATTGGACTGTTTTGTGAAGACAGATTTTGTTAGAAAAAGACATTTACAATTCACTAAGCAGTGACTATTATATGAAGACCGATTTGGTACGCACAACAATCGAAGTATTTTCTTAAATATAAAGCGATTTTGTCCGCAGAACAGGTGAAATTATTTCGTACAATGGGTATGTTCTACGTAAAAAAAACATTTGTGAAAATATTAAGAATGTAATTTTAATAAGCAGCGACTCTCCTAAATCATGTAAGGCAGTGCACGGAAGCATATTTACTAATTAGCAGATAAATTAATCGCCATGGTACCCAATTTAGAGATAATACCTTTCTGACCGTATTCGCCATTGTGTGGTGGAATACGTCAGTAGTCTGTGCCCTTGTATGGTTGATTACGTCAGTGTTCTGTGAGTTCCGTTCCGATACATTTTTATTGTCCAGTACTATACGCACTTGTTTATGAGATCAATCACGCTGATCTGCTTGGATCGGTATAAAAGCACTCATTACTAGTTCTCTGAGGGAATTTTCATACGATAACCGTACGATACATTTCATTGGATTGACAATGTTTTCAGTCACACTTTTGTGTTTACTTCCCACTTCTTCCTGTGTTATAACTGCCATCTTGGATGGTGTGGGTAGGACAGATCTGGAAGTTGTTCGTATTCGACTAGAGTAGGAGAAAGCCAAGCGACTTCTTCAGAATGACGTCGAGGTGCTTATGCTACAAGTTGAAGAACTAAAACGAAAATGTGATCAAAGGGACAAGCAGGGTACATAATTCTCTCTATACATAATCATTTCTTTCATCGTCTATTGTATATCTCCAATTCTGTACGGTTATACATTTCTGTGTTAGGTGTTTTTATTGTTTCCTTTTGTAACATGAATGTTCAGTTTATTTTTCCGACTTGAAATGTAGCTCAGGAAATATTTCACTATTTACCCACAGGGACTAGTGTCGTTGCTTACAATCGACCGGTTATACATGTACTATATAATATATTCGTTGCTTACAATCGACCGGTTATACATCCGAGGCGTAACTAGGAGGCAATAGGTTGTATTGAGTGATGGTGATTTTATTGATGAAAATAATGGGTTTCAGAGTTGGGCCGGGGGGGGGGGGGGCGTAAAAACTAATCTTGTCACTGGGTTCCAACCAATCACATATACCTCAACAGACCAAACAACTTACCTTACTTGAGTCCAATATAATGAATGTGAATGCAACAAATAAATGATGGAAATTGAATAAACAACACTAAAACCTACTATGCAGACTGGAGAGCTAAATAAAAAGTACAGTCTCATCTCTAAGCCAACGATACCTTACGAACCATGCCTGGAATGTGGTGATGCATATTTATATATTTCTCGTACATACATTATTACTAAGTACACAAGGATAGGAACACCGGAGATCGAGTGAAAGTTTTTTCCTGGTCAAGATGAATAATAAACCTCACTTACCATGAATGCCTCATCCACGTACATAATAAGCATGATGATGCCATTATAATATTCTGAAGTCTTTTAATCTGGCAACAGAATGAATATATCGAAACACTTGTATATTCCATAATATGACGCATAAATTGCTAACAATTGTTTGAGGTACGGCATTATGGGATTGCGGTGCTTACTCAGTCTGATTAAAATAAGATTTTCACTGTCTTGAGTGAAGATCTGACAGCGGCCGCATAAGGGTCATGTTCCTGTGACTTTTGAATTTACCAATGGACTACAGCTTTGAGATATTTGAAAGTAAAGTTAATTAAATTGATTGGCTCTGACTCATGCTCTGCAGTCATACTGCCCAGTCTCTCCAAAGCGAAGATATAAGACTTTTTCTGATTGGCTGATAAAATTAGTGATTATGGTATTAACGTTGGTCACCAGAACATGACCACTAAGCAGTCGCTGTCAGATCTTCACGTATGACAGAGGAGATCAGATTTTCATTCACATTGGTAGCTTACACAGGTTTCAATAAAATTGCTGTCGGTAGTTTAATAATTATTATTAAGGTAAAATAAAATTTTAGGATAGGGAGATTAGTTTTTAATATGAACTATACTTAATTCCTTCTTTCAAAAACAGGAAGCTATCTGATTTCCCTGGAAATAGATACCATGAGAAATTAATGTATATTGTTTTCCAAGGAAGTCTCCGTATGAAATAACTGTACGCAACAGTTGCAAAAACCTAAAACTAATTTCATTTTATCGTTGCTGATGTGTTACTGGATGAAGGTATTATCAAGAAACTATATTTATTTGGCTATATATTATTTTTTTATGGTGCGTGGAAATTAACGTTTTAGTGTGTGAACTATAGTAACAATGCATACAGAATCAATTTAAGTTTAACCCCCATATTGGCCGTTTTATCAGCAACTTAGGGTGATCGTGCTTGTACTTTTCGGAATCATTTTTTTTTCTGTGTAAGTTTTAGACATTTTGTTTAGTAATACGTTTTAGTGCTGCTGAATTTTGTAAAACGTGTCTTGGTATAGATTTCCTATAATGAAAAGTTAGTGACTAAAACTGTAGATCTTTAACACTTGTTTCAAACCGGTTTTATATTGCCAGGGAAACCGGACTTATAAATTAGGTTACATGCTCACTATTTTTTAATTTCGAAATCTTGATTTTATAACCTAGTCATAAATCTTTAATGCTTTGTTTTCTGATTTTTTAATCATTTTAATTGAATTTCTCAAATGTTTACACGCTTATTTACTGGTCTGTATCGCCTAGGATAGAGTGACTCGTTTGGTCCAGCAAAACACCATCTTTGGGTAATTTGATGAAAAATTGAACTTTGTTCTGTACGACGGAAGGACCTTTAGCCTCTTAACTGTTATGAAAACTAACGTGAGTGAAAAAGAAGAACTGGATTATAGGATTTACTTCCCTTTTCATCGACAAAGACTTTACACCCACACCTATCGTGCAAATGGCCATACACCACAATTAATTTTACTATATGTTCTCTACATATATTTCTCAGCACTGACATTTCCACAGTGTGACAATCAATACAAATCATATGTTAATCTAAAATACCTCCAAAGATGAATTCACGGTGAAATTCTTGTCAAGGGTTCACCCACCTTTTTTGTGAGTGGCTGCACTGTAAACAGAGCAGCATGTACACAGAACACTGATTTCACTTCCGGATCATCACTAAGGCCTAATTACACAGTGTGCATTGTAACCAAAATACATACAGACATCCACTCTCAGAGCCCCGATTCTCAAGAATTAACAATTAACTTTAGATCCATACCAAAGATGCATCAATATAACTCTTCTATCACCACCAAAATGAGAGAGGAAAAAATGTTCTAAAAATAGACTAGAACTACATTCGTGGGTACTGAACTGGAAGTATTAATTGTAATGTGATTCCTGACAGGCCCAACTTTTTAGTAAAACTTTTATATTTGAATGCCAGACCTATTTGAACTTTATTCATGAAGTCTTTTTGAATTTCCTTGCATACAAGACATGTGACTCCTGCTGGAAAGTGTATAGTGCTGGTGTTCCACAGGGTGCACGTGCAGATCCATTTGCTCTTGAGAAATCAAAACTAAATTTGCTATATCTTCCTTAATTATAGGACTTTTCCAATGCTGTTAAAACCTAATTGTGCTGCAAGATAAGGCTTGTCTAAAAATATGTTTAAAGTTTATAGATTTTGATCAATTAAAAGTTTAATGGAAATTTAAATAAACATTTAAATGTATAAACTAAATTTTATTGAAAAAAATAAATTTTCATAAAAGTTTGAAAACATATTTTGACAAAGTTTAGACAGAAAAGTTGAACAATCAATGGTATTTAAAATAAATGGTGGTTTGTGTCTGTGTACCTGAGAACATTTTTCCCAGGTTTAGTGAAGTAGCATGACTCATAGTGATTTCGGCAACAAACCGCAATATGCCTGTCAAGGTGCATATATGTGTACACACTAAAGAAGCAACAACAGGTGATGTGTTCCATATTTATTGTGTCAGGTACCTAGGCAGTTATTTGTATAACTAATAGTGCACTTAGATTTAAACATCTGATGGGACCACTTCCATGTTTTATAGGAAAATTGCATTACATTTCAGTGTCGATAACTACAAAAAGCGACAATAAGATAGGAAAATACAGTTTCTAAGCAGGCTTTACCTTACTGAATAATGGTGATAATCTCTCTCATGAAGATCTAAGCCATGTCCTTGATGTGCTATATATTAGTGTGGTGATATCATGATCACTTATGGCAGTATATGTCCTTATGAAACCTTGCTATCACCACCAGACTACTGGAGAGCTTCCAAGCTGATTCACCACTAACACTTTGTTCCAGATACCAGCCTAGACATGAAAATATATAAAATGTTTCACTTATATCTAGAAAACAGTAAGATGTATGCAAATGAAGTTAAAATGTGTTAGATATAGTGATTTCCAAATGCAAGCATAGGAAAGAAATATTAAACTTGACAGAGTGACACTCAGAAATGTAAAGTAATAGTCATGTATTAAAGTAATAAATTAATCCTAAAAGTATATGAAGTTTCTATAAGCATATCTGGTCATTTACAGGTTAAATAACTAATCAGGTAGACTATGCATCACAAACTTTAAGGAAATGCTGGGACGGTGAGGTTTGATCATTGGTGGAAAGATTAGTACATGCCAGTATACAGGAAAGTCAAGCGACAATGTAGTAAAAATGAATATATTACTATAAGCAATCTTATTCATGAGGGAAATAATAATTCTGGATATTGCAAGAGAATACAGCCAAATGTGGCCACACATATCAACTACAGGTACCAATACATCCTATATCATAAACTAAATGTGAAATTCTGATCCCCAAAATTTGTAAATAAGAATGGAAATTTGCATATGTGGGACATATACAATGTAATTGTTATGATCAAATGTGCAAAAATAATTCAAATGATCTGTTTGAACATTTAAAATGTATTTTAAAGGGTGTTTGATACCAATTACTAACCTCAATGGTTCAATAGAATCAGATATCAGCTGATATTACAATACCGCACTCTGTCCAAGTACTGAATTGAAATATGTCACCATACATGGGCATATTAATGAAGAAAATAACATTTTGGGATACATTTAGTGCACACAGCCAGAAATGTGTCTTACAGATCCACTGTAGGTACAATGTCAGCCTATATGATATACTGAATGTGAACTTTGGATCCCAAACATTCTAAAATATGTGAATGTTTGTTCATGTGGGATATGTAACCATGCTAAGATCAGTTGTACACAGTTAAACTCAAAATATCTGTTTGAATATATCTTATGCAATCTTTAGAGTGTCAGTTAACAAATATTATTAGTAATTAACAATGCATACATTAAGATGGACCATTAGAATTTACTTAACATCATACAGGCCACAATGCCGCACTTCACTAATCAATACCTTAACCAAATTGAACAATAAAATTGAATGCATTTTGTGTTCAACTTACATCATTTTGCTGTTTTCTTACATCCAAGGGTAAATATACACGTTTAAAGTATATTTTATCCCTTCAACCTGCATTT
The DNA here is from genome assembly GCA_030141615.1 of Unio pictorum. Lineage (NCBI taxonomy): Eukaryota > Metazoa > Mollusca > Bivalvia > Unionida > Unionidae > Unio > Unio pictorum. The sequence continues at coordinate 18,267,220 of JARLTB010000339.1, forward strand.
TATTCTCAGAAAGTTTAAACTGATTTAGTAGAGAACTTGAGTAGGTTCTAGTATAAAGTTTTCATCACTGTCCTCTCACTAAACACCCTGTAACTATATGTGTTAACAATGACTAAAGGCTATATAAGCAGATATGTGTTACTCAGGAAGTCACCTCATCATAAACACATACATTAACTGATTGGACCCCTAATAAATAATTTGAATGATCAATACAAAATAGAATCTGCATTTCATATATTTTAAATGTATGTCTCATTTTGACTTACAAAGATATTTTCTCTGATAAAAATTGACAAATATCCATCATTGTAGCTTGTACATGGAGTAGGAGTATAAACATGCTGATATCATTTGATATAATTTCCAAAAATATTAACTATGTGCATTTTAAGGGGCAAATTTTAATTTTTTAATTTTTTTTTAAGATTTGACTATTGTAACTGAATTCTGTCTGATTTTTCTCAATATCTACTCCAGAAACTTGAAAACGTTCAAAACACAGCAGCACGGATCAACCGTAGAGTACCACGATCAGAGCACACCTTTCCGCTGCTCGGTACAATACACTGACTACCCATTCGATCCAGAATCAAGCACAACATTTGCTCCCTTGCTAAATTTCTCTGACGGACTCCAATCCAAAATATATATGTGCCTAAGTTTTACATATGTGTTCTGTGCGTGAACTTTTATATATGTGTTTTGTGTGTGAACGTGCATATATGTGTCTTTTGCGTAAAGTTCTATTCATGTCTCGCGTGTTAAGCTCTAAATATGTCTCATGCGGGAAATTCGACATGTCCAGTGCATTAAATTGTTCCTGATATATATATATATATATATATATATATATATATATATATATATATATATATATATATATATATATATATATATATATATATGTATAAGCACTTAACACTATCCCTTTGTATTTCTGCTTGGATAGGGACTTCTGCTTGGATAGGGACTTCGTTCAGATCAGTACAGTCATTGTTTATTAACCATCAGTTAATTGCGTGGCAGAAATACCTAAAAGGTTGGTGTCTCAGACGTAATTGCACACTATTTCACACGTAATGAGGGTTGATGTTATTGTGGTATTTCGAATAAACAACTTATTGACTGACAGCTGAAGGTATATGGGTGTAGTTTGATGACACAACAGTTGCCATCGGTTGCATAATAATTTATTGGTTTTATAACGTGACCGTATGTGGTATCTTGGTTCCAAGTGCAACCAATTTAACATTAAATTTGATTGGTTGAAAATGCGTAGTAATACACTGGTGATTATAACTGGTGATTTTTTCAGACCAATCACGCTGATCTGCTTGAATCGGTAAACATAAGCACTAATTACTAGTTCTCTGAGGGAATTTTCAAGCGATAACTGTAGGATAAATATCGTTGGATTGGCAATGTTCTCAGTCACACTTTTGTCTTTACTTGCCACTTCTGCCCGTGTTATAACTGCCATCTTTGAAGGCGTTGTAATACACTGATCATTGTAACTGGTGCTTGTTTACGAGACTAATCACGCTGATCTGCTTGGATTGGCAAAAATAAGAACTAATTACTAGTTCTCTGAGGGAATTTTCACGCGATAACTGTACAACAAATTTCATTGGATTGGAAATGTTCTCAGTCACACTTTTGTGTTTACTTGTCACTTCTGCCCGTGTTATAACTGCCATTTTGGAAGGTTTGGGTAGTGCAGAACTGGAAGTTGTTCGTATTCAACTAGAGGAGGAGAAAGCCAAGCGACTTCTTCTTCAGAATGACGTCGAGGTGCTTATGCTACAAGTTGAAGAACTGAAACGAAAATGTGATCAAAGGGACAAGCAGGGTACATAATTCTCTCTATCATCTTCATTTTTCATCGTTTATCAGTTTATGTCCAATTCTTTACGGTTATATATTTCTGCGTTAGGTGTTTTTATTGTTTCCATTTGTAGAAAGGATGTTCCGTTTATTTTTCCTACCAGAAATGTTGCTAATATTGTGCTCCTCGTAGAACTTATTTCACTATTTTCCCACAGGGGCTCTTGTCCGATCTTACAATCGACCGGTCATACATGTACTATATAATATATTATCATATAGTACATGCATTACCGATCGATTGTAAGCAACGATACGATCCCCTGTGTATTTACCTATTCATCACTTTTTTTTTAAAATCTGAAATCAGAAGAAGGATGCAATAATGAATGCTCTGATGTTATTTACCTACATATAATGGACTTTCCTTAAATCACATCTGAGGCGTAGCTACAGGGGAATAAGTTGTACTGAGTGATGGTAATTTTATTGATGAAAATAATGCGTTTCAGGGTTCGGGGGTGAGGTGGAAGCACATATACCTCAATAGATCAAAATCGTATCTTTCTCGAGTCCAATATAATGAATGTAAATGTAACAAATAAATGATGGAAAGTGTATAAACACCACTAAAACCTACTATACTACGATTATTAGACATTGTTCTACTCACTCAACTGTTTCTCCTCGTGTATATCATAATTATTTAGAAATCGAATCGGGCCTTTTAAATATTTCGATTAGTAACACGTCAACAACTGTAAAATAGTTTTTGTTGCAATAAGAGAACGATCATTTTATATTGCAGGTGCTTATGTGAATGCGTCTTTGGTAACCCACGGCGTTGCCTTCACTACTACACTCCTTTCAGATACAACGTACGTATCCGAACAGACGGTGATATTTGACCATATTATAGTAAATGAGGAAAACTGCTATGATTCCTCTACTGGAAGATTCAAAGCTCCTGCGAGAGGGCTGTATTCCTTCTCTGTAACCGTATTGACGAGAGGAATTCACGTTCATTTATATATTATGAAAGACAAGGAGGAGATTGGAAGGGTGTATTCGGGAGACGGAACAGGGTCAGTCATGGTTGTAACTGTCATGGAGAAGGATCAGGTGGTCTATGTCAAGGAAAGCCCTGGCCGTTCCGAAACTGTCCGCGGAGACCACTGGTCGACATTCACTGGTCTACTACTCGATCGATATTATTAGATAAAATGCATCTATATCAACGTCTTCACATAGAACTTTGAAATCAATTCTTTATAAATTTATTTTGAATCGGATTGAATTTTGCTTTTTTTAAAACTTTATGTGCTAATCTGCCTTAACACATCATTTTTTTGTGTAATGTTTTAATAAAATTACTAGAAGGTTGGATTGTATGTATAGTTTGTGTACTGTAACCCAGAAATGGTAGTAAAATACGTGTACCCATTGTAGTGAATTTTTAATAGTAACCGAATACCAATCTTATTATAGTGTAGTCCGACGATTTCTTATTATTGCTCATTCACAGCACTAAGGTAAGCATGTAAAACACTGATGATATTCATCACTCGTTCTGTCCTTGTTGGAATGATATCATGAAATTATTTGTTTGTCATAACTATAGCGCCACCTGTGACAGCGCATTTTACGTCCGGAGATACCACACAGATTAAATCTTATCAGCAACTTAGGGTGATCGTGCGTGTACTCCTAAGAATCATTTGTTTGTCGTGTAAGTTTTAGACTTTTTGTTTTGTATAGTACTACGTTTTAGTGCTACTGAATTTTATCAAACGTGTCTTGGGATTGCTATAATGAAAAGTTAGTGACGAAAAATGTAGATCTTTAACAGTTGTTTTAAAGCGGTTATATATTGCCAGGCAAAACCGGACCTCTACATGAGATTACATGCTCAATGATCATCAATCTTTGATGATTTGTTTTCTGATTTTTTAATCAGTTTAATTCAATTTCTCAAATGTTTGCATGCTTTATTACTGGTCTTTATCGCCTCGGATAGAGTGACTCGTTTGAGCACCATCTTTGGGTAATTTGATGAAAAATTGAACTTCGATTTTCCTTTACGACGGAAGGACCTTTAGCCTCTTGAAGGTTATGAAAACTGAAGTGAGCGTAGATGAAGAACTTGGTTCCATGATTTACTTCCGTTAGTCTGACTATATCCCTGTTTGTTTGTAGCATGAGAAGCTCAGAAGGTAAAGGTGTTATTAACACCCTGGTCGCAATCCGGTTAGAAATTATAAATCAATGAATCAACTGAGTAAGATTTATTGACTTTTTATCTTGATTATGCTTTTCGTTACTGAAATCGACAGGGGGTACAAGCAAACGTGGATATAATCTCAGACTATAAATGACGAAACTCAGTTGGTACCAACTTTGTGTCAGCACAGTGAATGCCGTTAAGGAATCCATTGAAAAACTATTAAATTATACCGATCCAAAATAACGTCTCGTTTACAAAGTCTTGTAGATTTATGCGTGGTAATTGATTACACTATAAATTACCCATCCACATTTAACCCGTCAACTACTTCTTTATTATTATTAGTAGTAATATATATAGTTCAGTTATATATATGTGTGGGTAGTCAGTTAATCAGTTCATATTAATGATGAAACCGCTCCGATGGCCTAGTGGTTAGAGCGTCCGCCTCGGAAGCGGGATGTCGTGGGTTCGAGCCCAGGCTAAGTCGTTCCAAAGATTTAGAAAAATGGTACTAAATCTACCTCGCTTGACGCTCAGCATTAGGAAGTTTGTAATAGGACTGGTCGGCCTGGTATCAGGATAATGTGACTGGGTGGGACATCATGCTACATGTCTGCGGAATGATACTCCAGTGCCAGACATCACTATAAACTGCCATACTGTAGACATCGTAGCAATATGAATGAACACTTGTTAAAGGTACGTTATAAATCCCAATCACACACACACACACACACACACACACACACACACACACACTATTGTTGAAAAGTTCGTGAATTTACCGACATAGTGATTTTATGGAACACATTGAATCTTTTGATCATGAAAACATGAATTACGAGACAACTATGAATTTCTTTGAGATTTCAAAGAAATATGCTATTTTATTCACACCTATGAGGAAAATTAAATTTGACTATATTATAGATTATGAAAGCTGTGTATCGGGTACTGTATTGAAGAAAACCCATTTCGTTTAATTGACTTAAAATAATTACTGCAAAAGATTAACACGATTCTTTTCAGACGATGCCAACGTCTGGGTAAACTGTTCATAACTGTATGTTTGATCCATAAACCATTTAAATGTTACCGCTGTCGCACGACAAGTACCCCTGGATGCCAACGTCTGGGTAAAATGTAGATAACTATAGATTTGATCCATAAATCATTTAAATGTTATCGCTGTCGCACGACATGTACACCTGGAACAAGGAGAATTCAACGAATCAAAAATGCTATAGTGGGTCTCTACAATGGAAATGTTCTTAGTCACGAGCATCATATTTCTTTTTTTTTTCCCTTATAAATCTTTCCCCTTGGACAGATAGTGCACAAGTTGCGAGTTATGCTGATTTTGCCAAGACAATTCTAATTTTACACTGCATTTACAAAATGGTTTATTTAAATTGAAATAGTTTTCTTTGTCAATATTAATAATTGTTTTAAAAAAAAATCAATTATTATATTTGTTTACCATGCTATAAATACATCTAGTGGACCATTCTATACATATAACAGTTTGACGTGGTCCAGGCGTGTTCTGGTGCATGCAAAATAATATAATATCCCCTTTTCATTCCATATCATAAACATGTATTGTACAAAGTAAACTGAGGCCCCGAGTGGTCTAAAGCGCTCACCGTTACGGATCACTGCCAACTCACCTCTGTGGGTTCGAGTCTCAGTCTCGGCTAATGCCCACATCAGAGAAAGCTTGCCGATAGCTTCTCGTGGGTCGGTGGTTGTTTCCGGGGTTGTCCTGTGTTCTTCCTCCACCATTAATACTGGCCGCCATGTATGGCCTATCTTGTGCTAAGAAATGGCGTTAAACCCTACAAAAACAACAAGAACCACAACAACAAAGTAAACTATTGCATAAATAGTTAAAATGGTACGTCTGTGTCTCTAAATGCTACTACTGATACTACTACTACTACCATAACTATTACTACTAATACTACCACTACTACTACTACTACAACTAATACTACCACTACTATTACTACTACTACTAGTAATACAAAAGAAGAGGTTTTGCATCTGGTGATGGAAATGTTACACGTTTTAACGTATTCCTTGTCGCATTCGTACTTGTTAAAAAGTTAACAAAAAGTTAATTGTAAAAACATAACTTTACGGTAGTTGTGAGATAATGAGTCTACGCTCAAGATGCGTACATAACTGAAATACGGCAGTTGTCATAAAATATAGTTTCACATCCTCTTCATACATAGATTAGCCAAGTAGGATGTAAAATGGAGAACTCTGGCACATCACATAATTTTTAAGTTTATTTCTCTTTAGCTTTATCTTTCCTAAATGTTGTATGCTAAAATAGTATGTTAAGGTTTACAATATCCTGATCCATAATTATATTTTACATTCCGTGGTCAGCCTATGATTTAAAATTTCAAATATACTGTCCTTACTGTTGATGTTATTGCAAGTAGATGACGCGCTCTGATACCTTGGATTGTGTAACGATCATTCCGTTTTTCGGTTGGCTATGTGGTGAATACCATCGCACACAAATTCCAACCGCCTAATGCGACTCCCATGTCCCTTAAGATCCCACTTGGGGATGGAAAGAGGCTCATATCCCATGAGGTTCTAGACCTTCAACTTGGAAGAGGTAACCGATAAATATCACACACATTCTACCAAGACGCGCTTCAGGAATTGAAGGCATCTTCTCTACCCAATCACGTTTACATCACCTGTCACATTTCTGAGTTGTATACAATGGCCTGCATCTCTGCTGATGTGTCTAAAATCAGAGAGTTTTGCTGAATCAGACGCAAAAAAATATTTCGTTTTCAAATGTCCAACCTTGCAGATTATATACACTCAGTTGTATTCATTTATTGGGGGAACTACCACATGCAGTAGAGGTCAACATTTATTTCTTAAAAGCGGTGAATGTCACCAAATTAGTACTTTACCTTTGTTATGATAGTCGTGATTTTGTTCGTTTGTCTAAATTAACCTCGCTTCGGAATAATTCATCTACATCTAGGTAGTAAAGTTAAATCACCGTCCGATATAAAAGCTGCAACCACCTCATCATTAGTGGAGTCTCTTTATTATTGGCAATCAACCATGGTGTCCCCTGGAGAATCAGACGTCTTTTTGCCGTAAATAGAAAAGAAATGCAATGTGCACTTGAAATCTGTGGCCCCCTATCTAGTCTTGAAAGGTGTTCTTCACCTTATGCAGGTGGGTTGTAAACATTCGTGTCGCCTGTTCATGGATTGTCAAACGCTTTAACTCTCACCATCACCTTACGTGATGTGACATCTGTCTTGAAACATAATATGGTGTATGTTTGGTTTGCAGAAAATGGCTAAAACCATGTAAAGAGTCCAGACACTCTTTCCTTCAAGAGTATTGACTCTGACACTCACCGGAAGCCAAAGTTGCATGACGCGGAATATAACCTGTTGCTCAAGGCCAATCAGGGTTTTATAGATGCTTCTCAAAAAGAGTTTAGGTGTGACACCAGCATCATGATATCAGTATCTGGACGTTACGTTGATGCTTAGCGGGCTTTAAAGAGTAGTTTTGGGATGGGTTCGTTGTCTTGACAAATGTCCATTTACAATTTGATTACCGGTCATCTGCATGAAATATAATTTGTCCATCTTGAACTGTACTCCCAAATTGCAGAAAGAATGTTCGAGTTGGTTACGTTTTTTTAGCGACTAAATAGTGTCTTCAGCCTTTACAATTTGAGATGATATATGTCGCTCGTTTTCTTTCCTCTCGGAAAGCATGTATTTTTTTTCTCTCACACTAAATCTTAACTAGATCCTGTCATTAACTTTAGTGCTATGCGACTGTCTTCAGTCTTTAAAAGCAATAAACCTTTCGTATTAAGCAGGGGATCTAAAACGGTTTGATGGCTGGGTACCATTTCTTAACGCTAGGATAATTTGCATGTGTAATTAATGATTCAAGGTGTATATATAACTGCACACTCCAGATTGTGGAGTGGGCGTGTGTTTTAGCCTATTAAAGACTTAAAGGAATGAAGATGTTCTTTTGACATTACGCCCACTGACGTGGAAATAAGAGAAGAACCATTTCGTTGTATAAAGACAGTAACTCCAGCAGCAGAAAAGGCGAGCCCACTTCGATTTAGAAGCGTCTATTTGCTAATCTAACACTTCCTACAAAACCGAAAAATAACGGCAAAAAAGATAGAAAGAACCAAAGCGTCTAACTAATCGAGAGTTTCTCCTACGGGTTAGTTAATTTTGTTACTATTTTTTTGTCGTTTGGTTTTATTATTATGCATGTAATTTCTACCCGATGACGTCTCATCGAGGTCACTCCATTTCTGCTTCTACGAATTAAATCATTCTCTTCATCGAGTATTTTATCAAGACCGATTCGATATCTTGATCTAGGATCGTGTAAAGTTATTGTTATAAATCCGTGAAGGGTTGACTTATCACGACTAAAGATATTTCTAAAAAGATTATAACCCATATCTCCGCTACACCAGGTCTGAACTTATAAAAACGCATTAACTATGAGTTTATATTGCAAGCAGATACAAAGAATCAGAGCCATTATCAACAAAGACAGCAAAAGACGTAGCTTTTGGTTTGAACGAATTTATCAACGAAGACCTTTACGATGACCACAGTTATTACAGGTTGATGCGGACAAGGAATTTCAGGGTGTAGTATCATCGCTGATGAAACAAGATAATATCATAATGCAATACACCGTGATCAGGCAATAGTTGAACGATGTAATCGAATACTTACTGAGCGGATAATTGTATATCAATATGCGAAAGAAATAATTGAAGACAAGGCATCTCTAGAATGGGTTGCAAGATTACCACGTGTGATAGATGCATTAAATAATGAAATTACTCGAACAACCAACATGAAACTCCGATGTGTATGCCGAGAAGAGACGTCGTCGATATAATCAACAATTTTGCCGAACATTTTCCCGTCAGACACGTAAGCATTCTCTCCGCTTACAAGTATTTTTCTCGCTGTCGCATCTGCGATTATAAAATCATACTCAGCATCATCTAGAATTAATTGTGCACAATGTCGATTATGATCATATGCACAACCTTGAGTAAAGTTACCGATTGTTCTTCATCCGAGATCTTTTACGGCGCTATCACTAATATCATATCTACGCTCAAATATCTCCTTAAATTGCTTACTAATATAGTCCTCGGAAAGATCAGGAGAATTGTCTTTGTAATCGCTAATAATCGTATCAAAACTAGGTTGTTGTGGTTGTGCTAACCAAAGTTCAGTCTGCTCCTTATACGATATAATGATCTCGCCGACAATCAGCGATATCAGCATTTTACAATCATATATACAACGTAAGAAAACTATTGGTGCCCAGTATTTCTTAAAGAAATGTCTACCAAACCAACTATAACAAATTGGATAGAGTCCTTTAGCAAGTTCAAATGATATAATACACGCGAATTCGGTGAGATCAAAATCGGGTCACGGTCCGTTTTCTGATACTCGTGTCATCCCGTGCGTGGGGCTTACAGCCGCGCAAAATAAACATGGCACTCACCCATTTCGAGAAAACTTCCAGCATAACACGCGACCATGTCAACCAAAATAACATCTTCATAATCATATTTAGTATTCCATAATCCACCGTGTCCGAGTTGAAAGCAGCTTGATTGTACATGATCGAGAAATTCAAATCGTGTTGGCTTCCACGAATTGTTTTCCCGATCAAAGTGAATTGCAACTGACGGAACTGTAAAACAATTTGCTAGTAATTGATCAATACTCTCTGTTGAATACATTTGGTTCTTCGTCGGAACTCTGAAATAACCATACTGACACAGGATCGTTTTACTTAACGCGTAAATAAAATCAGACATGTTTTCCCTAGAGTTCTCTGGTGGGTACAATCTTATCGTTCGATCGCGTGGACATATTTGCTGCGTTGGTCCACGGGTGGGATTTATGATCAGTGATATTTATTGGAGCTTCTCCTTTTTTTAATAATTGTTTCGAATCGTATAAAATCTTACCTGTTATACTTTTAACTATTATTGGAAATTTTTAGTATCTTTTCTAATTTGGATAGATCATTAACTGTAGTTCCGGTAATTTTGACTAATTCAGCCCACTCGCTTTTTATTTTCTACGTCATAGATCCGTCAGACCGTTTCCACGCATCGCTTTTATAAAATAATCTGTTATTCGCTCAGCAATACAATTTATCATTGAAAATTTCATTGGTTTCAAATTTTCAATACTGAGTTTTTCATTTATCAGATAAATTCCACTGTGTGGAAAAATAATTGTGATTATCGAGATAGGTATTTATGTTTGCCGCTCGTTTGTCATTCATCGTAACATTAACACTATTATTGATTCGAATGTTGACCATACGTGAGATGCGCCATCGCTGCTAAACTCTTTCTTGGCATCATGAATTTTATTAATTATATTTGTATTCTTCGTATCAACAAGACTTTGTATTGTTAAGTCAGGAGGTATTATATCGAAATTGAATTTCGTTTTCCAAGGCTTGATTTTCGATAATCTCTCAAACTCCTCGATGCTATAATTAGGACAAGTATTTAAATAAGAAATATTATATATACAGTGAATCAAACAATGAATCAGTGCAGGTGGTTGATGATAGGGTCTTGAGCTCCTTGTAATAAATCATATATAAATGAATTCTGCGAATATCATTCACAAAGTGTGCGGCGAGGAATATTAGGTCCGAAACCGTGTTTTCCATGTGTTGTTATAACTAGGGGAAAAACACAGCTTCATGTGCATTGTGGTCGTAAGCGATATCGAGAGCATAAACGGAATTATGATCATAGAAATAACGACTTTGACAGAGTCAAGGATAAAATTATGAGAACCGCAGAAGATTATATATCAAGATTCTCAAGTAACAATCCAGACAAGTAATGATTTAAACAAATATATATATATAATTATATATATATATATATATATATATATATATATATATATATATATATATATATATATATATATATATATATATAATTATATATATATATATATATATATATATATATATATATATATATACAAATGAGCCAAGAATTTGTAAAGTATCCCACGATCAATAATGATGAAGCATCTCGTGATGGTGTAATCAGACACTGTCGGTTGAAAAGACCAGTGTGCACTGTCAATAATACTGGTTATCTCAGATTCACTGCTGGAAAAAAAATATATCTTTATCACTAAATAATATACGAATGTTTCAATGGGGTGATCAAAGATGTTATTGTGATCGATCACATTATCGGTACAAAAAGCGATAATGATTTATCTAATCTCAGATATGTCATACAAAGTCAGAATTAAGTATACGGGTTTACAGGAAGGTATAAAAAAAATTGCGAATCCTATTAAATCCATCACAGAAACTGGTGAAGAAAAATATTTAAACCTGTGTCCGCAGCAGGTAAATATTTTGATATGAAGGATATCTTTTGACCCAGAAAATATTACCAAATCCGCCTTCTCTAAAATATATAGAGATAAAATTCCGTTTGAATTTGTAGACTAAACAAAGGCCGGCAAATGGTGGGTAATGACTGTCATGTATCCTTTATCAGTAAGTCAGAGTTACCTCGCTTGTTACTGTCAATCTTGAATTGTATTTTTGTTCGATAGTAGAATATCTGACTTATCATTCTAAATTCTGTCAAGCATAGAGTTAACTATAATGTATATTAACCAAGACGGTATAAAGCCAACAACTGTTTTTACTCACCTGTATTCACTCTTGAATACACCACTTCTATACTGACTTATAAATTTTTACTGCCTCTTTTATAGTCCCGATAAAACCCACACAGAGAATTCTCCAGAAAATTGGCAAGAAGTGGATGAATTTATCAGTGAGTCAGTAATGTACGTTTCTGTTACTTGTTTTAAGACATCGAATCGTAAAGGTAAGGAGAAAAAGTTAGTACCAATAACGCTTTAACGAATACTCACAAGATTACTGATATTTGATCAAAGACATGAAGAATACAACAAAATAAGAATAGACTGACTGATAAATCGAGTTATCTCAGATTTACTGCTGAAAAAAATATTTTGTCACCGACTAATAGACGAATCTTTCAATGGGGTGATCAAAGATGAGTCGAGTTGTAGGTTTAACTTCTAACTGTTTCAACGGTGTGATCAAAGATAAGTCGAGTTGAACATTTAAATTTTAATGTCGGAGTCAAGCACATACAAAACGCAAAGATTGGCAAAGGTCTGATTAGAATCATTGTTTCGCGAAAGAAAAGGGTGGTCCTGCATATTCGTGGACCGAGCTCTGCATTCCGTCACTCGTTGTTTCTCCTCCAGTTCCTCCTTTTCCCTCAGTGTTTGCTTGGCCATTATCTGGTTTTGGTTTCGGGCATTCCTGCTGCTGCTTTTTCGTTTTTTCCTTCTTGTTCTACGCTTTTTTGATTTTATAGTCTCGTCCTCCATCACACTACTAATCAAACTGATTACAATCAAATCTCCACTGTAAAACATGAAGATCTGCTAGCGACCGCTTATAGGGTCATGTTCTAGAAACCTGTTGTTATTACCATAATTGATAATTTTACCAACTAATCAGATGAATTCTTTTATCTTCTCGTTTTGAGACTGAGCAGTGCGGACGAAAAGCATAACTGTGAACCGAACTATTTGATTCACTTTACGATTTTTAAAACCTACCTTTCCGTTGGCTAATTCAAAGACCACCAGAATATGATCCATAAGTGGTTGTCATCGTATCTTCATGTAGGACAAAGGAGATCTGACTTCAATTAAATTGCTTCACTGTTTAAACCATTAGGAGTTGTAGTCATCTCAATTTGGCCCGGTCACGAGGTGCTCTCCACCCTGTAGAATGCAACGGTTTATTTTGACTTTACAATTTTACAGTGGTCTGCCATTCTGTCAAATAGATTACGTAGAAGCAAAATGCACATCTGGAGTTCTATTCTATTTTTAGAACATTTCCCCCTCTCATTTTGGTGGTGATAGAAGAGTTATATTTATGCATTTTTGGTAGAGTTTTAAAGGTAATTGTTTATTCTTGAGAATATGAGTTCTGGGTGTGATTAGTTGTCTGTGTGTATTTCGGCGACAGTGCACAGTGTGTACGTAGGCCTTACTGATGATCCGGAAGTGAAATCTGTGTTCTGTTTACATGCTGCTCTGCTTACAATGCAGCCTCTACAAAAAAGAATGTGAACATTTGACAATAACTGCAGCGTGAAGTCATCTTTGGGGGTAGTTTAAATTAACATGTGATTTGCATTGATTGTCACACAACGGAAAGGTCAGTACTGAAAAATAAATGTAGAGTACATATCTTAAAATGAATTGTGATGTTTGTCCATGTGTGTATAGTCTACTGGTGAATTAAAACTGAATTGGAGGTCATACCTAACACAACCCAACCCACGTGACATATTTCAGACATGGTGTAGTTTGTATCTCCCAATGACAATCTTCAGTAGTGGATTTATTTGTTACCTGCATATATTATTTAATATAAACTGTACAGAATTTTAACATTGTTCCGTTCAAGATTGTATCATTTTGTATTTCATGTTTACATTCATTTGGAAATTGTTTATCTTTCTAGTGTTTTTGTGCAATTCATTTAACACTGCCTCGAACATTTGCCTTATGTCTGCACTAGATTTCTATTATTGAAGTGATGTACCGTAAGCCGCTACAGTATATATTATAAGGCAGTTCATATCATGTGACGTTCAGATTGAAGTATTGCAATAATATACTTTCATACAAACATATCATGATTCAAATGGATATAATATCGCGCACGATAGAAGACGGATTTAAGATTTTGTTTTTGTGGAAAAGAAAAGAGAAAGACATAAAAAAACACCGCCACCCCACCCCAGCCCAATCAATAAACAAACAGTTAGAAGAAATCAGTTTACCAATAATTTGAGCAGTATCTCTGTTTTTTGTAAAATGAGGTATACATTTCCCTATAAGTGAAATTTAGATTTTGCGGCATATTCACCTTTAGTAGTTTCACATATCCAGCTCTACTGACATCCGGCTCGAAGGATAACGTACTATAATTTTAATGTGGAACTGCTTAAACTCATTTTCTAGTCCTCCATTTGCGGAATGAGATACTCGGGATCATGTTGTGTTTGCTGCACCTGTTGCTGGCACAGAAAGAAAAGTATTGTGATTGTTGTTGTTTTTCCTCTACCCGCTCCTTTTACGCATCGTCTACTTGTACGTCGAAGACTTCCCTCACCAACTGATTTACCAGTTTGAATGTCATAACATTCTTGTTAATGGTGTTTTGTTTTTAATTAGATGTAATTGTATTTCTTCAAAACAGTCAAAGAGGTGCGTTACTTTAATTATTTTGGACTTTGGATTCATAATATAAAACAAAACTTGCTTTAAATTTTCGATTTGATTTTTTCTCTTGCGGTTGTGACGTTGACAATGGATGGCGTAAACTGATTATAATTACGAACTAGGTGAATAAATGTACTCAACAAACATCAACGAGCATATCATTTACATTACAAAAGTCTGTTTGATGCCAAGCCAGATAAGGACATAACCAGAATCATCATGCGGCACCTGAATCATGCAGAATTGTCCCCATTTTTTTTTTAGGTGTAAGCTGTCGCTATTGGCCAATTTTGTGTAAGCCACTCATTTGTCAAGTTACAATTTATTGATTTCATTTAAAATTAGAGATTTTTGATCAGAGTTTACATAATGTGCCCTATGTGTCCATGTATCATCATTTCTCTCTGTATATATCAGAGTTAATTTGTAATTTTTCATTGAAAATTTTGTGGCTATCGGTGTAAGGTCTTGTAAATTGAAATTAATTTTCCTATACGTTTTAAATGATTAATGCGGTGTTTTCAAAGGAAAGGAAACCATGTTGTACGCGTAATTATTAAGCAAATTGAATTCAATTTTCCTTGACAGGCAAATAATTACTTTATATACCGTATACAAGAAAACAAATGTTGTTAAGACAAATGCAATTAATCCAAAGTTGAACGTAATTTGTTTTAACGGAATAATCATTTTAATTGTATTATTGTCGCCACGGATACTAATGGAACAAGGAACTTCACCGGGTCACAATTATATAGCAAGTCTCATCATTATCACCATTATAGATTGGGATTAGAATATGAATTTTGTTAGTGTTAAATAAACCTAATTGTAATTTGGCCAGTTATGAACAATACGGTCTATGCAGATATGATTAAGTTTCTCTGTGAATAACAATATCTCTTTTAGAATAATTCAAATAATGCTTACTTTTTTACCTTACATTACCTCTAGTTGATAATTGACGCTTTTACTTCTATAGGAAAAATTGATGTCATACAGAGTAAATTCTCACTCTAGTAGCTACGTTCGCGTCTCCAAAAACAAACATAAAAAAACACCATTTACAAGTGACGATGAAAAGTTTAAAAGGTTTATTAGTTTTTTGGTCTCAAACATACTTGTAAATAAAAACTTTAAAATAATGAGTTTCTTGAACTTGCAAGATAACGAACGCATTCACAAGAAGTGTAAATGGTTGAATTGCTGTAAATTTAGTGCGATTACTGTCGCTGTCATTAAATCTAGTTCGATATTTTCTTTAGTTCAGTGGCTAACGCTAAGACGAAACCGATTTTCTTCTGTTGGAGTAACATGTGTATTCTCTGGTACATCACTTCGTTATCTGTTTGTTTATGTTATTGCGACTCTATGGTCGTAAACCAAATAACAGATACGAGCGAAAAGCGAAACGTTATGTACCTGTTAACAAGTAATTTTTTTCCGTAGAATACAAATTGTAAATCTGAAAATGAACTTATATTATTTTTAAACTAAATTCCAATAAGTCTGAAAAGTTCCCTAACAAGTACAAATGTAAGAAGTACCAAATGATCTTCAGTGTTAGTCCAAATTCATATCGGTATTGAATTCAGTGATGCGTATTTAGTTTCGAAAATACTAATGTGCCATTGGCCTGGTTTGTGATGATGTGCTAAGTCTTTGGATGAATCACAATAATATAATATGAAATATCTTCGTCTGAATTCACTATTATTTCAAATTAATGTTCTAGTTCATGAATATTTTTGAGGACATTGATATTCCAGTGAGTAATAATTTAAATAAATAAATCCACCCAAATGAAAACCTGAACACAACAATTAGACTGACTTTGCTTCAGATCTTAAGACAAGAATTGTTAGCCGACTTCAAGATCGCCCATGTGCGATTCGGTTACTGGCTATTCTGTTGCGAAATATAGATATTATGATAGCCATTACTGCACTAGCTCAAGCGCAAATGGAATTCATGCATTGTGATATTGTTGCTGCGACGTAAGCAGTGTCATCAGCCTCTCTGTTTCAAATTACATATAAAGATATGTTTCTTTATTTCCTGTCAAAAATATTTTTCACAGCAAAGTATCAGTGAAAATGCCATGATATTTTTGATGTGAAATCATGAATGACGTCTAACAAGCTGCAGATTCATCATGACAAAACTGAGGCCATTCTGATCACAGAACAAAGACGTTATCATTCACATCCTTTACCACAAACAATACATATCAGTAACACAAACATTAAATTCACAGTCAGTGCGAAACCTAGGTGTTATTCTAGACAGTACTCTCACATTGCACCAACATATCATGAACATAGGCAAGGCTGCATATGTTGAGCTGAGACGCACATTTGCAAATATCTTTCAGTTCATGCCACTAAAACACTTGTGTGTTCATTAGTACTTTCAAAACTGGACTATTGTAACTGAATTCTGTCTGATTCGTCTCAATATCTACTCCAGAAACTTCAAAAAGTTAAACACACAGCTGCACAGATCAACCTTAGAGTACCACGATCAGAGCAAATCTTCCCGCTGCTCGGTACCCTACACTGACTACCCATTCGATCCCGAATCAAACAACATTTTTTCCAGTCCAAAATAAATATGTGCGTGAAGTTTTACATATATGTCTTGTGTATGAACTTTTAAAGATGTCTTGTGCGTTGTTTTTGTTGTTGTAGGGTTTAACGCCATTTTTAGCACACGATAGGCTATACATGGCGGCCAGTATTATTGGTGGAGGAACACTATACCCTTGCATTTCTGCGAGGATAAGGACTTCGTTCAGATCAATAGACTCATTGTTTATTAACCAACAGTTAATTGCGTGGGAAAAACGCATTAAAGGTTGGTGTCTCAGACGAAATTGCAGTGTTTCACACATAATGAGGGTTGAGGTTCTTGTCGAATTCCGAATAAACAACTTATTGGCTGACAGCTGTAGGTATGTGGGTGGAGTTTGACGACACAACAGTTGCCATGGGTTGCACAACAATTTATTGGTTTTATAACGTGACAGTATGTGGTATTTCTTATTTCAAGTGCGACCAATTTAACATTAAATTTGATTGGTTGAAAATACGTAGCAATACACTGATCATTATAACTGGTGCTTATTTATGAGACCAATCACGCTAATCTGCTTGGATCTGTAAAAATAAGCACTCGTTACTAGTTCTCTGAGGGAATTTTCACGCGATAACCGCACGGTAAATTTCGTTGGATTGGCAATGTTATCAGTCACACTTTTGTGTTTACTTGCCACTTCTGGCCGTGTTATAACTGCCATCTAGGAAGGCGTGGGTAGTGCAGATCTGGAAGTTGTTCGTATTCGACTAGAAGAGGAGAAAGCCAAGCGACTTCTTTTTCAGAATGACGTTGAGGTGCTTATGCTACAAGTTGAAGAACTGAAACGCAAATGTGATCAAAGGGACAAGTAGGGTACATAATTCTCTCTATACATAATCATTTTTTTCATCGTCTATCGTATATTTCCAATTCTGTACGATTATATATTTCTGTGCTAGGTTTTTTTATTGTTTCCTTTTGTAACATGGATGTTTAGTTTATTTTTCCGACTAGAAATATCGCTCATATTGTGCCCCACGGATAACTTATTTTTCACTAAATACCCACAGGGACTCGCATCGTTGCTTACAATCGAGCGGTCATACATGTACTATATAATATATTCGTTGCTTACAATCGACCGGTCATACATGTACTATATAATATATTCGTTGCTTAGAATCGTTATGGTCTTACATGTACTATATAATATATTAGTTGTTTACAATCGACCGGTCATACATGTACTATATAATATATTCGCTGCTTACAAATCGACTGGTCATACATGTACTATATAATTTATTATTATACGGTACAAGTATGACCGTTCGATTGTACGGAACGATACGAGCCCCTGTGTATTTACCTAGTCATTAGTCTTTTTAATGTCAATTCAGAAAAAGGATGCAATAATGAATGATCTGATGTAATTTACCTTCATACAATGGAACTTCCTTAAATCACAACCGATGAGTAGCTATGGGGGGATAGGTTGTATTGAGTAATGTGATGTTATTGATGAACATAATTTGATGTTATTGATGAACATAATGGGTTTCGGAGTTCGGGAGGGGGGTGTCCTAACAAACACTCTAGCTACGCCTGTGAAGCACATATATATCAACAGACCAAAAAGTTATCTTGCTCGAGTCCAAGATAATAAATGTGAATGTAACAAATAAATGATGGAAAGTGTATCAACAACACTAAAACCTACTATAATACGATTATTAGACATTGTTCTACTCACTCAACTGTTTCTCGCGTATATCATAATTATTTAGAAATCGAATCGGGCCTTTTAAATATTTCGAATAGTAACACGTCAACAACTTTAAAATAGTTTTTGTTTCGATGAGATAAACGATCATTTTATATTCCAGGTGCTTATGTGAATGCATCTTTGGTAACCCACGGCGTTGCCTTCACTGCTACACTCTCTTCACCCACAAAGTACGTATCCGAACAGATGGTGATATTTGACCATATTATAGTCAATGAGGGAAACTACTATGATTCCTCTACTGGAAGATCCAAAGCTCCTGTGAGAGGTCTTTATTCTTTCTCTCTAACCTTATCGACGGGAGGACTTCCGCCGCACGTTCGTTTATTTATTTTGAAAGACAATGAGGAGATCGGAAGGGTGTATTCGGGAGACGGAACAGGGTCAGTCATGGTTGTAACTATCATGGACAAGGGTCAGGTGCTCTGTGTCAAAGGGAAGATCTGGCCATTCCGAAACTGTCTACGGAAACCACTGGTCTACATTCACTGGCCTACTACTCCATCGATATGATTAGATAAAATGCATGTATATCAACGTCTTAACACAGAACCTTGAAATAAATTGTTTATAAATTTGTTTTGAATCGGATTAAATTGGACTTTTTTAAAACTTTAAGTGCTAATTTGCCTTGACACATCAATTGTAATGTTTTAATAAAATTACTAGAAGGTTTGATTCATTGTGTCTAGACATTGTGTACTGTAACCCAGAAATGGTAGTAAACCATGTGTACCCATTGTAGTGAATTTTCAATAGTAACCGAATACCATATTTCTTATCGTGTAGTCGGACGATTTCTTATTATTGCCCATTCACAACACAAAGGTCAGCAGTATAACCCTGATAATATTCATCACTCTTACGTCCGTGTTGGAATCATATTCAATCATTTGCTTGTCATTTCTATAGCGCCACCTGTGACAGCACATTTTACGTCTGGAGATACCACACATATCAATCAAATCTTTGTATTCATGCAGACTGGAGAACTAATAAAAAGTACAGTCTCATATCTTAGCCAACGATGGCTGAAGAACCATGACTGGAATGTTTTGATGCATATTTATAAATTTCTCGTAGAGATATTATTACTAAGTACACAAGGATAGGAACACCAGAGATCGAGTGAAAGTTTTTTCCTGGTCAAGATGAATAATAAACCTCACTTACATGCATGATGATGCCATTATAATATTCTGATGTCATTTAAACTGGCAACATCATGAACATATCGAAACACTTGTATGTACATGTTAGTTCTAATTTTCCTAGTTCTAATTGTTTAATTCCATAATGTGACACATACATTGCTAACAATTGTTTGAGGTACGACACTATGGGATTGCTGTACTATCTCCACTGTCTTGAGTGAAGATCTGACAGCGGCCGCTTAGGGGTCATGTTCTAGTGACTTTTGAATTAACCAATGGACTACAGCTTTGAGAAATTGGACAGTAAAGTTAGTTAAATCGATAGCCTCAGACTCATGCTTTACAGTCATACTGCCCAGTCTCTCCAAAGCGAAGATATAAGACGTTATCTGATTGGCTGATAAAATTAGTGATTATATTTTTAACGTTGGTCACCAGAACATGACCACTAAGCTGTCGCTGTTTGATCTTCACGTGTGACAGAGGCATTCAGATTTTCAATCACGTTGGTACTTATACAGAAGGTTTTGGTAGTTAATAATTATTATTAAAGTAAAATATGAATTGTAGGATACGGAAATTAGTTTTTAATATGAACTATACTAAATTCCGTCTTTCAAAAAAGGAAGCTAACTGATTTCTCTGGAAATAGATACCATAAGAAATTAATGTATTATTTTTCCCAAAGACGTTTCCGTAGGAAATAACTATCACTGTACGCAACAGTTGCTTGAACCTAAAACTAATTTAATTTGATCGTTGTCGCTGATGATGTGCTACTGGATGTAGGAGAAGAGATCTGACTGGACCAGAGTTTTAAAATTGGCACATAGAAGGGAAACGTTTCTCAAGAATTAGCCGCAGTATATTAGCGTCATCGTAATAGAAATTTCCACTTGGATAGAACGTAAATACAATCTGACGTGCCCTGCCGGTATTATCAAGAAACCAATTTCTTTTGGCAATATATTAACATTAATGTGTGTGGCAATTAACATGTTAGTGTGTGAACTATATTAACAAATCCTCACAGTATAAATTTAAGTTCAACTCCCATATTGCCCGTTTTATCAGCAACTTAGGGTGAACGTGCTGTTACTTTTAGGAATCATTTGTTTGTCGTGGACGTTTATATATATAAATATATATATATATATATATATATATATATATATATATATATATATATATATATATATATATATATATATATATATATATATATATATATATATATATATGCCATCATTATCATCATCATAATCGTAAATCCTCTCTGCGCCGTCTGGTGTTTGAGGCGAAAGCTAGGGAGCGCCATTTTGGTCTACTGGCTGCTGTTGCAGGGGCGGTTTGCTGTGTGAGACCTCTAGTCTTAAGTTCTCGCTCCACGGTTCGTCGCCAGATCTCTGGGTTTGCCACGTTTCCTTTTCACCAGTGGGGTCCATCTTAGTGCCATCCTTGATAATGAGTCAGGGGGCATCCTGCAGACGTGACCGAGCCATCTCCATCGACGAGTTGCAACGATCGCAGCGATGGTGCTATAGTGGGTAATCAGTTCCTATTTATGTTGAAAACTTCGTGAATTTACCTACCGATATAGTGGTTTCATAAAATAAAATGAATTTTTCGATTTTGAAAACGAATCACGAGACAACTATGAATTTCTTTCAGATTTCAAAGAAATATGCTATTTTATTCACACCTATGAGAAAAGTTAAAATTTGATTTTTGGCGATAATACTAATTTGTTTAAAATGATCAACTATTATATTTGTTTACCATGCTGTAAATACATCTAGTGGACCATGCTATAAATACATCTAGTGTATCATGCTATAAATACATCAAGTTGACGTTGTCCAGGCGTGTTTTGGTGCATGCAAAATATCATAATATCTCTAGTTTGCGTTCCATATCATAAACAAGTATTGTAGAAAGTAAACTATTGCATAAATAGGTAAATTGGTACGTCTGTGTCTCTAAAATACTATTATTGATACTACTAATAGTACTACTATATGTACTACTACTATTACTACTACTACTAATGATACAAAACAAGAGGTTTTGCATATGGTGATCGAAAGCTTACAAGTTCAAACGTATTCCTTGTCGCAATCTTACTTGTTAATAAGTGAATTGTTAAAAAATAACTTTGAGGTAGTTAGGTGATAATGAGTATTCGCTTAAGATGCGTGTATAACTGAAATAAGGTAGTTGTAAAAAATATAATTCCACATATTATTCATACATAGAATAGCCAATACGAAATCGCGTTTCTTCTTTTGGAGTAAGATGTAAACGGAGAGCGCTGGCACACCACACCACTTTATAGTTGTTCTATTTAGCTTTGTCTTTCCTAAACAAATAACTTAAGGTTTACAATGTCCTGATCCAGAATTATATTTTACATTCCGTGGTCAGCATATGATTTTAAATTTCAAATAAACTGCCCATACTGGGGATGTTATCGCGAGTAGATAATGCGCTCCAATACATTGGATTGTGAAACGATCATTCCGTTTTTTGGTTTGCTATGTGGTGAATATCATCACACACAAATTCCAAACGCCTACTGGGACCCCCAAGCCCCTTAAGATTTTACTGGTTGACGGCAAGAGCCTCATATCGCACGAGGTTCTAGACTTTCAACTTGGAAGAGGTAACCGATAAATATCCCATCCATTCTACCAAGACGTGGCTTCAGGAACTGAAGGCATCTTCCAGCCAATCACGTTTAAATCACCCGTCACATTTCTGAGTTGGATACAGTGCCCAGAATCTCTGCTGATGTGTCTAAAATCAGAGAGTTTTGCTGAATCAGACGCAAAAAAATATTTCGTATTCAAATTCCCAGCCTTGCAGATTATATACACTCAGTCGTATTCATTTATTGGGGGAAATACCACATGCAATGGCGGTCAACATTTATTTCTTATCAGCGGTGAATGTCACCAAATGAGTATTTTACCTTTGTTATGATAGTCTTGATTTTGTTCGTTTGTTTAAATTAACCTCGCTTCTGAATACTTCATCTACATCTAGGTCGTAAAGTTACACCACGGTACAAAAGCTGCAACCACCTCATCATTAGTGGAGTCTCTTTATTAATCAACCATTGTGTCGCCTGGAGAATCAAACGTCTTTTTGCCGTAAATAGGAAAGAAATGCAATGTGCGCTTGAAATCTGTGGCCCGCTATCTAGTCTTGAAAGGTGTTCTTGACATTATGCAGGGCGGATTGTAAAAAAGTCGTGTCGCCTGTTCATGGATTGTCAAACGCTTTAACTCTCACTATTACCTTACGTGATGTGACATCTGTCTTGAAAAATATTATGGTGTATGTTTGGTTTGCAGAAAATGGCTAAAACCATATACAGAGTCCAGTCGCTCTATCTGTCAAGAGTATTGACTCTGACACTCACCTGAAGCCAAAGTTTCTTGACGCGGAATATAACCTGTTGCTCAAGGCCAATCAGGGTTTTATAGATGCTGCTCAAAAAGAGTTTAGGTGTGACACCGGCATCATGATATCAATATCGGGACGTTACGTAGATGCTTAGCGGGCTTTAAAGCGTGGTTCTGCGCTTGGTTAGCTGTCTTGACAAATTTCCATTTACAATTTGATTACCGGTCATCTGCATGAAATATAATTTGTCCATCTTGAACTGTACTCCCAAAATGCAAGAAGACTGTACGAATTGGCTATGTTATTAGCAACGACGTAAGTATTGTCTTCGGCCTGTACGATTCGAGATGATATATGTCGATCGGTTTCTTTCCTCTCGGAAAGCTTGTATTTTTTTCTCACACTAAATCTTAACTAGATCCTGTCATTAACTTTAGTTCAATGCGACTGTAGTCTTCATTCTTTAACACCAATAAACCTTTCTTTTTAAGCAGGGGATCTAAAACGGTTTGATGGCTTGGTACCATTTTTTAACGCTAGGATAATATGCATGTGTAATTAATGACTCAATGTGTATATATAATTCCACACTCCAGATTATGCGATCGCTACTCCGGCTTAAAATGGGTATGTGTTTTTAGCCAGATAAAGACTTAAAGGGACGAAGGTGTTCTTTTGGCATTACGCCCACTGACTTGGAAATGAGATAAGCACCATTTCTTTGAAGAAAGACAGTAGCTCCAGCAGCAGAATAGGCGACCTCACATCGATTTAGAAGCATCTATTTGCAAATCTAACACTTCCTACAAAACCGAAAAAATAACGGCAAAGAAAGAAAAAAGCAAAGCGTCTAACTAACCGAGAGTTTCTCCTACGGGTTAGTTAATTTTGTTACTATTTGTTTTGTCGTTTGATTTTATTACTATCCATGTAATTTCTATCCGATGACTTCTCATCGAGGTCACACTATTTCTGCTGCTTTGAATTAAATCATTCTCTTCACCGAATATTTTATCAAGACCGATTGGATATCTTGGTCTAGGATCGTGTACATTTATTGTTATAAATCCGTGTCGGGTTGACTTAGCACGACTAAAAAAATTTCTAAAAAGATTATAACCCATATCTCCGCTACACCAGGTATGAACATATAAATACGCATTAACGTTATGTTGATATTGCAAGCAGATACAAATAATCAGAGCCATTATCAACAAAGACAGCAACAGAAGTAGCTTTTGCGTTTGAACGAATTTATTAAGGAGGACCATTATGATGGCCACAATTATTAGATGTTGATCCCGACAAGGAATTTCGGGGTGTAGTATCATCGCTAATGAAACATGATCCTGTCAAGATACGATGAGGACATAATGCAATACACCTTGATCAGGCAATAGTTGAACGATGTAATCGAACACTTACTGAGCCGTTAATTGGATATCAATATGCGAAAGAAATAATTGAAGACAAAGCATCTCGAGAATGGGTTGCAAGATTACCAGGTGTGATAAATGCATTGAATAATGAAATTACTCGAACAATCAACATGAAACTCATTAATGCAATCACAAAAACATGTAACCGTAGAACGAAATGATTTGTCGAAAAAAACCAGTATTAGGTAATGCTACTGTCAGATATTTATATGAACCGGGTCAACATGAAGGTGGTAAGAAAAAGTGCGACTGAATCTATTTGGAGAGTTACCACACACAAAATATCTAAGATGGTAAGATCTACTGGTAGACCTGTAATCTATAGATTAGATTCAACTGCTCCTCAGCGTCGATTTACACGTGAACAGTTGCAAGTAATACCCGAGGATAGACAATTACCACAACGATCACTTAACTAGCACCTCTACGTCTCTTACATTTAACACGGGTCAGCATCGTATTTTCACGTGTATGAGCGCGACTACTATATTTCCTTTCAACAAGAAATTGTCTTGGATGTTTACTCGAATATTGCCAATGCATTATACAATTATAGCTCGCACAGTGAATATTCTACTGTTGTTTCAGTATCATTATAAATTCAGTATTAATATCAAAGTCTTTAATATTTTTCTTGTCACTTTGTTTATAACCAGCGAGTTTTGTTCTTACGATGTCATCGCTAACAATTTCGTTGATTTTGTCAGTAAAATTTAAAATAACTCTCCGAAAATGAGATATTCTTTTAACTCGTGATACTGCGAGATAGACTAAGTTTGACCACTCGATGTGATCATCAATAATCCAAACAATTGCATCAGAGATAGTTAACCCCTGAGTAGAATGTATCGTAATTGCGTATCCTAGCGTCCATGGATATTTATCCGCTAAAGTATCCTCGACAGCACTGATATTAACGAAAATAATCATTTAACACAAGATTCTGTTTCTGTCTGCCCTGGAATTTGAACTTCGATATTCTGTTGTCGTGTATCAGTTGGTCTATAACATGACGGTACGGGCAATTCTGAAAACTTGTCCATCTTTTTACCAAATATTTGCCCTGAAGTGTGTCCATCACTATCTTTCTACGTGCCACTATTAAATCGTTTGGTCTCCATTTATCCCAAAAATCATTTATAGATGTTTCTGAAATTATTTAACACGCTACTCCACCTTGAATTTGATTATTCGGTTGTAGTCTGATTAATTATTTGAATTCACTTAAATCTGGGTAAAGCCTCTATGATCAGTATTATTTTGTTCATCATAACCTACAAATTGTTTTAGCCAATCATGCGGAGATAATCCAACAAATGGCGGAAGTTGACCGCAATCGCCACACATTATCACAGCTTTATTTTTCAATAGAAACCAATGAAGAAACATTTTTAATATATCCAACGACATATTTCATCCCAAATTATTATTCCAGGTATATATTTCTCAGCCATTCGATCATGAGTCCATGCTTCACCTTTATACCAAAAGAAACAATAAGTACACGATTTCTGATCTCGTTATTTCATTTCTCGTGTGAGTCTATGTGTAGCAATTAAGACAACTAAATCTGAATTCTGTCTAAATAATTCAATAACACGAGTTGTATTTCCGCAACCTCCTGATCCGTTTAAATAAACAGTCTTATGTCTGCATACTGGATCGGATATAGGTGGATGCGTTGACATTGGTCGAGTCGATATATCTAATCGATAAGTATCCACAATTTCAACATCTGTGGATTTAGAATAATCACATAACATTCCATTTTTTATTCTCCGTGATCCCCACAGCCCATCAGCGTTTGTAAAACTTAGGCATTGATTCTGTATATTACTATCGATATTAAATGAATATGTTGCAACTCTAGCTGTGGTGTCAGGGAATCTATTTATTAATGATAGTAAGTTTATAGAAAGATAAGCGAGCATAGACGATTTTAGATGTGTATGTCGAGGAGAGACGTCATCGATATAACCAACAATTGTACCGAATTTTTTCTCGTCAGACACGTAAGCATTCTCTCGACTTACAAGTATTTTTCTAACTGTCGCATCTGCGATTATAAAATCATACTCAGCATCATCTAAGATTAGTCGTGCATAATGTTGCACCACCTTAAGTAAAGTTACCGATTATTCTTCTACCGAGATCTTTTACGGCGCTATCACTGATTTCATGTCAACGTTCAAGTATCTACTTAGATTGCTTTCTAATATAGTCTTCGGAAAGATCAGGAAAATTGTCTTTGTAATCGTTAATAATCTTATCAAAACTAGGTTGTTGTGGTTGTGGTAACCAATGCTCAGTCTGCTTCTTATATGATATAATTATCTCGCCGACGATCAGCAATATCAGCATTTTACAATCATATATATTACGTAAGAAATCTATTGGTGCCCAGTATTTCTTAAACCAAATATAACCAATCGGATGCAGTCCATTAGCAAATTCAAATGATATAATACACGCGAATTCGGTTAGATTAAAATCGGGTCACGATGCGTTTTTTGATACTCGTGTCATCTCGTGCGTGGGGTTTCCAAACCGTGCAAAATAAACATGGCACTCACTCATTCTGAGAAAACGTCCAGGATAACACTCGACCATATCAACCGAAATAACATCTTTATAATCATATTTAATATCCCATAATCCACCGTGTCCGTATTTAAAGCAACTTAATTGTACTTGATCAAGAAATTCAAATCGTGTTGGCTTCCACGAATTCTTTTCCCGATCAAAGTGAGCTGCAACTGACGGAACTGTAAAACAATTTGTTAGTAATTGATCAAAACACTCTGTTGAATATATCTGAGTGCGTTTTTTTTCATTTCTTCATGAAGAGATTATCGACGATATATTTCACCGTTAGGTCTTACAAATTGATCAAACCTACAACCTGGTTCATCGTCGGAACTCTGAAATAACATTACTGACATAGAATCGTTTTTACTTAAAGCGTAAATAAAATCAAACATGTTTTTCCTAGATTTTTCTGTTGGGATAAAATCTTACAGTTCGATCTCGTGGAGATATTATTACTGCGTTGGTCCACGCGTGGGATTTATGATCAATGATATTCATTAGAGCTTCTCCTCTTTTTAAAAATTGTCTCGATTCGTATAAAATCTCTCCTGTTATAGTTTTTACTATTATTGGAAATTTTTAGTATCTTTTCTAATTTTGATAGATCATTAATTGTTGCTCCGGTGTTTTTGACTAAATCAGTCCACTGGTTTATTGTTCTACGTCGTAGATCCGTCAGACCGTTACAACTCATCGCTTTTATAAAATAATCTGTTACTCGCACATCGACACAATTTATCCTTGAAAATTTCATTGGTTTCAAATTATCAATACTGGGTTTTTCATTTATCGGATAAATTCCATAAATATCCGCGGTTACAGGATACGCTCGCTCATAATACGGTTAGTCAATACCAGTCAATATTCCTGGTTAGGAATATTTACTCAGTTTGATAGGTTTTTTTTATTAGCAAGGATAGGACGAATATTTATGACGAATAAACCAATTACTGTTTCTGCTAGTACAATATATTTTTTGTGAAAAAAGAATTCCGATTATCGAGATAGGTATTTATCTTTGCTGCTTGTTTGTCATTCATGGTGGAACTAACACTATTATTGATACGGAATGTTGACCATACGTGAGATGCGCCACCTCTGCTAAACTCCTTCTTGGCATCATAAATTACTTTAATTACATTTTTATTCTTCGTATCAACAAGACTTTTTATTGGTAAAGCAGGAGGTATTCTATCGAGATTAAATTTCGTTTTCCAAGGCTTGATTTCCGATAATATCTCAAACTCCTACATGCTATAATTAAGTCAAGAATTTAAATAAAGAATATTATATATACAATGACTGAAACAAAGAATCAGTGCAAGTGGTTGATGATAGGGTCTTCAACTCCTTGCAAGAAATCACGTATAAATGAATTCTGCAAATATCATTCACAAAGTGTGCGGCGAGGAATTTTAGGTCTGAAACCTTGTTTACAATGTGCTGTTGGAGTTAGAGAAAAAACACAGTTGTATGTGCAGTGTGGTCGTAAGCGATATCTAGAGCTTAAACGGTATTATGATCATAGAAATAACAACCTTGACAGAGTCAAGGATAACATTATAAGAACCCAAGAAGAGTATATATCAATATATATATATATATATATATATATATATATATTTATATATATATATATATATATATATATATATATATATATATATATATATATATATATATATATATATATATATATATATATAGATATATATATATATATATATATATATGTATACATAAAAACCTTGTTTACAATGTGCTGTTGGAGTTAGAGAAAAAACACAGTTGTATGTGCAGTGTGGTCGTAAGCGATATCTAGAGCTTAAACGGTATTATGATCATAGAAATAACAACCTTGACAGAGTCAAGGATAACATTATAAGAACCCAAGAAGAGTATATATCAATATATATATATATATATATATATATATATATATATATATATATATATATATATATATATATATATGTATACATAAAAGCCAAGAATTTGTAAAGCATCCCACGATCAATAAATATAAAGGATCTCGTGATGGTGTAATCAGACAGTTGAAAAGAACAGCGTGCACTGTCAATAATACTGATTTTCTAAGATTCAATGCTAGAAAAAATATATTTTTATCACCGAATAATATACGAATGTTTCAATGGGGTGATCGAAGATGGTCTTGTGATCGATCATATTAATGGCATTAAAATAGATAATCATTTCTCTAATTTCAGATCTGTCATAAAAAGTCAGAATTAAAAATACGGGTTTACAGGAAGGTATAAAAAAATGCGAGACCTATTAATCCGTCAAAAAAATGGTGAATAAATAATATTTAAATAGATGTCCGCATCAGGTACATATTTTGATATGAATCCGAAAAGGATATGTTTTGTCCCAGAAAATATTACCAAATCCGCCTTCTCTAAAATATATAGATAAAATTCGGTTTCATTATATAGACTAAACAGAGGCCAACAAATGGTGGGTAATTACTGTCATGAATCCTTATTCAGTAAGTCAGAGTTACCTCGCTTGTTACTGTCAACCTTGAAGGGTTTTTGTGTTCGTTAGTAGAATATCTGACTCATCATTCTAAATTTTGTCAAGCATACAGTTAATTATAATGTATATTAACCAAGACGTTACAAAGCCAACAACTGTTTTATCTCACTTGTATTCAATCATGAATACACCACTTCTAGACTAACTGATACATTTTCACTGCCTCTTATAGTCCCAATAAAACCCACACAGAAAATTCTCCAGAAATTGGCAAGAAGTGGACTAATTTATCAGTGAGTCAGTAATGTTAAGTTTCTGTTACTTGTTTTAAGACATCGAATAGTAAAGGTAAGGAGAAAAAGTTAGTACTACTAACGCTTTAACGAATACTCACAATATTACTGATATATGAACAAAGACATGAAGAATACATCACTTCTAGACTGACTGATAAATCGAGTTATCTCAGATTTACTGCTGGAAAAAAAGATATTTTTGTCACCGACTAATATACGAATGTTTCAATGGGGTGATCAAAGAAAAGTCGAGTTATAGGTTTAAATTTTAATGTGGGAGTCAAGCACATAAAACACGCACAGATTGGCAAAGGTCTGATTATAATTATTGTTTCGGGAAAGACTAGGGTGGCCGTGCACATTCCTTGACCTAACTCTGCATGCCGTCACTCGTTTCTCCTCCAGTACCTCCTTTCCCCTTAGTCTTTGTTTGACCCTTATCTGGTTTTGGTTTCGGGCATTCCTGCTGGTGCCTTTTCGTTTTTTGTTTCTTGTTCCACTACCGTTTGATTTTATAGTCTCGTCCTCCATCACACTACTAGTCAATCTGATTAAAGTTAGATCTCCACTGTAAAATATAAAGATCTGTTAGCGACCGCTTACGGTCATGTTTTGGAAACCTGTTGTTATTACCATAATTGATAATTTTACCAACTAATCACATGAAGTCTTTTGTCGTCTCGTTTTGAGACTGAGCTGTGCGGACAAAACTCATGTGAACCGAACTATTTGATTCATTTTACGAGTTTTTAAAGCTAAATTTCCTTCGGCTAATTCAAAGATCACCAGAACATGATCCATAAGTGGTAGTCATCGTATTTACATGTAGGACAAAGGAGATCTGATTTCAATTAAATTGCTTAATTTTTTAAACCATTAGGTGTTGTAGTCATCTCAATTTGGCCCGGTCACGAGGTGCTCTCCACCCTGTAGAATGCAACGGTTTATTTTGACTTTACAATTTTCAATGGTCTGTCATTCTGTCAAATGGAATACGTAGAAGCAAAATGCACATCTGGGGTTCTACTCTATTTCTAGAACATTTTTCCCCTCTCATTTTGGTGGTGATAGAAGAGTTATATTTATGCATTTTTGGTAGGGATTTAAAGGTAATTGTTTATTCTTGAGAATATCAGTTCTGAGAGTGATTAGTTCTCTGTGTGTATTTCGGCGACAGTGTACAGTGTGTACTTAGGCCTTAATAATGATCCGGAAGTAAAATCTGTGTTCTGTTTACATGCTGCTCTGTTTACAGTGCAGCCACTCTAAGAAATGCCGGTGAACCTTTGACAAGAACTTTACCGTGAAGTCATCTTTGGAGGTAGTTTAGATTAACATATGATTTGTTTTGACTGTCACACAACGGAAAGGTCAGTACTGAGAAATAAATGTAGAGAACATATCTTGAAATGAATTGTGATGTTTGTCCATCTGTATATAGTCTACTGGTGGATTAAAACTGAATTGGAGGTCATACCTAACACAACCCAAACCACGTGACATATTTCAGACATGGTGTAGTTTGTATCTACCAATGACAATACTGAACTGTGGATTTATTTGTGTTACCTGCCTATATTATTTAATATAAACTGTATATTAACATTGTTCCGTTGAAGATTGTATCATGTTGTATTTCATGTTTACATTGATTTGGAAGAGTTTATCTTTCCATTGTTTTTGTGCAATTCATTTAACACTGTCTCGAACATTTGCCTTATATCTGCAATAGATTTCTATTATTGAAGTGATGTGCCGTAAGCTGTTAAAGCATATATTTTCAGGCAGTTCATATCATGTGACGTTCAGATTGAAGTATTGCAATAACATATTTTCATACAAACAAATCATCACTCAAATGGATATGCTATCGCGCAGGATAGATGACGGATTTAAGATTTTGTTGTTGTCGAAAAGAATAGAGAGAGACATAAAGTACACCCCACTAACCCCACCCCAATCAATAAACAAACAGTTAGAAGAAATCAGTTTACCAATATTTTGAGCAGTATCTCTGTTTTTTGTAAAATGAGGTATACATTTCCCTATAAGTGAAATTTAGATTTTGCTGCATATTGACCTTTAGTAGCTTTACATATCCAGCTCTGCTGACATCCGTCTCGAAGGCTAACGTACTATAATGTTAATGTGGAACTGCTTAAACTCATCTTCTAGTCCTCCATTTGTGGTATGAGGGACTCGGGATCATGTTGTGTTTCCTGCAGCTGTTGCTGTCACAGAAAGAAAGATATTGTGATTTTTGTTGTTTTTTCTCTACCCGCTCCTTTTACGCATCATCTACTTGTACGTTCAAGACTTCCCTCACCAACTGGTTTACCAGTTTGAATGTCATCACATTATTCTTAATGGTGTTTTTTTAATTGATTGTAATTGTATTTCTTCAAAACAGTCAAAGAGGTGCGTTACTCTCATTATTTTGGACTTTGGATTCATAAAATAAAACAAAATTTGCTTTAAATTTTCGATTTGATTTTTCTCTCTAGCGGTTGTGACGTTGACAATGGATGGCGTAACCTGATGATAATTACGAACTAGGTGAATAAATGTACTCAACAAACATCAACGAGCATATCATTTACATTACAAAAGTCTGTTTGATGCCAAGCTAGATAAGGACATGGCCAGAATCATCATGCGGTACCTGAATCATGCAAAATTGTCCCCAGTTTTTATTTAGGTGGAAGCTGTCGCTATTGGCCAATTTTGTGTAAGCCACTGATTTGTCAAGTTACAATTGATTTATTTCATTTAAAATTAGAGTTTAGTGATTAGAGGTTACATAATGTACGCTATGTGTCCACGTATAAACATTTCTCTCTCTCGATAAATCAGGAAGTTTCAGAGTTTATTTGTAACTTTTCGTTAAACATTTTCTCCACCTATCGATATAAGGTCTTATAAATTGAAAAGAATTTCCGCATACTTTCAAAATGATAAATGCGGTAATTTCAAGTTCACCCTCCCCCTTCAAAGTTATATTCGAAATTATTAAGAAAATTAAAGTCAATTTTCGTTGACAGGCATATAAATATTTTATATACCGTATACAAGAAAACATGGGTTGTTGTTTAGACCATTGGAATTAGTTATCAATTTAACGTAATTTGTTCCAACGGAATAATCATTTTAACTGTATTATTCTCGCCATGGATACTAATGGAACAATGAACTTCACCGGGTCAAAATTACATAGCAGGTCTTATCATTGTCACCGATTGGGCTTATAATACGTATTTTGTTAGGGTTAAAAAAAACTAAACTGTAATTTGGCCAGTTATCTACAATACGGTCTATGAAAATATGATTATATTTCTCTGTCAATAACAATATCTCTTTTAGAATCATTCAAATAATCTTTACATTTCCAAGGTTACCTCTAAATGATAATTGACCGCGCGTGACTTGGTGAATGCCGTAAAATATGGTGAAGATATACGTTTTTACCACTATAGGAAAAATTGGTGTCATACAAAGTAAATTATTACTCTAGTAGCTACGTTCGCGTCTCTAAAAACAAACAACAATAAACACTTTTGCAAGTGACGATGGAAAGTTTAAGAGGTTTAATAGTTTATTTGTTTAAAACATACTTGGAAATCAGAACTTTAAAATAATAAGTTTGTTGAACTTGCAAGATAAAGAATGTACGTACAAAAAGTGTAAATAGTTGACTTGATGTAAATTTAGTGTGATTACTGTAGCTGTCATTCAATCTAGTTCGATATTCCCTTCTTTAGTTCAGTGGCTAACGCTAACACGAAGCCGTTTTTCTTATATTGGCGTAACATGAAAAATGAATTCTCTGGTATATCACTTCGTTATCTAGTTGGTTCTGTTGCTGCGACTATATGGTCGTAAACCAAGTAACAGATCCGAGCGAAAAGCGAAACGTTATGTAACTTTTAACAAGTAATTTATTTCCCTAGAATGCAAAGTGTAAATCTTAAAATGAACTTATATTATATTTTAACTAAATTCCAAAATGTCCGAAACGTTCTCTGACAAGTCGAAATGTAAGAAGTCCAACTGATCTTCAGTGTTGTTCCAAAAACATGTCGGTATTGAATTCGGTGATGCGTATTTAGTTTCGAAAATACTAATGTCCCATTGGCCTGGTTTGTGATGATGTGCAAAGTCTTTGGATGAATCACAATAATATAACAGGAAATGTCTTCGTCTGAATTCACTATTATTTCAAATTAATGTTCCAGTATCTACTCCAGAAACTTGAAAACATTCAAAACACAGCTGCACGGATCAACCTTAGAGTACTACGATCAGAGCACACTATCCCGCTGCTCTGAACCCTACACTGACTACCCATTCGATCCAGAATCAAACACAGCATTTGTTCCTTTGCTACATTTCTCTGACGGAAGTTTTGTATATGTGTCTTGTGCGTCAAGTTCCATTCATATATCATGTTTGAAGCTCTAAATATGTCTCATACGGGAAGTTCTACATACTTCAGTGCACTTAGTTTTGCGTGATATATATATATATATATATATATATATATATATATATATATATATATATATATATATATATATATATATATATATATATATATCATGATTCAAACGGATATAGTATCGCGCACGATAGAAGACGGATTTAATATTTTGTTGTTGTGGAAAAGAAAAGAGAAAGACATTTTTAAAAAAACACCTCCACCCCACCCCAATCAATAAACAAACAGTTAGAAGAAATCAGTTTACCAATAGTTTGAGCAGTATCTCTGGTTTTTTGTAACTGTGTTTTTTTTAGTATATGTATTTCTTCAAGCCAGTAGCGCACGATAGTAGACGAATTTAATATTTGTTGTTATGGAAAAAAAATTCGAGAAAGACATAAAGTACACCCGACCCTAATCAATAAACAAACAGAATAAATCAGTTTACCAATAGTTTAAGCAGTATCTCTGTTTTTTAATTGTTTATTTTTCAAAGATGTTTAAATTTTCCTATAAGTGAGATTTAGATTTAGCGGCATATTGTCCTTTAGTAGCTTCACATTCCAGACTCTCTGGGCTCTGTAGACTGCGCATCTCCGGCTCCATTGAAATCCGTTTCGAAGGCTGATGTACCATTATCTTAATGTGGGACTGCTTCAAATCATTTACTAGTCCTCCATTTGTGGAATGAGGGACTCGGGATCATGTTGTGATTGCTGGAACTGTTGTTGTCAAAGAAAGAAAAGTATTGTGAATTTAGTTGTTTTTCCTCTACCCTTCTCTTTTTACGCATCGTCTACTTGTACGTCGAAGAGTTCCCTAATCAAATGGTTTACCAGTTTGAATGTCATCACATCTTTCTTGATGGTGATTTGTTTTTAATTACTTGTAATTGTATTTCTTCAAACAAGTCAAAGAGGTGAGTTACACTAATTATTTTGGACTTTGGATTCATAAAATAAAACAAAACTTGCTGAAATTTTCAAGCTGATTCTTTTATCTCGCGGTTGTGAGGTTGACAATGGATGTCGTAACCTGAGATAATTACGAAATTGCATTATAGTCGTTTTCTGTCATTAGGACATATACGCCTGGTGAATAAATGTACTCAACGAACATATATACATTACAAAAGTCATTTTGATGCCAAGTTACGAAAGGATATAGCCAAAAACATCAAGCGTCACCGGAATTATACAAAAACGTCCCTAGTTATTATTTAGGTGGGGCTGTCGCTATTGGCCAATTTTGTGTAAGCCACTCATTTGCCAAGTTACAATTTATTTAATTCATTTAAAATTAGAGTTTAGTGATCAGAGTTTAAATAATGTGTCCTATGTGTCCATGTATAAACATTTCTCTCTGTATATATCAGAGTTAATTTGTAATTTTTCGTTGAAAATATTCTGGCTATCGGTATAAGGTCTTGTAAATTGAAATGAATTTCCCTATATGTTTTAAATGATAAATGCGGTATTTTCAAAGGAAAGGAAACCATGTTGTACGCGTAATTATTAAGCAAATTGAATTCAATTTTCCTTGACAGGCAAATAATTACTTTATACACCGTATACAAGAAAACAAAGGTTGTTGTTAAGACAAATGCAATTAGTCCAAAGTTGAACGTAATTTGCTTTAACGGAATAATCATTTTAATTGTATTATTGTCGCCACGGTACTAATGGAACAAGGAACTTCACCGGGTCAGATTTATATAGCATGTCTCATCATTGTCAC
Source organism: Unio pictorum (assembly GCA_030141615.1). Classification (NCBI taxonomy): domain Eukaryota; kingdom Metazoa; phylum Mollusca; class Bivalvia; order Unionida; family Unionidae; genus Unio; species Unio pictorum. Next base: position 18,303,657 of record JARLTB010000339.1, read on the forward strand.
CGTTATAGATTGGGCTTAGAATACGTATTTTGTTAGTATTAAATAAACTTAATTGTAAATGGGCCAGTTATGAACAATACGGTCTATGCAGATATGATTAATTTTCTCTGTGAATAACAATATCTCTTTTAGAATAATTCAAATAATGCTTACATTTCCACCTTACATTACCTCTAGTTGATAATTGACGCTTTTACTTCTATAGGAAAAATTGATGTCATACAGAGTAAATTATCACTGTAGTAGCTACGTTCGCGTCTCTAAAAACAAACATAAAAAACACCTTTTACAAATGACGATGGAAAGTTTAAAAGGTTTATAAGTTTATTTGTCTAAAACATACTTGTAAATAAGAACTTTAAAGTAACGAGTTTCTTGAACTTGCAAGATAACGAACGTATGCACCAGAAGAGTAAATGGTTGAATTGCTGTAAATTTAGTGCGATTACTGTAACTGTCATTAAATCTAGTTAGATATTCTCTTCTTTAGTTCAGTGGCTAACGCTAACACGAAACCGTTTTTCTTATGTTGGAGCAACATGTGAATGCTCTGGTACATCACTTCGTTATCTGTTTGTTTATGTTGTTGCGACTCTATGATTGTAAACCAAGTAACAGATCCGAGGGGAAAGCGAAACGTTATATAACTTTTAACAAGTAATTTATTACCCTAGAACACAAAGTGTAAATCTGAAAATGAACTTATATTATTTTTTAACTAAATTCCAAAGAGTCCGAAAAGTTCTCTTATAAGTCCAAATGTAAGAAGTTCCAACTGATCTTCAGTGTTGTTCCAAATTCATGTCGGTATTGAATTCGGTGATGCGTATGTAGTTTCGAAAATACTAATGTGCCATTGGCCTGGTTTGTGATGATGTGCTAAGTCTTTGGATGAATCACAATAATATAATATGAAATATCTTCGTCTGAATTCACCATTATTTCAAATTAATGTTCCAGTTCATGAATATTTTTGAACACATTGCTATTTCAGTGAGTAATAATTTAAATAAATAAATCCACCCAAATGAAAACCTGAAGATAACAATAAGACTGGCTTTGCTTCAGATGTTAAGGCAAGAAGTTTTAGCCGACTTCAAGATCGCCCATGTGCAATTCGTTTCTGGTTATCTGTTGGGAAAAATAGCTATTATGTTAGCCATTACTGCACTAGCTCTATCGCAAATGGAATGCAGGCATTTGTGATATTGTTGCTGCGACGTAAGCAGTGTCATCAGCCACTCTGTTTCAAATGGCATGTGATGCTCAGTATTTTTTCACAGCCAAGTACCAGTGGACATGCAATGATATTTCTGATGTGAAATATCGGATGACATTTAGCAAGCTGCAGATTCATGATGATAAAACTGAGGACATTCTAATCACGACACAAACACTTTCTCATTCACATCCTTTACCACAAACAAAAGATATCAGCAGCACCAATATTAAATTCACAGTCAGTGCGAAATTTAGGTGTTACTCTAGACAGTACTCTCACACCGCACCAACATGACATGTACATATGCAAGGCTGCATATTTCGAGCTGACACGCATAAGCTACATTTGCAAATATCTTTCAGTTGATGCCACTAAAACATATGTGTGTTCATTAGTACTTTCAAGACTGGACTATTGTAACTGAATACTGTCTGATTCTTCTCAATATCTACTCCAGAAACTTCTAAACGTTCAATCACGTAACACTATCCCCTTTGCATTATTGCGAGTATAAGGACTTCGTTCAGATCAATTGACTCATTGTTTATTAGCCAACAGTTAATGGCGTGGCAGAAACGCATTAAAGGTTGGTGTCTAAGACGAAATTGCACAGTATTTAAAACATAATGAAGGTTGAGGTTATTGTGGAATTCCGAATAAAATAACTTATTGTCTGACAGCTGAAGGTATATGGGTGGAGTTTGACGATACAACAGTTGCCATGGGTTGCACAACACTTTATTGGTTTTATAACGTGACCGTATGTGGTATTTATTTTCCAAGTTTAACGAATTTAACATTAAATTTGATTGGTTGAAAATGCGTTGTAATACACTGATCATTCTAACTGGTGCTTGTTTACGAGACTAATCACGCTGATCTGCTTGGATTGGTAAAAATAATCACTAATTACTAGTTCTCTGAGGGAATTTTCACGCGATAACTGTAAGAGAAATTTCATTGGATTAGAAATGTTCTCAGTCACACTTTTGTGTTTACTTGTCACTTCTGCCCGTGTTATAACTGCCATTTTGGAAGGTTTGGGTAGTGCAGATCTGGAAGTTGTTCGTATTCGACTAGAGGAGGAGAAAGCCAAGCGACTTCTTCTTCAGAATGACGTCGAGGTGCTTATGCTACAAGTTGAGGAACTGAAACGAAAATGTGATCGAAGGGACAAACAGGGTACATAATTCTCTCTATCATCTTCATTTTTCATCGTTTATCAGTATATGTCCAATTCTTTACGGTTATATATTTCTGCGTTAGGTGTTTTTATTGTTTCCATTAGTAAAAAGGATGTTCCGTTTATTTTTCCTACCAGAAATGTTGCTCATATTGTGCTCCTCGTAGAACTTATTTCACTATTTTCCCACAGGGGCTCTTATCCGATCTTACAATCGACCGGTCATACATGTACTATATAATATATTATCATATAGTACATGCATTACCGATCGATTGTAAGCAACGATATGAGCCTTTGTGTATTTACCAAGTCATCACTCTTTTTTTAAATCTAAAATCAGAAGAAGGATGCAATAATGAATGCTCTGATGTTATTTACCTTCATACAATGGAATTTCCTTAAATCACATCTGAGGCGTAGCTACGGGGGAATAGGTTGTACTGAGTGATGGTAAGTTTATTGATGAAAATAATGAGTTTCAGAGTTCGGGGGTGAGGTGGAAGCACATATACCTCAATAGATCAAAAACATATCTTTCTCGAGTCCAATATAATCAATGAGAATGTAACAAATAAATGATGGAAAGTGTATAAACACCACTAAAACCTACTATACTACGATTATTAGACATTGTTCTACTCACTCAACTGTTTCTCGTGTAAATCATAATTATTTAGAAATCGAATCGGGCCTTTTAAATATTTCGATTAGTAACACGTCAATAACTGTAAAATAGTTTTTGTTGCAATAAGAGAAAGGATCATTTTATATTTCAGGTGCTTATGTGAATGCATCTTTGGTAACCCACGGCGTTGCCTTCACTACTACACTCCTTTCAGATACAACATACGTATCCGAACAGACGGTGATATTTGACTATGTTAAAGTCAATGAGGGAAACTCTTATGATTCCTCTACTGGAAGGTTCAAAGCTCCTGTGAGGGGGCTGTATTCCTTCTCTGTAACCGTATTGACGAGAGGAATTTACGTTCATTTATATATTATGAAAGACAAGGAGGAGATTGGAAGGGTGTATTCGGGAGACGGAACAGGGTCAGTCATGGTTGTAACTGTCATGGAGAAGGATCAGGTGGTCTATGTCAAGGAAATCCCTGGCCGTTCCGAAACTGTCCGCGGAGACCACTGGTCGACATTCACTGGTCTACTACTCGATCGATATGATTAGATAAAATGCATCTATATCAACGTCTTCACATAGAACTTTGAAATCAATTCTTTATAAATTTGTTTTGAATCGGATTGAATTTTACTTTTTTTAAAACTTTATGTGCTAATCTGCCTTAACACATCAATTGTAATGTTTTAATAAAATTACTAGAAGGTTGGATTGTGTCTATACTTTGTGTACTGTAACCCAGAAATTGTAGTAAAATATGTGTACCCATTGTAGTGAATTTTTAATAGTAACCGAATACCAATCTTATTATCGTGTAGTCCGATGATTTCTTATTATTGCTCATTCACAACACAAAGATAAGCATGTAAAACCCTGATGATATTCATCACTCGTTCCGTCCTTGTTGGAATGATATCATGAAATCATTTGTTTGTCATTTCTATAGCGCCACCTGTGACAGCGCATTTTACGTCCGGAGATACCAAACATATCAAATCTTATCAGCAACTTAGGGTGATCGTGCGTGTACTCTTAGGAATCATTTGTTTGTCGTGTAAGTTTTAGACTTTTTGTTTTGTATAGTACTACGTTTTAGTGCTCCTGAATTTTATCAAACGTGTCTTGGAATAGATTGCTATAATGAAAAGTTAGTGACGATAAATGTAGATATTTAACAGTTGTTTTAAATCGGTTATATATAGCCAGGCAAAACCAGACTTCTACATGAGATTACATGCTCACTGATCATCAATCTTTGATTATTTGTTTTCTGATTTTTAATCAGTTTAATTCAATTTCTCAAATGTTTGCATGCTTTATTACTGGTCTTTATCGCCTCGGATAGAGTGACTCGTTTGAGCACCATCTTTGGGTAATTTGATGAAAAATTGAACTTCGATTTTTTTTTACGACGGGAGGACCTTTAGCCTCCTAAAGGTTATGAAAACTGAAGTGAGTGAAGATGAAGAACTGGGTTCCAGGATTTACTTCCCTTGTCATCGACAATCGCTCTCCATGCACACCTTTCGTGCAAATATTTTCCCGATATGGTCTTGTTAGTCTGACTATATCCCTGTTTGTTTGTAGCATGATACGCTCAGACGGTAAAGGTGTTATGGACACCCTGGTCGCAATCCGGTTAGAAATTATAATCAATGAATGAACTGAGTAAGATTTATTGACTTTTTATCTTGTTTATGCTTTTCGTTACTGAAATCGACAGGGGGGTACAAGCAAACGTGGATATAGTCTCAGACTATAAATGACGAGACTCATATGGTACCAACTTTGTGTCAGCACAGTAAATGCCGTTAAGGAATCCATTGAAAAACTAGTCAATTATACCGATCCAAAATCGTTTACAGATCCTTGTAGATTCATGCGTGTTAATTGATTACACTATATAACCCCTTTCCACATTTAACCCGTCAACAACTTCTTTATTATTATTAGTAGTAATATATATAGTTCAGTTATATATGTGTGGGTAGTAAGTTAATCAGTTCTTATTAATGTTGAAACCGCTCCGATGGCCTAGTCGTTAGAGCGTCCGCCTCGGAAGCGGGATGTCGTGGGTTCGAGCCCAGGCTGAGTCATTCCAAAGACTTACAAAAATGCTACTAACGTCTACCTTGCTTGACGCTCAGCATTAGGAGGTTATTAATAGGACTGGTCGGCCTGGTGTCAGGATAATGTGACTGGGTGGGACATCATGCTACATGTCTGCGGCATGATACCCCAGTGTCAGACATCACTATAAACTGCCATACTGTAGACATCGTAGCAATATGAATGAACAATTGTTACAGGTACGTTATAAATCCCAATCACACACACACACACACACACTCACACACACACACACATACACACACACACACACACACACACTAATGTATAAAAGTTCGTGAATTTACCGATTTAGCGATTTTATGGAATACATTGAATTACGAGACAACTATGAATTTCTTTGAGATTTCAAAGAAATATGCTATTTTATTCACACCTATGAGGAAAGTTAAATTTGATTATATTATAGATTATGAAAGCAGCGCATCTGGGACTGTATTGAAGAGAACCAATGTCGTTTAATTGGCTTCAAATAATTACGGCGAATGATTAACGCAATTCTTTACAGACGATGCCAACGTCTGAGTAAACTGTTCATAACTGTATGTTTGAGCCATAAACCATTTAAATGTTACCGCTGTCGCACGACAAGTACACCTGGATGCCAACGTCTGATTAAAATGTACATAACTGTAGGTTTGAAACATAAATCATTTAAATGTTATCGCTGTGGCGCGACATGTACACCTGGAACAACGAGAATTCAACGAATCAAAAATGCTATAGTGGGTCTCTACAATGGAAATGTTCTGTCACGAGCATCACATTTTTTTAGCCCTTATAAACCTTTCCCTTTGGATAGATAGTGCACACGTTGCGAATTATGCTGATATTGCCAAGACAATTCTTATTTTACACTGCATTTACAAAATGGTTTATTTAAATTGAAATAATTTTATGTGTCAATATTAATAATTGTTTTATAAAGCTTTAGCTTTATTTTTCCTAAAATGTTGTATGCTAAAATAGTACGTTAAGGTTTACAATATCCTGATCCAGAATTATATTTTACATTCCGTGGTCAGCATATGATTTAAAATTTCAAATATACTGTCCTTACTGGAGATGTTATGGCGAGTAGATGACGCGCTCTGATACAGTGCCTTGTGTAACGATCATTCCGTTTTTCGGTTGGCTATGTGGTGATTACCATAACACACAAATTACAAACGCCTACAGCGACCACCATGTCCCTTAAGATCCTACTGGGGGACGACAAGAGACTCATATCCCATGACGTTTTAAACCTTCAACTTGGGAGAGGTAACCGATAAATATCACAACCATTTTACCAAGACGTGGCTTCAGGAATTGAAGGCACCTTCCAGCCAATCACGTTTAAATCACCCGTCACATTTCTGAGTTGGTACAATGGCCAGCATCTCTGCTGATGTGTCTAAAATCAGAGAGTTTTGCTGAATTAGACTCAAACGAATATTTCGTTTTCTAATTTCCAGCCTTGCAGATTATATACACTCAGTCGTATTCATTTATTGGGGGAACTACCACAAGCAGTAGAGGTCAACATTTATTTCTTATCAGCGGTGAATGTCACCAAATGAGTACTTTACCTTTGTTATGATAGTCTTGATTTTGTTCGTTTGTATAAATTCACCTCGCTTCGGAATAATTCATCTACATCTAGGTCGTAAAGTTAGATCACGGTCTGATATAAAAGCTGCAACCACCTCATCATTAGTGGAGTCTCTTTATTATTGGTAATGAACCATGGTGTCGCCTGGAGAATCAAACGTCTTTTTGCCGTAAATAGAAAAGAAATGCATTGTGCGCTTGAAATCTGTGGCCCGCTATCTATTCTTGCAAGGTGTTCTTCACCTTATGCAGGTGGGTTGTAAAAATTTGTGTCGCCTGTTCATGGATTGTCAAACGCTTTAACTCTCACCATCACCTTACTTGATGTGAAATCTGTCTTGAAAAATAATATGGTGTATGTTTGATTTGCAGAAAATGGCTAAAACCATATAAAGAGTCCAGTCACTCTTTCCTTCAAGAGTATTGACTCTGACACTCACCTGAAGCCAAAGTTGCATGACGCGGAATATAACCTGTTGCTCAAGACCAATCAGGGTTTTATAGATACTTCTCAAAAAGAGCTTAGGTGTGACACTGGCATCATGATATCAGTATCTGGACGTTACGTTGATGCTAAGCGGGCTTTAAAGACTGGTTTTGGGCTTGGGTCGTTGTCTTGACAAATGTCCATTTACAATTTGATTACCGGTCATCTGCATGAAATATAATTTGTCCGTCTTGAACTGTACTCCCAAAATGCAGAAAGAATGTTCGAGTTGGTTACGTTACTTTTAGCGACTAAGTAGTGTCTTCAGCCTTTACAATTTGAGATGATATATGTCGCTAGGTTTCTTTCCTCTCGGAAAGCTTGTATTTGTTTTCTCTCACACTAAATCTTAACTAGATCCTGTCATTAACTTTAGTGCTATGCGACTGTAATCTTCAGTTTTTAAAACCAATAAACCTTTCGTATTAAGCAGGGGATCTAAAACGGTTTGATGGCTTGGTACCATTTCTTGACGCTAGGATAATTTGCATGTGTAATTAATGATTCAAGGTGTATATATAACTGCACACTCCAGAGTATGCGATCGCTACACCGGTTAAAATGGGTGTGTGTTTTTAGCCTGATAAAGACTTAAAGGAATGAAGATGTTCTTTTGACATTACGCCCACTGACGTGGAAATGAGAGAAGAACCATTTCGTTGTAAAGACAGTAGCAGAAAAGGCGAGCCCACTTCGGTTTAGAAGCGTCTATATGCTAATCTAACACTTCCTACAAAACCGAAAAATAACGGCAAAAAAGAAAGAAAGAACCAAAGCGTCTAACTAATCGAGATTTTCTCCTAAGGGTTAGTTAATTTTGTTACTATTTTTTTTTGTCGCTTGGTTTTGTTATTATGCATGTAATTTCTACCCGATGACGTCTCATCGAGGTCACTCCATTTCTGCTGCTACGAATTAAATCATTCTCTTCACCGAGTATTTTATCAAGGCCGATTCTATATCTTGATCTAGGATCGTGTATAGTTATTGTTATAAATCCGTGTCGGGATGACTTAGCACGACTAAAGATATTTCTAAAAAGAGTATAACCAATATCTCCGCTACACCAGGTCTGAACATATAAATACGCATTAACTTTCTATTGATATTGCAAGCAGATACAAAGAATCAGAGCAATTATCAACAAAGACATCAAGAGAAATAGCTTTCAGTTTGAACGAATTTATCAACGAAGACCTTTACGATGACCACAGTTATTACAGGTTGATCCGGACAAGGACTTTCAGGGTTTAGTATCATCGCTGATGAAACAAGATAATGTCAAGATACGATGAGGACATAAGATACGATGAGTACATAATGCAATACACCATGATCAGGCAATAGTTGAACTATGTAATCGAACACTTGCTGAGCGGCTATTTGTATATCAATATGCGAAAGAAATAGCTCAAGACAAGAGATCTTGATAATGGATTGCAATATTACCAAGTGTGAGAAATGCATTAAATAAAAAATTATTCGAGCAACCAACATGAAACTCATTAATGCAATTACAACAACATGTACCCGTAGAACGAAATGATTTGTCGAAACAACCAGTATTAAGTAATGCTACTGTCAGATATTTTTATGAGCGGGGTGAACCTAAAGGTGAAAGAAAAAGAGCGACTGACCCTATTTGGAGTGTTACCACACACAAAATATCTAACATAGTAAGATCTCCTGGTAGACCTGTAATCTATAGATTAAATTCAACTGCTCCTCAGCGTCGATTTACATTTGAACAGTTGCAAGTAATACCCGAGGATACACAATTACCACAACGATCACTTAACTAGCACCTCTACGTCTATTACATTTAACACAGGTCAGCATCGTATTTTCACGTCTATGAGCGCGACTACTATCCTTCCTATCAACAAGAAATTGTCTCGGATGTTTACTCGAATATTGCCAATGCATTATACAATTATAGCTCGCACAGTGAATATTCTACTGTTGTTTCAGTATCATTATAAATTCAGTATTAATGTCAAATTCTCTAATATTTCTCTTGTGACTTTGTTTATAACCAGCGAGTTTTGCTTTTACTATATCATCGCTAATAATTTCGTTCCTGGTGTCAATAAAATTTAAAATAACTCTTCGAAGCTGAGATACTCTTCTAACTCGTGATACTGCGAGATAGACTAAGTTTGACCACTCGATGTGATCATCAATAATCCAAACAATTGAATCAGAGATAGTAAACCCCTGAGATGAATGCATCGTCATTCCGTATCGTAGCGTCCATGGATATTTATCCGCTAACGCATCCTCGACAGCACTGATATTAACGAGAATATTATCATTTAACACGAGATTCTGTTTCTGTCTGTCCTGGAATTTCAACTTCGATATTCTGTCGTCGTGTATCAGCTGGCCTATAACATGACGGTATGGGCAATTGTGAAAACTTGTCCATATTTTTGCCAAATAATTGCCGTTGACTGACTATCTTTCTTCTTGCCACTATTAAATCGTTTGGTCTCCATTTATCCCAAAAATCATTTATAGATGTTTCTGAAATTATTTAATACGCTACTCCACCTTGAATTTGATTATTCGATTGTAGTCTGATTAATTACTTGAATTCACTTAAATATGGGTCACGCGCTCTATGATTAGTATTAATTTCTTCATCATAATCTGGAATGTGTTTTAGCCAATCATGCGGAGATCATCCAACAAATGGCGGAAGTTGACTGTGATCGCCACACATTATCACAGCTGTATTTTTCAGTAGCCACCAATCAAGAAACATTTTTAATATATCCAACGACATTGTGCATTTTTCATCCCAAATTATTATTCCGGGTATATATTTTTCACCCATTCGATTAGGAGTCCATGCGTTACCTTTATACCAAAAGAACTATAAGTACACTATTTCTGATCTCGTTGTTTCATTTCTCGTGTGAGTCTATGTGTAGAAATTAAGACAACTAAATCTAAATTATGTCTAAATAATTCAATAACACGAGTTGTCTTTCCGCATCCTCCTGGTCCGTTTAAATAAACAGTCTTATGTCTGCATAATGGATCGGATATGGATGAAGACGTTGACATTTGTCGAGTCGATATATCTGATCGTTAGTATCCAAAATTTCAACATCCCGTCAGACACGTAATCATTCTCTCGACTTACAGGTATATTTCTCGCTGTCACATCTGCGATTATAAAATCATATTCAGCATCATCTAGAATTAATTGTGCATAATGTCGATTATGATCATATGCACAACCTTGAGTAAAGTTACCGATTATTCTTCATCCGAGATCTTTTACGGCGCTATCACTGATGTCATGTCTACCCTCAAATATGTTTTTAAATTGCTTACTAATATAGTCCTGAGAAAGATCAGGAGAATTGTCTTTGTAATCGTTAATAATCATATAAAAGCTAGGTGGTTGTGGTTGTAATAACCAATGTTCAGTCCGCTTCTTATATGATATAATTATCTCGCCGACAATCAACGATATCAGCATTTTACAATCATACATACAACGTAAGAAAACTATTGGTGCCCAGTATTTCTTAAAGAAATGTCTACCAAACCAAATATTACAAATTGGATAGAGTCCTTTAGCAAGTTCAAATGATATAAGACACGCGAATTCGGTGAGATCAAAATCGGGTCACGCTGCGTTTTTTTGATACTCGTGTCATCTCGTTCGTGGGGCTTCCAACCGCACAAAATAAACATGGCACTCACCCATACCGAGAAAACTTCCAGGATAACATGCGACCATATCAACCGAAATAACATCTTTGTAATCATATTTAGTATTCTATAATCCACCGTGTCCGTGTTGAAAGCAACTTGATTGTACATGATCGAGAAATTCAAATTGTGTTCGCTTCCACGAATTCTTTTCCCGATCAAAGTGAATTGCAACGGATGGAACTGTAAAACAATTTGCTAGTATTTGATCAATACTCTCTGTTGAATATATCTGCGCGAGTTTTTTCATTTCTTCATGAAGAGATTATCGACGATATATTTCACCGTTAGGTCTTACAAATTGATCAAACTTACAACCTGGTTCATCGTCGGAACTCTGAAATAACCATACTGACACAGGATCGTTTTTACTTAACGCGTAAATAAAGTCAAACATGTTTTCCCTAGAGTTCTCTGGGGGAATACAATCTTACCGTTCGATCGTCGTGGACATATATTTACTGCGTTGGTCCATTTATTGGAGCTTCTCTTTTTTTAAATAATTGTTTCTAATCATATAAACTCACCTGTTATACCTTTTACTATTATTGGAAATTTTAGTATCTTTTCTAATTTTGATAGATCATTAACTGTAGCTCCGGTATTTTTGATTAATTCAGTCCACTCGTTTTTTCTTACGTCGTAGATCCGTCAGACCGTTTCCACTCATCGCTTTTATAAAATGATCTGTTACTCGCTCAGCGACACACTTTATGCTTGACAATTTCATTGGTTTCAAATTTTCAATACTGGGTTTTTCATTTATCGGATAAATTCCATAAATAACCGCGATTACAGGATACGCTCGCTCATAATACGGTTTGTCAATACCAGCCAATATTCCTGGTTAGGAATTTTTACCCAGTTTTTACTGTTTCTGCTAGTACAAGATATTTTACTGTGAAAAAATAATTCAGATTATCGAGATAGGTATTTATGTTTGCCGCTCGGCATTATGAGTTTTATTAATTACATTTGTATTCTTCGTATCAACAAGACTTTGTATTGATAAGTAAGGAGGTATTATATCGAAATTGAATTTCATTTTCCAAAGCTTGATCTTCGATAATATCTTTAACTCCTCCATGCTATAATTAAGACAAGTATTTAAATAAGAAATATTATATATACAATGACTCAAACAATGAGTCAGTGCAGGTAGGGTCTTGAACTTCTTGCATTAAATCATGTATAAATGAATTCTGCGCATATCATTCACAAAGTGTGCGGCGCGGAATATTAGGTCCGAAACCTTGTTTACAATGTGTTGTTGTATAATATACGAATGTTTAAATGGGGTGATCAAAGATGGTATTGTGATCGATCACATTAACGGTAGAAAAAGCGATAATGATTTATCTAATCTCAGACTTGTCATACAAAGTCAGAATTAAGTATACGGGTTTACAGGAAGGTATACAAAATTTGCGAGACCTATTAAATAAATCAGAGAAACTGGTAAAGAAAAATATTTAAATATATGTCCGCAGCAGGTACATATTTTGATATGAATCTAAATGGATATATTTTGACCCAGAAAATATTACCAAATCCGCCTTCTCTAAAACATATGGAGATAAAATTCGGTTTGAATTTATAGACTAAACAGAGGCCGGCAAATGGTAGGTAATGAATGTCATGTATCCTTATTCAGTAAGTCAGAGTTACCTCGCTTGTTACTGTCAACGTTGCAGGGTATTTTTGTTTGTTAGAAGAATATCTGACTCATCAATCTAAATTCTGTCAAGCATAGAGTTAACTATAATGTAAATTAACCAAGACGGTACAAAGCCAACAACTGTTTTTACTCACCTGTATTCACTCCTGATTATAGCATTTCTAGACTGACTGTCCCGATAAAACCCACACAGAGAATTCTCCAGAAAATTGGCAAGATGTGGACGAATTTATCAGTGAGTCGGTAATGTTAAGTTTCTGTTACTTGTTTTAAGACATCGAATCGTAAAGGTAAGGAGAAAAAGTTAGTACTAGTAACACTTTAACGAATACTCACAAGACTACTTATATATAATCAAAGATATGAAGAATACAACAATATAAGAATAGACTGACTGATAAATCGAGTTACCTCAGATTTACTGCTGAAACATATTTTTGTCACCGACTCATATACGAATGTTTCAATGGGGTAATCAAAGATGAGTCGAATTGTAGGTTTAATTTCAACTGTTTCAATGGTGTGATCAAAGATAAGTCGAGTTAAACATTTAAATTTTAATGTGGGAGTCAAGCACATAAAAAAACGCACAGATTGGCAAAGGTCTGATTAGAATCATTGTTTCGGGAAAGACCAGAGGGGCCCTGCATATTCGTAGACCGAGCTCTGCATTCCGTCACTCGTTGTTTCTCCTCTAGTTCCTCCTTTTCCCTCAGTCTTTGCTTGACCCTTATCTGGTTTTGGTATGGGGCATTCTTGCTGCAGCTTTTTCGTTTTTTCCTTCTTGTTCCACGCCCTTTTGATTTTATAGTCTCGTCCTCCATCACACTACTAATCAATCTGATTAAAACAAGATCTAAACTGTAAAACATGAAGATCTGTTAGCGACCGCTTAGGGTCATGTTCTGGAAACTTGTTGTTATTACCATAATTGATAATTCTACCAACTAATTAGATGAAATATTTTGTCTTCTAGTTTTGAGACTGAGCAGTGCGGACGAAACAAATAACTGTGAACCGAACTATTTGATTCACTTTACGATTTTTAAAAGCTACATTTCCGTCGGCTAATTCAAAGAACACCAGAACATGATTCACAAGTGGTAGTCATCATATCTTCATGTAGGACAAAGGAGATCTCATTTCAATTAAATTGCTTTACTGTTTAAACCATTAGGTGTTGTAGTCATCTCAATTTGGCCCGGTCTCGAGGAGCTCTCCACCCTGAAGAATGCAACGGTTTATTTTGACTTTACAATTTTACAGTGGTCTGCCATTCTGACAAATCCATTACGTAGAAGCAAAATGCACATCTGTAGTTCTATTCTATTTTTAGAACGTTTTTTCCTCTCTCATTTTGGTGGTGATAGAAGAGTTATATTTATGCATTTTTGGTAGGGATTTAAAGGTAATTGCTTATTCTTGAGAATATCAGTTCTGAGAGTGATTAGTTGTCTGTGTGTATTTTGGCGACAGTGCACAGTGTGTACTTAGGCCTTAATGATGATCCGGAAGTGAAATTTGTGTTCTGTTTACATGCTGCTCTGTTTACAGTGCAGCCTCTCTAAAATATTCCGGTGAATCTTTGACAAGAACTTTACCTTGAAGTCATCTTTGGAGGTAGTTTAGATTAACCCATGATTTGTTTTGACTGTCACACAATGGAAAGGTCAGTACTGAGAAATAAATGTAGAGAACATATAGTAAAATGAATTGTGATGTTTTGTCCATCTGTATATAGTCTACTAGTGCATTAAAACTGAATTGGAGGTTATATCTAATACAACCCAAACCATGTGACATATTTCAGACATGGTGTAGTTTGTATCTACCAATGACAATATTGAGCTGTGGATGTAATTGTGTTACCTGCATATATTATTTAATATAAACTGTCCAGGATTTTAACATTGTTCCGTTCAAGATTGTATCATGTTGTATTTCATGTTTACATTGATTTGGAAGGGTTTATCTTTCTAGTGTTTTTGTGCAATTCATTTAACACTGTCTCGAACATTTGCCTTATATCTGCACTAGATAGCTATTATTGAAGTGATGTGCCGTAAGCCGCTACAGCATATATATTATAAGGCAGTTCATATCATGTGACGTTCAGGTTGAAGTATTGCAATAACATATTTTCATACAAACATATCATCACTCAAACGGATATGCTATCGCGGACGATAGATGACGGATTTAAGATTTTGTTGTTGTGGAAGACAAAAGAGAAAGACATTAAAAAAAAAATACCGCCACCACACCCCACTCCAATCAATAAACAAACAGTTAGAAGAGATCAGTGTACCAATATTTTGAGCAGTATCTCTGTTTTTTGTAAAAAGAGGTATACATATCCCTATGAGTGAAATATAGCATATTGACCTTTAGTACCTTCACATTTCCAGCTCTAATGACATCCGTCTCGAAGGCTAACGTACTATAATGTTAATGTGGAACTGCTTAAACTCATTTTCGAGTCCACCATTTGTGAAATGAGGGACTCGGGATCATGTTGTGTTTTCTGCAGCTGTTGCTGTCACAGACAGAAAAGTATTGTGATTACTATTGTGTGTTCTCTACGCGCCCCTTTTACGCATCGTCTACTTGTACGTCCAAGGTTTCCCTCACCAACTGGTTTACCAGTTTAAATGTCATCACATTCTTCTTAATGGTGTTTTGTTTTTAATTACTTGTAATTGTATTTCTTCAAATTAGTCAAAGAGGTCCATTACTCTCATTATTTTGGACTTTGGATTCAAAAAAATAAAACAAAACTTGCTGGAAATTTTCGATTTGATTTTTTTCTCTCTCGCGGTTGTCAGGTTGACAATGGATGGCGTAACCTTATGATAATTACGAACTTGGTGAATAAATGTACTCAACAAACATCAATGGCATATCATTTACATTACACAAGTCTGTTTGATGCCAAGCTAGAAAAGGACATGGCCAGAATCATCATGCGGCACCTGAATCATGCAAAATTGTCCCCAGTTTTTATTTAGGTAGACGCTGTCGCTATTGGCCAATTTTGTGTAAGCCACTCATTTGTCAAGTTACAATTGATTTATTTCATTTAAAATTAGAGTTTAGTGATTAGCGGTTACATAATGTGCGCTATGTGTCCACGTATAAACATTTCTCTCTCTCTATAAATCAGGACGTTTCAGAGTTTATTTGTAACTTTTCGTTGAACATTTTCTCCATCTATCGATATAAGGTCTTATAAATTGAAATGAATTTCCGCATACTTTCAAAATGATAAATGCGGTAATTTCAAGTTAACCCACCCCCTTCAAAGTTGTATTCGTAATTATTAAGAAAATTGAAGTTAATTATCGTTGACAGGCATATAAATACTTTATATACCGTATACAAGAAAACATGGGTTGTTGTTTAGACCATTGGAATTAGTTATCAATTTAACGTAATTTGTTCCAACGGAATAATCATTTTAATTATATTATTCTCGCCATGGATACTAATGGAACAATGAACTTCACCGGGGCACAATGATATAGCAGGTCTTATCATTGTCACCGATTGGGCTTAGAATACGTATTTTGTTAGTGTTAGAAAAACTAAACTGTAATTTGGACAGTTATCTACAATACGGTCTATGGAAATATGATTATATTTCTCTGTCAATACCAATATCTTTTTTAGAATCATTCAAATAATGCTTACATGTCCAGGATAACCTCTAAATGATAATTGACCGCGCGTGGCTTGGTGAATGAAATAAAATATGGTGAAGATATACGTTTTTAACTCTATATTAAAAATTGGTGTCATACAAAGTAAATTATCACTCTAGTAGCTACGTTCGCGTTTTTAAAACAAACAGCAATAAACACTTTTTGTAAGTGACGATGGAAAGTTTGAGAGGTTTAATTGTTTATTTGTTTAAAAGATACTTGGAAATCAGAACTTTAAAATAATAAGTTTGTTGAACTTGAAAGATAAAGAATGTACTCACAAAAAGTGTAAATGGTTGACTTGATGTAAATTTAGTGTGATTACTGTAGCTGTCATTTAATCTAGTTCGATATTCCTTTCTTTAGTTCAGTGGCTAACGCTAACACGAAGCCGTTTTTCTTATGTTGGCGTAACATGAAAAATGAATTCTCTGGTACATCACTTCGTTATTTAGTTGGTTATGTTGCTGCGACTATATGGTCGTAAACCAAGTAACAGATCCGAGCGAAAAGCGAAACGTTATGTAACTTTTAACAAGTAATTTATTTCCCTAGAATACAAAGTGTGAATCTGAAAATAAACTTTATTATTTTTTAAATAAATTCCAAAAATGTCCGAAACGTTCTCTGACAAGTCTAAATGTAAGAAGTTCCAACTGATTCCAAAAACATGTCGGTATTGAATTTGCCGATGCGCATTTAGTTTCGAAAATACTAATGTGCCATTTTCCTGGTTTCTGATGATGTGCTAAGTCTTTGGATGAATCACAATAATATAATAGGAAATGTCTTCGTCTGAATTCACTATTATTTCAAATTAATGTTCCAGTTCATGAATATTTTTGAATACATTGCTATTTCAGTGAGTAATAATTTAAATAAATAAATCCACCCAAATGAAAACCTGAGGATAACAATAAGACTGACTTTGTTTCAGATCTTAAGGCAATATTGGTTAGCTGAATTCAAGATCGCCCATGTGCGATTTGGTAACTAGTTATCTGTTGAGAAAAATAGCTATTATGTTAGCCATTACTGCACTAGCTCAAGAGCAAATGGAATGCAGGCATTTGTGATATTGTTGCTGCGACGTAAGCAGTGTCATCAGCCACTCTGTTTCATATGACATGTGAAGCTCGGTTCATTTCCTTCCTGTCAAAAAATTATTTTGTACAGCGAAGTATCAGTGGAAATGCCATATTACTGATGTGAACTCATGAATCACATGTAACAAGCTGCACATTCATGGTGATAAAACTGAGGCCATTCTGATCCGAACACAAAGACTTTATCATTCACATCCTTTACCATAAACAATAAATATCAGCAACACCAACATTAAATTCACAGTCAGTGCGAAACCTGGGTGCTACTCTAAACAGTACTCTCACATTGCACCAACATGTCATGAACATATGCGAGGCTGCATATTTTGAGTTGATACACATCAGCCCCATTTGCAAACATCTTTCAATTTATGCCACTAAAACACTTGTATGTTTATTAGTACTTTCAAGATTGGACTATTTTAAATTAATTCTGTCTGATTGTTCTCAATATCTACTCCAGAAACTTCAAGACGTTAAAAACACAGCTGCACGAATCAACCTTAGAATACTACAATCAGAGCACACTATTCCGCTGCTCTGAACCCTACACTACCCATTCGATCCAGAATCAAACACAACATTTGTTCCTTTGCTACATTTCACTGACGGACTCCAGTCCAAAATACATATATTTTGTTGTTGTGGAAAAGAAAAGAGAAAGACATAA
This sequence comes from Unio pictorum, assembly GCA_030141615.1. Taxonomy (NCBI): domain Eukaryota; kingdom Metazoa; phylum Mollusca; class Bivalvia; order Unionida; family Unionidae; genus Unio; species Unio pictorum. The sequence continues at coordinate 18,321,796 of JARLTB010000339.1, forward strand.
AAAAAACACCGCCACCCCACCCCAATCAATACAGAAATCAGTTTACCAATAGTTTGAACAGTATCTCTGGGTTTTTTGTTATTGTGTTTTTTTGTATATGTATTTCTTCAAACCAGTAGCGCACGATAGTAGACGGATTAAATATTTTGTTGTTATGGAAAAGAATAGAGAAAGACATAAAGTACACCCGACCCTAATCAATAAACAAACAGAAGAAATCAGTTTACCAAGAGTTTAAGCAGTATCTCTGTTTTTTAATTGTTTTTTTTTTAAAGAGGTTTAAATTTCCCTATAAGTGAGATTTAGATTTAGCGGCATATTGTCCTTTAGTAGCTTCACATTCCAGACTGGGCTCTGTAGACTGCGCATATCCGGCTCCACTGAAATCCGTTTCGAAGGCTGATGTACTATTATGTTAATGTGGGACTGATTCAAATCATTTACTAGTCCTCCATTTGAAGAATGAGGGACTCGGGATCATGTTGTGATTGCTGGAACTGTTGTTTTAAAAGAAAGAAACGTATTGTGCTTTTTGTTGTTTTTCCTCTTCCCGCTCCTTTTACACATCGTCTACTTGTACGTCCAAGACTTCCCTCATCAAATGGTTTACCAGTTTGAATGTCATCACATTTTCTTGATGGTGATTTGTTTTTAATTATTAGTAATTTTATTTCTTCAAGCCAGTCAAAGAGGTAAGTTACACTAATTTTTTTGGACTTCGGATTCATAAAATAAAACAAAATTTGCTGAAATTTTCAAGCTGATTTTTTTCTCTCGCGGTTGTGAGGTTGACAGTGGATGTCGTAACCTGATGATAATTACGAAATTGCATTATAGTCGTTTCTGGACATTAGGCCATATACGCCTGGTGAATAAATGTACTCAACGAACATATATACATTACAAAAGTCATTTTGATGCCAAGTTACGAGAGGATATAGGCAAAAACATCAAGCGTCACCGGAATTATACAAAATTGTCCCCAGTTATTATTTAGGTGGGGCTATCGCTTTTGGCCAATTATGTGTAAGCCACTCATTTGTCAAGTTACATTTGATTAATTTCATTTAAATTATAGCTTAGTGATCAGAGTTTACATAATGTGCCCTATGTGTCCATGTATAAACATTTCTCTCTGTATATATCAGAGTTAATTTGTAATGTTTCGTTGAAAATTTCGTGGCTATCGGTGTAAGGTCTTGTAAATTGAAATGAATTTTCATATACGTTTTAAATGATTAATGCGGTATTTTCAAAGGAAAGGAAACCATGTTGTACGCATAATTATTAAGCAAATTGAATTCACTTTTCGTTGACAGGCAATTAATTACTTTATATACCGTATACAAGAATACAAAGGTTGTTGTTAAGATAAATGCAATTAGTCCAAAGTTGAACGTAATTTGTTTTAACGGAATAATCATTTTAATTGTATTATTGTCGCCACGGATACTATTGGAACAAGGAACTTCACCGAGTCACAATTATATAGCAGGTCTCATCATTGTCACTGTTATAGATTGGGCTTAGAATATGAATTTTGTTAGTGTTAAATAAATTTAATTGTAATTTGGCCAGTTATGAACAATACGGTCTATGCAGATATGATTAATTTTCTCAGTGAATAACAATATCTCTTTTAGAATCATTCAAATAATGCTTACATTTCCACCTTACATTACCTCTAGTTGATAATTGACGCTTTTACTTCTATAGGAAAAATTGATGTCATAAAGTGTAAATTATCACTCTAGCAGCTACGTTCGCGTCTCTAAAAACAAACATAAAAAACACCTTTTACAAATGACGATGGAAAGTTTAAAAGGTTTATTAGTTTATTTGTCTAAAACATTCTTGCAAATAAGAACTGTAAAATAACGAGTTTCTTGAACTTGCAAGATAACGAACGTATGCACAAGAAGTGTAAATGGTTGAATTGCTGTAAATTTAGTGCGATTACTGTAGCTGTCATTAAATCTACTTCGATATTCTCTTCTTTAGTTCAGTGGCTAACGCTAACACGAAACCGTTTTTCTTATGTTGGAGTAACATGTGAATGCTCTGGTACATCACTTCGTTATCTGTTTGTTTATGTTGTTGCGACTCTATTGTCGTAAACCAAGTAACAGATACGAGCGAAAAACGAAACGTTATGTAATTGTTAACAAGTAATTTATTTCCGTAGAATACAAAATGCAAATCTGAAGACGAACTTAAATTATTTGTAACTAAATTCCAAAAACTCCTAGAAGTTCTCTCACAAGTCCAAATGTAAGATGTTTCAAATGATCTTCAGTGTTATTCTAAATTCATGTCGGTATTGAATTCGGTGATGCGCCTGTAGTTTAGAAAATACTAATGTGCCAATGTGCCATTGGCCTGGTTTGTGATGATGTGCTAAGTCTTTAGATGAATCACACTAATATAATAGGAAATGTCTTCGTCTGAATTCACTATTATTTTAATTAATGTTACAGTTCATGATTATTTTTGAGCACATTGCTATTCCAGTGAGTAATATGAGTAATAGTTTAAATAAATAAATCCACCCAAATGAAAACCTGAACACAACAATAAGACGGATTTGATTCAGATATTTAGGCTAGAATGGTTAGCCGACTTCAAGATGACCTATGTTCGATTCGTTTACTGGTTATCTGTGGAGGAGAATCGTTATTCTGTTAGCCAATTACTGCACTAGGTCAAGCGCAAATGGAATGCATGCATTGTGATATTGTTGCTGCGACGTAAGCAGTGTCATCAACATCTCTGTTTCAAATGACATATGAAGCTCGGTTTTTTTCTGTCAAAAATATTTTTCATACCAAAGTACCAGTGGAAATGCCATGATATATCTGATGTGAAATCATGGATGACATGTAACACGCTGCAGATTCTTGATGAGAAAACTGAGTCCATTCTGACCACAACACAATGACTTTCGCATTTAGATTCTTAACCACAAAAAATAAATATCAGCAACACCAACATTAAATTCACACAGTCAGTTCGATACCTAGCTGTTACTCTACACAGTACTCTCACATTGTACCAACATGTCATGAACATATGCAAGGTTGCATATATTGAACTGAGATGCATCAGCTCCATTCGCAAATACATCTCAGTTGAAGCCACTAAAACACTTGTGTGTTCATTAGTACTTTCAAGACTGGGCTATTTTAACCGAATTCTGTCTGATTCGTGTCAATATCTACTCCAGAAACTTCAAAACGTTAAAAATCACGGCTGCTCGGATCATCCCTAGAGTCCCATGATCAGAGCACACATCCCTACTGCTCTGTACCCTACAATGACTACCCCCCCCATTCGATAATGAATCAAACAAAATTTGTTCCCTTGCTACAGTTCATTGACAGGCTACAGTCCAACATACATATGTGCGTGAAGTTTTACATATGTGTCTTGTGCGTGAAGTTTTACAAATGTGGCTTGTGCATGAATATTTACATGTTTGTCTTGTGCGTGAAGTTTTATATATGTGTCTTATGCGTGAAGGTTTACATATGTGTCTTGTGCGTGAAGTTTAACATATGTGTCTTGTGCGTGAAGTTTTACATATGTGTCTCGTGCGTGAAGGTTTTCATATGTGTCTTGTGAGTGAAGTTTAACATATGTGTTTTGTGCGTGAAATTTTATATATGTGTCTTGTGTGTAAAGTTCTACTCATGTTTCATGTGTGAAGATCTAAATATGTCTTATGCGGGAAGTTTAACATGTCTCCAGTGCATTATGTTTTGCGTGGCATATATAATCATGTAATACTATACCCTTTTTATTTCTGCGAGAATAAGGACTTCGTTCAGGTCAATACACTCATTGTGTATTAATCAAGACTTAAGTGCGTGGCAGAAACACCTTGAAGGTTGGTGTCTCAGACGTAATTGCACAGTATTTCACACATAATGAGGGTTGAGGTTCTTGTGGAATTCCGAATATACAACTTATTAACTGACAGCTGAAGGTATATGGGTGGAGTTTGACAACACGACAGTTGGCATGGGTTGCACAACAATTTAGTGGTTTTGTAACGTGACCGTATGTGGTATTTCTTAATTCAAGTGCCACCAATTTAACATTAAATTTGATTGGTTGAAAATGCATTGTAATACACTGATCATTATAACTGGTGCTTGTCAATGAGACCAATCAAGCTGATCTGCTTAGATCGGTATAAATAAGCACTCATTACAAGTTTTCTTAGGAACTTTTCACGCGATAACTATACATTTCATTGAATTGGCAATGTTCTCAGTTACACTTTTGTGTTTACTTGCAACGTCTGCCCGTGATATAACTGCCATCTTGGAAGGTGTGGGTCGGGCAGATCTGGAAGTTGTTCGTCCAGCGACGTTTTCTTCAGAATGACGTTGAGGTGTTTATGCTACAAGCTGAAGAACTGAAACGAAAATGTGATCAAAGGGAAAAGCAGAGTACATAATTCTCTCTATACATAATCATTTTTTTCATCGTGTATCGTATATCTCCAATTCTGTACGGTTATATATTTCTGTGTTAGGTGTTTTTATTGTTTCCTTTTGTAACATGAATGTTCAGTTTATTTTTCCGACTAGAAATGTCGCTCATATTGTGCACTTCGGAGAACTTATTTCATTATTTACCCACAGCGGCTCGTATCGCTGCTTACAATCGACCGGTCATACATGTACTGTATACTATATTATTATATAATACATGTATGACCAGTCGATTGTAAGAAACGATACGAACCCTTGTGTCTTTACCTACTTTTAATCTAACTTCAGAAGAAGGATGCAATAATGAATGATGTGATGTAATTTACCATCATACAGTGGAACTTCCTTAAATCAGTGATTTTATTGATGAACATAATGGGTTTCAAAGCTGCATAGATGGGGGGGGGTGTTACGCCTCTGAAGCATATATACCTCAATAGACCAAAAACTTACCTTTCTCGAGTCCAATATAATGAATGTAAATTCAACAAATAATTGATGGAAAGTGTATGAACAACACTAAAACCTACTATACTACGATTATAAGACATTGTTCTACTCACTCAACTGTTTCTCGTGTATATCATAATTATTTAGAAAATGAATAGGTCCTTTTAAATATTTCGAATAGCAGCAAGTCAACAACTTTAAAATAGTTTTTGTTGCAATGAGAGAAACGATCATTTTATATTTCAGGTGCTTATGTGAATGTAGCTTTGGTAACCAACGGCGTTGCCTTCACTGCTACACTCTCTTCACTCGCACAGTACGTATCCGAACAGACGGTGATATTTGACCATATTATAGTCAATGAGGGAAACTGTTATGATTCCTCTACTGGAAGATTCAAAGCTCCTGTGAGGAGGCTGTATTCCTTCTCTCTAACCGTATTGACGGGTGGAAGACCTGGAAGTCCTCTGCAGGTTCATTTATTTATTATGAAAGACAAGGAGGAGATCGGAAGGGTGTTCTCGGGAGACGGATCTGTGTCAGTCATGGTTGTAACTGTGCTGGAGAAGATTCAGGTGGTTTATGTCAAGGAAAGACCTGGCGATTCCGCAACTGTCCACGGAGACCACTGGTCGACCTTCACTGGCCTACTATTCGATCGATATGATTCGATACAATGCTTGTATATCAACGTTTTAACATAGAACTTAAAAATCAATTGTTCATAAATTTGTTTTGAAGCTGATTGAATTGGACGTTTTCAAAACTTTATGTGCTAATCTTCCTTAACATATCAATTGTAATGTTTTCAAAACAATTACTAGGAGGTTTGATTGACTGTGTCTATACTTTATGTATAATAAACCTAGAAATGGTAATAAAATATGTATATCCATTGTAGCGAATTTTCAATAGTAACCGAACACCATTTTTCTTATCGTGTAATCGGTCGTTTTCTTATTATTGTTCATTCACAACACAAAGATAAGCATGTATAACCCTGATGAGGTTCATCACTCGTACCGTCCTTGTTGGAATGATATCCTGAAAACATTTGTTTGTCATTTCTATAGCGCCACCTGTGACAGCACATTGTACGTCTGCAGATACCACACATATCAAATCTTTGTATTCATGCAAACTGGAAAGGTAAGAAGAAAAACAGTCTGATATCTTAGTCAACGATACCTTTAGAACCATACCTGGAATGTGGTGATACATATTCATAAATTTCTCGTACAGATATTATTACTAAGTACACAAGGATAGTAACACCGGAGATCGAGTGAAAGTTTTTTCGTGGTCAAGAAAAATAATAAACCGCACTTACATTGAATGCCTCATCCACTTACATAAAAAGTACGACGATGCCATTATAATATGATGATGTCGTTTAATCTGGCAACAGCATGAACATATCGAAACACTTGAATGTACATGTTATTTCTAATTTTCCTAATTCCTTAATATGACACATAAATCGCTAACAATTGTTTGAGGCGCGGAATTATGGAATTGCTGTGCTAACTGCACTATCTTAAGTGAAGATCTGACAGCGGCCGCATAGGTATCATGTTTTGGTGTCTTTTGAATTAACCAATTGACTACAGCTTCGACAAATTTGAAAGTAAAGTTAATTAAGTCGATAGTCTCAGACTCATGCTCCGCATTCAGACCGCTCAGTCTCTCCAAAGCAAAGATATAAGACTTCGTCTGATTGTCTGATAAAATTAGTGAGTATGTTATTAACGTTCACCAGAACATGACCACTAATCACTTCTAGACTGATTGATACATTTTCACTGCCTCTTTTATAGTACCGATAAAACCCACACAGATAATTCTCCAGAAAATTGGCAAGAAGTGGACGAATTTATCAGTGAGTCAGTAATGTTACGTTTCTGTTACTTGTTTTAAGACATCAGACCGTAAATGTAAGGAGAAAAAGGAATTACTACTATCGCATTAACGAATACTCACCAAACTACTGATATATGATCAAAGAAATGAAGTATACACCACTTATAGACTGATTGATAAATCGAGTTATCTCAGATTTACTGCTGGAAAAAAGATAAATTTGTCACCGAATGATATACGAATGTGACAATTGGGTGATCAAAGATAAGTTGAGTTGTACATTTAAATTTTAATGTGGGAGTCAAGCACATACAACACGCAAAGATTGGCAAATGTCTGATGAGAATCATTGTTTCGGGAAAGACCAGGGTGGCCCTGCATATTCGTGGACCGAGCTCTGCATGCCGTCACTCGTTGTTTCTCCTCTAGTTCCTCCATTTCACTCAGTCTTTGCTTGACCCTTTTCTGGTTTTGGTATGGGGCATTCTTGCTGCTGCTTTTTCGTTTTTTTTCTTCTTGTTCCACGCCCTTTTGATTTTATAGTCTCGTCCTCCATCACACTACTAATCAATCTGATTAAAATCAAATATCCACTGTAAAACATGAAGATCTGCTAGCAACCGCTAATAATGTCATGTTCTAGAAACCTGTTGTTATTACCATAATTGATAATTTTACCAACTAATCAGATGAAGTCTTTTATCTTCCCATTTTGAGACTCAATTTGGCCCGGTCGCGAGGTGCTCTCCACCCTGTAGAAACCAACGTTTTTTTTTTACTTTACAATGTTACAGTAGACTGCTAGTCTGGCAAGTCGATTACGTACAAGCAAAAACACATCTGGGGTTCTATTTTATTTCTAGAACATTTTTTCCTCTCTCATTGTGGTGGTGATAGAAGAATCATATTTATGCATTTTTGGTAGGGATTTAAAGGTAATTGTTTATTCTTAAGAATATGAGTTATGAGAGTGATTAGTTTTCTGTGTGTATTTCCGCGACAATGCACAGTGTGTACTTAGGCGTTAATGATGATCCGGAAGTGAAATCTGTGTTCTGTTTACAAGCTGCTTTGTTTACAGTGCAGCCTCTCTAAAAAATGCTGGTGAATCTTTGACAAGAACTTTACCGTGAAGTCATCTTTGGAGGTAGTTTAGATTAACCTATGATTTGTTTTGACTGTCACACAATGGAAAGGTCAGTACTGAGAAATAAATGTAGAGAACATATAGTAAAATGAATTGTGATGTTTTGTCCATCTGTATATAGTCTACTGGTGCATTAAAACTGAATTGGAGGTCATACCAAATACAACCCAAACCATGTGACATATTTCAGACATGGTGTAGTTTGTATCTACCAATGACAATATTGAGCTGTGGATGTAGTTGTGTTACCTGCATATATTATTTAATATAAACTGTGCAGAATGTTAACATTGTTCCGTTCAAGATTGTATCATGTTGTATTTCATATTTACATTGGTTTGGAAGGGTTTATCTTTCTAGTGTTTTTGTGCAATTCATTTAACACTGTCTCGAACATTTGCCTTATATCTTCACAAGATAGTTATTATTGAAGTGATGTGCCGTAAATTGCTACAGCATATAAATTATAAGGCAGTTCATATCATGTGACGTTCAAATTGAAGTATTGCAATAACATATTTTCATACAAACATATCATCACTCAAACGGATATGCTATCGCGGACGATAGATGACGGATATAAGATTTTGTTGTTGTGGAAAAGAAAAGAAAAAAACATTAAAAAAAACACCCTGACCCACCCCACCCAAATCAATAAACAAACAGTTAGAATAAATCAATTTACCAATATTTTGAGCAGTATCTCTGTTTTTTTGTAAAAAGAGGTATACATTTCCCTATAATTGAAATTTAGATTTTGCGGCATATTGACCTTTAGCAGCTTCACATATCCGGCTCTACTGACATCCGTCTCGAAGGCTAACGTACTATAATGTTAATGTGGAACTGCTTAAACTCATTTTCGAGTCCACCATTTGTGAAATGAGGGACTCGGGATCATGTTGTGTTTTCTGCAGCTGTTGCTGTCACAGACAGAAAAGTATTGTGATTACTATTGTTTGTTCTCTACCCGCCCCTTTTACGCATCGTCTACTTGTACGTCCAAGGTTTCCCTCACCAACTGGTTTACCAGTTTAAATGTCATCACATTCTTCTTAATGATGTTTTGTTTTTAAATGCTTGTAATTGTATTTCTTCAAATTAGTCAAAGAGGTCCATTACTCTCATTATTTTGGACTTTGGATTCATACAATAAAACAAAACTTGCTGGAAATTTTCGATTTGATTATTTTCTCTCTCGCGGTTGTCAGGTTGACAATGAATGGCGTAAACTGATGATAATTACGAACTTGGTGAATAAATGTACTCAACAAACATCAATAGCATATCATTTACATTACACAAGTCTGTTTGATGCCAAGCTAGAAAAGGACATGGCCAGAATCATCATGCGGCACCTGAATCATGCAAAATTGTCCCCAGTTTTTATTTAGGTGGACGCTGTCGCTATTGGCCAATTTTGTGTAAGCCACTCATTTGTCAAGTTACAATTGATTTATTTCATTTAAAATTAGAGTTTAGTGATTAGCGGTTACATAATGTGCGCTATGTGTCCACGTATAAACATTTCTCTCTCTCGATAAATCAGGACGTTTCAGAGTTTATTTGTAACTTTTCGTTGAACATTTTCTCCATCTATCGATATAAGGTCTTATAAATTGAAATGAATTTCCGCATACTTTCAAAATGATAAATGCGGTAATTTCAAGTTACCCCCCCCCCCCTCAAAGTTGTATTCGTAATTATTAAGAAAATTGAAGTCAATTTTCGTTGACAGGCATATAAATACTTTATATACCGTATACAAGAAAACATGGGTTGTTGTTTAGACCATTGGAATTAGTTATCAATTTAACGTAATTTATTCCAAAGGAATAATCATTTTAATTGTATTCTTCTCGCCATGGATACTAATGGAACAATGAACTTCACCGGGGCACAATTATATAGCAGGTCTTATCATTTTCACCGATTTGGCTTAGAATACGTATTTTGTTAGTGTTAAAAAAACTAAACTGTAATTTGGCCAGTTATCTACAATACGGTCTATGGAAATATGATTATATTTCTCTGTCAATAACAATATCTTTTTTAGAATCATTCAAATAATGCTTACATTTCCAAGATTGCCTCTAAATGATAATTGACCGCGAGTGGCTTGGTGAATGAAGTAAACTATGGTGAAGATATACGTTTTTAACTCTATGGGAAAAATTGGTGTCATACAAAGTAAATTATCTCTCTGGTAGCTACGTTCGCATCTCTACAAACAAACAGCAATAAGCACTTTTCGCAAGTGAGGATGGAAAGTTTAAGAGGTTTATTAGTTTATTTGTTTAAAACATACTTGGAAATCAGAACTTTAAAATAATAAGTTTGTTGAACTTGCAAGATAAAGAAGGTACGCACAAGAAATGTAAATGGTTGACTTGATGTAAATGTAGTGTGATTACTGTAGCTGTCATTCGATCTAGTTCGATATTCCCTTCTTTAGTTCAGTGGCTAACGCTAACACGAAACCGTTTTTCTTATGTTGGCGTAACATGAAAAATGAATTCTCTGGTATATCACTTTGTTATCTAGTTGGTTGTGTTGCTGCGACTATACGTAAACCAAGTAACAGATCCGAGCGAAAAGCGAAACGTTATGTAACTTTTAACAAGTAATTTATTTCCCTAGAATACAAAGTGTAAATCTGAAAATGAACTTATATTAATTTTTAACTAAATTCCAAAATGTCCGAAACGTTCTCTGACAAGTCAAAATGTAAGAAGTTTCAACTGATCATCAGTGTTATTCCAAAAACATGTCGGTAATGAATTTCCTGATGCGCATTTAGTTTCAAAAATACTAATGTGCCATTGGCCTGGTTTCTGATGACGTGCTAAGTCTTTAGATGAATCACAATACTATAATCGAAAATGTCATTGTCTGAATTCACTATTATTTCAAATTAATGTTCCGGTTCATGAATATTTTTGAACGCATTGCTATTCCAGTGAGTAATAATTTAAATAAACAAATCCACCCAAATGGAAACCTGGATATAACAATAAGACTGACTTTGTTTCAGATCTTAAGGCAAGAATGGTTAGCCGAATTCAAGATCGCCCATGTGCGATTTGGTTACTGGTTATCTGTTGAGAAAAAATAGCTATTATGTTAGCCATTACTGCTCAAGAGCAAATATAATGCAGGCATTTGTGATATTGTTGCTGCGACGTAAGCAGTGTCATCAGCCTCTCTGTTTCAAATGACATGTGGAGATTGGTTTAATTCCTTCCTGTTACAAAAATCATTTAATACAGCGAAGTATCAGTGGAAATGCCATGATATTTCTGATATGAACTCATGAATGACATGTAACAAGCTGCACATTCATGGTGATAAAACTGATGCCATTCTGATCCGAACACAAAGACTTTCTCATTCACATCCTTTACCATAAACAATAAATATCAGCAACACCAACATTAAATTGACAGTCAGTGCGAAACCTAGGTGCTAATCTAGACAGTACTCTCACATTGCACCAACATGACATGAACATATGCGAGGCTTCATATTTTGAGTTGATACGCATCAGCTCCATTTGCAAATATCTTTCAGTTGATGCCACTAAAACACTTGTGTGTTCATTAGTACTTTCAAGACTGGACTATTGTAAATTAATTCTGTCTGATTCTTCTCAATATCTACTCCAGAAACTTCAAAACGTTCAAAACACAGCGCACAAATTAACCTTAGAGTACTACGATCAGAGCACACTATCTCGCTGCTCTGAACCCTACACTGACTACCCATTCGATCCAGAATCAAACACAACATTTGTTCCTTTGCTACATTTCACTGACGGACTCATGTCCAAAATACATATGTGCGTTAAGATGTACATATTCCATTCATGACTCACGTGTAAAGCTCTAAATATGTCTCATGCGGGAAGTTCTACATACTCCAGTGCACTAAGTTTTGCGTGATATATATATATATATATATATATATATATATATATATATATATATATATATATATATATATATATATATATATATATATAAATAAAATGACGTTATATATATATATATAAAATGACGTTATATATATATATATATATATATATATATATAAAATGACGTAACACTATTCCCTTTGCATTGCTGCGAGAATAAGGAATTCGATCAGGTTAATACACTCATTGTTTATTAACCAACAGTTAATTGCGTGGCAGAAACACCTTAAAGGTTCGTGTCTCAGACGTAATTGCACAGTATTTCACACATAATGAGGGTTGTGGTTATTGTGGAACTCCGAATAAAGAACTTATTAACTGACAGCTGAAGGTATATGGGTGGAGTTAAAAGACACAACAGTTGTCATGGGTTGCACAACAATTTATTGGTTTTATAACGTGACCGTATGTGACATTATTATTCAAGTGCGACCAATTTAACATTAAATTTGATTGGTTGAAAATGCGTAGCAATACACTGATCATTATAACTGGTGCTTGTTTATGAGACCAATCACGCTGATCTGCTTGGATCGCTATAAATAAGCACTCATTACTAGTTCTCTGAGGGTTTTCATGCGATAACTGTACGATCAATTTCGTTGGATTGGCAATGTTCTCAGTCACACTTTTGTGTTTACTTGCCACTTCTGCCCGTGTTATAACTGCCATCTTGGAAGGTGTGGGTAGGACAGATGTGGAAGTTGTTCGTATTCGACTAGAGGAGGAGAAAGCCATGCGACCTCTTCTTCAGAATGACGTCGAGGTGCTTATGCTACAAGTTGAAGATCTGAAACGAAAATGTGATCAAAGGGACAAGCAGGGTACATAATTCTCTGTATACAGTGTCATTTGTTTCATCGTTTATCAGTATATCTCCAATTCTGTACGATTATATACTTCTGTGTTAGGTGTTTTTATAGTTTCTATTTGTAATATGGATGTTGCGTTTACTTTTCCGTCATGAAAATTTCGCTCATATTGTGTACCTAGGAGAACGTATCTCAGTAATTACCTAGTCATTAGTCTTTGATGCTTTGATGTAATATACTTTAATACAACAGAACATCATTAAATCAAATAAAACTCAACATACCAAAATCTTACCTTACTCGAGTCAAATATACTGAATGTGAATGCAACAAATAAATGAATATAAAGAACACTCAAAGCTACTATACTACGATTATAAGACATTGTTCTACTCACTCAACGTTTTCTCGTGTATATAATAATTATTTAGAAATAACATCGGACATTTCAAATATTTCGAATAGTAACACGTCAACAACATTAAAATAGTTTTTGTTGCAATGAAAGAAATGATCATTTTATATTCCAGGTGCTTATGTGAATACATCTTTGGTAACCCACGGCGTTGCCTTCACTGCTACACTCCTTTCAGATACAAAGTACATATCCGAACAGACGGTGATATTTGACCATATTATAGTCAATGAGGGAAACTGCTATGATTCCTCTACTGGAAGATTCAAAGCTTCTGCGAGAGGGCTGTATTCCTTCTCTCTAACCGTACTGACGGCTATACGTTCTCAGGTGGTTCATTTATTTATTATGAAAGACAGGGAGGAGATAGGAATGGTGTATTCGGGATTCGGAACAGGATCAGTCATGGTTGTAACTGTGATGTAGAAGGGTCAGGTGGTCTATGTCAAGGAATATCCTGGCCATTCCGAAACTGTCAACGGAAACCACTTGTCGACATTCACTGGCCTACTACTCGATCGATATTATTAGATACAATTCATGTATATCAACGTCTTAATATAGAACTTTGATTTAAATTGTTTAGAAATTTGTTTTGAATCTGATTGAATTGGACTTTTTCAAAACTTTATGAACTAATCTGCTTTTACACATTAATTGTAATGTTTATAATAAAATTACGAGGAGGTTTGATTGACTGTGTCTATACTTTCTGTACTATAACCCAGAAATTGTACTACACTATGTATATCCATTGTAGTGAATTTTCAATAGTAACCGAATACCATTTTTCTTATCGTGTAGTCGGTCGAGATCTTAGTATTGCTCATTCACAACTCAAAGGTAAGCATGTTTAACCCCGGACGTGGTTCATCCCTCTTATCTTCCTTGTTGGGATGATATCATGAAATCATTTGTTTGCCATTTCTATAGCGCCACCTGTGACAGCTTATTTTACGTCTGGAGATACCACACATATCAAATCTTTGTACTCATGCAGACTGGAGAGCTAAATAAAAAGTACAGTCTCATATCATAGCCAATGATGGCTTAAGAACCATGCCTGGAATGTGGTGATGCATATTTATATATTTCTCGTACGTACATTATTACTAAGTACACAAGGATAGGAACACCGGAGATCGAGTGAAAGTGTTTTTCTGGTCAAGATGAATAAAAAAAACCTCACCTACCATGAATGCCTCATCCACGTACATAATAAGCATGATGATGCCATTATCATATTATGAGGTCGTTTAATCTGGCAATAGCATGAACATATCGAAACACTTGTATGTACATGTTATTTCTAATTTTCTTTATTCCATAATATGACACATAAATTGCTACTAATTGTTTGAGGTACGGCATTACATTATTGCGGTGATTATTCAGTCTGATTAAAATAAGATCTCCACTGTCTTGAGTGAAGATCTGACAGCGGCCGCTTAGAGGTCATGTTCTGGTGGCTTTTGAATTTTCCAATAGACTACAACTTTGAGATATTTGAAAGTAAAGTTAATTAAATTGATTGGCTTAGACCCATGCTCAGCAGTCATACCGCCCAGTCTCTCCATAGCGAATATATAAGACTTTATCTGATTGGCTGATAAAATTAATGATTATGGTATTAACGTTGGTCACCAGAACATGACCACTAAGGATTCGCTGTCAGATCTTCACGTATGACAGAGGAGATCAGATTTTCATTCACATTGGTAGCTTACATTGGTTTCCATAAAACTGCTGTCGGTAGTTTAATAATTATTATTAAGGTAAAATAAAGTTTTAGGATAGGGAAATTAGTTTTTAATATGAACTATACTCAATTCCGTATTTCAAAAAAGGAAGCTAACTGATTTCCCTGGAAATAGATACCATAAGAAATTATTGTAAGGAAGTCTCCGTATGAAATAACTGTACGAAACAGTTGCTAGAACCTAAAACTAATTTCATTTTATCGTTGCTGATGTGTCACTGGATGAAGGTATTATCAAGAAACTATATTCGTTCGGCTATATATTAACTTTATGGTGTGTGGCAATTAACGTTTTAGTGTGTGAAGTATAGTAACAATGCATACAGAATCAATTTAAGTTTAACCCCCATATTGGCCGTTTTATCAGCAACTTAGGATGATCGTGCTTGTACTTTTCGGAATCATTTTTTTTTGTGTGTAAGTTTTAGACATTTTGTTTAGTTTAGTAATACGTTTTAAAACTGCGGAATTTTGCAAAACGTGTCATGGAATAGATTTGCTATAATGAAAAGTTAGTGACTAAAACTAGATTTTTAACATTTGTTTCAAACCGGTTATATATTGCCAGGGAAACCGGACTTATAAATCAGGTTACATGCTCACTATTTTTTAGTTTCGAAATCTTGATTTTATAACCTAGTCATAAATCTTTTATGCTTTGTTTTCTGATTTTTTAATCATTTTAATTGAATTTCTCAAATGTTTACATGCTTTTTTACTGGTCTTTATCGCCTCGGATAGAGTGACTCGTTTGGTCCAGCAAAGCACCATCTTTGGGTAATTTAATGAAAAATTCAACTTCGTTTGTTCTGTACGACGGAAGGACCGTTAGCCTCTTAACTGTTATGAAAACTAACGTGAGTGAAAAAGAAGAACTGGGTTCCAGGATTTACTTCCCTTGTCATCGACAAATGCTTTACACCCACACCTATCGTGCAAATATTTGACCGAAATGGTTCTAAATGACGAGATTCAAATGGTACCAACTTTATGTCACCATAGTGAATCTCGTTAGCGAATGTAGTGAAAAACTATCAAAAATAACTTCTTATTCACAGAGCTTTGTAGATTTATTCGTTTTAATTGTTTAGCTATTTATTACCTTTTCATATTAAACCCGTCAACTACTTCTTTATTATATATATATATATATATATATATATATATATATATATATATATATATATATATATATATATATATATATTGGATAATAAGTTCTTATTTATTTTGAAAATTTAGTGAATTTACCGATAGAACGGTTTCATAAATAAAATGTATTTTTATATTTTGAAAACTGAATCACGAGACAACTATTAATTTTTTACAGATTTCAAAGAATTATGCTATTTTATTCACACCTATGAGAAAAGTTAAATTTGATTTTTTGGTGATAATACTATAGATACTGCTATTAATACATCTAGTTGTACCATTCTATAAGTACATCTAGTGGACCATGCTATAAATACATCTAGTGGACCATGCTATAAATACATCTAGTAGACCATGCTATAAATACATCTAGTGTACCATTCTATAAGTACATCTAGTGAACCATGCTATAAATACATCTAGTAGACCATGCTATAAATACATCTAGTGTAACATGCTATCAAATGCATCTAGTGGACCATGCTATAAATACATCTAGTGGACCATGCTATAAATGCATCTAGAGGACCATGCCATAAATACATCTAGAGGACCATGCTATAAATACATGTAGAGGACTCTACTATAAATACATCTAGAGGACCATGCTATAAATACATCTAGTGGACCATTATATAAATACATCTAGAGGACTCTACTATAAATACATCTAGAGGACCATGCTATAAATACATCTAGAGGACTCTACTATAAATACATCTAGAGGACCATGCTATGAATACATCCAGTGGACCATGCTATAAATACATCTAGAGGACTCTACTACAAATACATCTAGAGGACCATGCTATAAATACATTTAGTGGACCATTATATAAATACATCAAGTTGACGTTGTCCAGGCGTGTTTTGGTGCATTTTATATCATAAACAGGTATTGTAGAAAGTAAACTATTGTATAAATAGATAAATTGGTACGTCTGTGTCTCTAAAATACCACTACTGATACTACTACTTCTACTACTACTATAACTATGACTACTATTACTAGTACTACTACTACTAATACTACTGCTACTAGTACTACTACTACTAATGATACCAAGCAAGAGGTTTTGCATCTGGTGATCGAAAGTTTACAAGTTTTAACGTATTCACTTACTTGTTAATAAGTGAATTGTTAAAACATACATTTGAGGTAGTTATGAGATAATGAGTCTATGCTCAAGATGCGTACATAACTGAATTACAGTAGTTGTTATAAAATATAGTTCCACATTCTCTTCATACATACAGTAGCCGATACGAAATCTAGTTTTTTCTTTTGGAGTAGGATGTAAATGGAGAACGCTAGTACATCACTTAATTTTATAGTTTATTTATTTTAGCTTTATCTTTCCTAAAATGTTGTATGCTAAAATAGTATGTCAAGGTTTACAATATTATGATCCATAATTATATTTGACATTTCGTGGCCAGCATATGATTCAAAATTACAAATATACTATATGCATACTGGGGATGTTATCGCGAGTAGGTGACTCGCTCAGATACATTGCCTTGTGTAACGACCACTCCGTTTTTCTGTTTGCTATGTGGTGAATATCATCGCACACAAAAACCAAACGCATACTGCGACCCCCAAGCCCCTTAAGATTTTACTTGGCGACTGCAAGAGGCTAATATCGCATGAGGTTCGTGACCTTCAACTTGGAAAAGGTAATCGATTAATATTGCACCCACTCAACAAAGACGTCGCTTCAGGAACTGAAGGCATCTCCCACTCAATCAGGTTTACATCACCCGTCACATTTCCGAGTTGGATGCAACGCCCAGCATCTCTGTTGATGTGTCTAAAATCAGCCAGTTTTGCTGAATCAGACGCAAACATTATTTCGTTTTCAAATTCCCAGCCTTGCAGATTATATACACTCAGTCTTATTATATTATTGGAGGAACTACCACATGCAGTGGACGTGAACATTTATTTATCATCAGCGGTGACTGTCACCAAATGAGTACCTGACCTTTGTTATGATAGTCTTGATTTTGTTCGTTTGTTTAAATTAACCTCGCTTCTGAATAATTCATCTACATCTAGGCCGTAAAGTTACATCACGGTCTGATACAAATACTGCAACCATCTCATCAGTAGTGGAGTCTCTTTGTTGCTGGTAACCATCCTTGGTGTTGCCTGGAGAATCAGACGACTTTAAGCCGTAAATAGGAAAGAAATGCAATGTCCGCTTGAAATCTCTGGCCCGCTATCCAGTTTTGAAAGGTGTTCTTGACCTTATGGAAGGGCGGGTTGTAAAAATTCGTGTCGCCTGTTCATAGATGGTCAAAAGCTTTAACTCTCACCATCTCCTTAAGTGATGTAATATCTGTCTTGAAAAATGCATTGGTTTCTTTCCGCTCCGAACACTTGTATTTTTTTCACACTAAATCTGAACTAGGTCCTGTCATTGACCTTTGTGCTATGCGACTGTAGGCTTCTGCCTTTAACACCAATAAACCTTTTGTATTAAGCAGGGGATCTACCATTTCTTAACGCTTGGATAATATACATGTGCAATTAATGATTTAATGTGTATATATAATTGCACACTCCAGATTGTGCGATCGCTTATCCGGCTTAAAATGGGAGTGTGATTTGAGCCTTATAAAGATTTAAGGTACGAAGGTGTTATTTTGGCATTACGCCCACTGACGTGGAAACGAAAGAAGCACCATTTCTTTGGATAGAGACTGTAGCTCCAGCAGCAGAAAAGACAAGGTCACCTAGATTTAGAAGCAACTATATGCTAAACTAACACGTCCTTCAAAACAGAAAAATTAACTGCAAGAAAAAACAGAACCAAAACTTCTAACTAACCGAGACTTTCTTCTACGGGTTAGTTAATTTTTTTTTTACTGTTTTTTGTGTCATTTTGTTTTATTATTATGCGCGTAATGTCAACCCGATGACGAGATCACTCCATTTCTGCTGCTACGAATTTAATCATTATCCCAACCGAATATTTTATCAAGACCGATTCGATATTTTGATCTAGGATCGTGAAAATTTATTGTTATAAATCTGTATCGGGTTGACTTAGCACGACTAAAGAAATTTCGTAAAAGTTTAGAATCCATATCTCCGCTACACCAGGTCTGATGAATATTTCTTAGCATATGCGTATCAACTTCATTAAACAAATCAAGAATATTACAGTTATCTCTGATCACGTTTGGAATTTGTGTATAAGCTGAGTAACATAAATCACATCTGTATTTTTCTGCCTTACTCGGGAAACTATTTGATTGGTTATCCAGCATTACATTATCATATACTACTAAATTATTAATACTCCCATCAATATCATCAACACGTGGTGCTACATCAATATCAGTGATACAATTAATATCATCACCGTCTTCATATATCGTCGCTGCGTTTTCATTAAAATCTTTTAACGCATCGTAAGATTGTTGATTGTCTACAAATGGTGCTACCAAATACAACTTGTCCCATTTTAACCATCTCATTATCAGCGTAAGTAATAACTACTTCTTATCCGATCCAGATGGACCTATCATAATCATTCTAATATAATTTGGTATTGCTTCATAGTTTCGAACACGTTCTCGCTCCTGAATTTTATAAAACGTGTCTTGGAGTAGATTGTTATAATGAAAAATTAGTGACGAAAAATGTAGATATTTAATAGTTGTTTTAAAGTGGTTATATATTGCCAGGCAAAACCGGACTTCTACATGAGATTACATGCTCACTGGTCATCAACTTTTTATTATTTGTTTTCTGATTTTTCAATCAGTTTAATTCAATTTCTCAAATTTTTGCATGCTTTATTACTTCTTTATCGCCTCAGATAGAGTGACTCGTTTGAGCACCGTATTTGGGTAATTTGATGAAAAATTAAACTTCGATTTTCCTTTACGACGGTAGGACCTTTAGCCTCTTAAAGGTTATGAAAACTGAAGTGAGTGAAGATGAAGAACTGGGTTCCAGGATTTACTTCCCTTGTCATGGACAATCGCTCCCCATGCACACCTTTCGTGCAAGTATTTTCCCTATATGGTTTTCTATAGTCTGACTATATCCCTATTTGTTTGTAGCATGAGAAGCTCAGACGGTAAAGGTGTTATTGACACCATGGTCGCAATCCGGTTAGAAATTATAAATCAGTGAATGAATTGAGTAAGATTTATTGACTTTTTATCTTGTTTATGCTTTTCGTTACTGAAATCAGGAAGTGGGGTACAAACAAACGTGGATATAGTCTCAGACTATAAATGACGAGACTCAAATGGTAGCAACTTTGTGTCAGCACAGTGAATGCCGTTAAGGAATCTATTGAAAAACTGTTCAATTATACCGATCCAAAATAACTTCTCGTTTATAGAGCCTTGTAGATTTATGCGTGGTAATTGATTACACTATATATTACCTATCCACATTTAACCCGTCAACTACTTCTTTTTTATTAGTAGTAGTAATATATATAGTTCAGTTATATATGTGTGGGTAGTCAGTTAATCAGTTCCTATTATTGTTGAAACCTCTCCGATGGCCTAGTGGTTAGAGCGTCCGCCTCGGAAGCGGGATGTTGTGGGTTCGAGCCCAGGCTGAGTCATTCCAAAGACTTACAAAAATGCTACTAACATCTACCTCGCTTGACGCTCAGCATTAGGAGGTTAGTAATAGGACTGGTCGGCCTGGTGTCAGGATAATGTGACTGGGTGGGACATCATGCTACATGTCTGCGGCATGATGCCCCAGTGCCAGATATAACTATAAACTGCCATACTGTAGACATCGTAGCAATATGGATGAACAATTGTTAAAGGTACGTTATAAATCCCAATCCCCCCCCCCCCACACACATTAATGTTGAAAAGTTCGTGAATTTACCGATTTAGCGATTTTATGGAATACATTGAATCTTTTGATCATGAAAACATGAATTACGAGACTACTATGAATTTCTTTGAGATTTCAAACCTGATATACAAGAGAAATTCGAATTCCTTCCATATTTCAAAGAAATATTCTATTTTATTCACACCTATTAGGAAAGTTAAATTTGATTACATTATAGATTCAGCGTATCGGATACTGTATTGAAGAGAACCAATATCGTTTAATTGGCTTAAAATAATTACGGCGAAAGATTAACGCAATTGAAAATTATCAGACGATGCCAACGTCTGGGTAAACTGTTCATAACTGTATGTTTGAGCCATAAACCATTTAAATGTTACCGCTGTCGCACGACAAGTACATCTGGATGCCAACGTCTGGGTAAAATGTACATAATTGACGGTTTGAACCATAAATCATTTAAATGTTATCGCTGTCGCGCGACATGTACACCTGGAACAACGAGAATTCAACGAATCAAAAATGCTATAGTGGGTCTCTACAATGGAAATGTTCTCAGTCACGAGCATGAGATTTGTGTTGCCCTTATAAACCTTTCCCCGTGGATAGATAGTGCACAAGTTGCGAGTTATGCTGATATTGCCAATACAATTCTAATTTAACACTGCATTTACAAAATACTTTATTTAAATTGAAATAGTTTCATGTGTCAATATTAATACTTGTTTTAAAACGAATCAATTATTATATCTGTTTACCATGATATAAATACATCTAGTGGACCATTCTATAAATATATCAGCTTGGCCAATACGAAATCTTGTTTCTTCTTTTGGAGTAGGATGTAAATAGAGAATTCTGTCACATCACATAATTTTTAAGTTTATTTCTCTTTAGCTTTATTTTTCCTAAAATGTTGTATGCTAAAATAGTACGTTAAGGTTTACAATATCCTGATCCAGAATTATATTTTACATTCCGTATTCAGCATATGATTTAAAATTTGAAATATACTGTACATACTGGGGATGGTATTTCGAGTAGATGATGGGCTCTGATACATTAGCTTGTGTAACAATCATTCCGTTTTTCGGTTGGCTATGTGGTGAATACCATCGCACACAAATTCCAAGCGCATACTGCGACCCCCATGTCCCTTAAGATCCTACTGGGGGACGGCAAGAGGCTCATATCCAATGAGGTTCTAGACCTTCAACTTGGAAAAGGTAACCGATAAATATCACACCCATTCTACCAAGACGCGGCTTCAGGAATTGAAGGCATCTGCTACCCAATCACGTTTACATCACCCTTCACATTTCTGAGTTGTATACAATGGCCTGCATCTCTGCTGATGTGTCTAAAATCAGAGTGTTTTGCTGAATCAGACGCTAACAAATATTTCGTTTTAAAATTCCCAGCCTTGCAGATTATATACACTCAGTCGGATTCATTTATTGGGGGAACTACCACATGCAGTAGAGGTCAACATTTATTTCTTATCAGCGCTGAATGTCACCAAATGAGTACTTTACCTTTGTTATGATAGTCTTGATTTTGTTCGTTTGTCTAAATGAACCTCGCTTCGGAATAATTCATCTACATCTAGGTCGTAAAGTTAGATCACGGTCTGATACAAAAGCTGCAACCACCTCATCATTAGTGGAGTCTCTTTATTACTGGTAATCAACCATGGTGTCGCCTGGAGAATCAGACGTCTTTTTGCTGTAAATAGAAAAGAAATGCAATGTGCGCTTGAAATCTGTGGCCCGCTATCTAGTCTTGAAAGGTGTTCTTCACCTTATGCAGGGCGGGTTGTAAAAAGTCGTGTCGCCTGTTCATGGATTGTCAAACGCTTTAACTCTCACCATCACCTTACGTGATGTGACATCTGTCTTGAAAAATACTATGGTGTATGTTTGGTTTGCAGAAAATGGCTAAAACCATGTAAAGAGTCCAGTCCCTCTTTCCTTCAAGAGTATTGACTCTGACACTCACCGGAAGCCAAAGTTGCATGACGCGGAATATAAACTGTTGCTCAAGGCCAATCAGGGTTTTATAGATGCTTCTCAAAAAGAGTTTAGGTGTGACACCATCATCATGATATCAATATCTGGACGTTACGTTGATGTTGACCGGCTTTAAAGAGTGGTTTTTGGTTGGTGCGGTGTCGTAACAAATGTCCATTTACAATTTGTTTACCGGTCATCTGCATGAAATATAATTTGTCCGTCTTAAACTGTACTCCCAAAATGCATTAAGAATGTTCGATTTGGTTACGTTATTTTTAGCGACTAAGTAGTGTCTTCATCCTTTACCAATTTGAGATGATATATGTCGCTCGGTTTCTTTCCTCTCGGAAAGCTTGTATTTTTTTCTCTCACACTAAATCTTAACTAGATCCTGTCATTAATTGTAGTTCTGTGCGACTGTAGTCTTCAGTCTTTAACACCAATAAACCTTTCGTATTAAGCAGGGGATCTAAAATGGTTTGATGGCTGGGTACCATTTCTTAACACTAGTATAATTTGCATTTGTAATTAATGATTCAAGGTGTATATATAAGTGCACACTCCTCCGGCTTAAAATGGGCTTGTGATTTTAGCCTGACAAAGACTTAAAGGAATGAAGATGTTCTTTTGGCATTACGCCCACTGACGTGGAAATGAGAGAACCATTTCGTTGTGTAAAGACATTAACTCCAGCAGCACAAAAAGCGAGCCCACTTCGATTTAGAAGCGTCTATTTGCTTATCTAACACTTCCTACAAAACCGAAAAAGAACGGCAAAAGAGAAAGAAAGAACCAAAGCGTCTAACTGATCGAGAGTTTCTCCTACGGGTTAGTTAATTTTGTTACTATTTTTTGTCGTTTGGTTTTATTATTATGCATGTAATTTCTACCCGATGACGTCTCATCGAGGCCACTCCATTTCTGCTGCTACGAATTAAATCATTCACTTCACCGAGTATTTTATCAAGACCGATTCGATATCTTGATCTAGGATCGTGTAAAGTTATTGTTATAAATCCGTGTCGGGTTGACTTAGCACGACTAAAGATATTTCTAAAAAGATTATAACCCATATCTCCGCTACACCAGGTCGGAACATATAAATAAGCATGAACTTTATGTTGATATTGCAAGCAGATACAAAGAATCAGAGCCATTATCAACCAAGACAGCAACAGAAGTAGCTTTTGGTTTGAACGAATTTATCAACGAGGACCTTTACGATGACCACAGTTATTACAGGTTGATACGGACAAGGAATTTCAGGGTGTAGTATTTTCGCTAATGAAACAAGATAATGCCAAGATACGATGAGGACATAATGCAATACACCGTGATCAGGCAATAGTTGAACGATGTAATCGAACACTTACTGAGCGGTTAATTGTATATCAATATGCAAAATAAATAATTGAAGACAAGGTATCTCGAGAATGGGTTGCAAGATTACCACGTGTGATAAATGCATTAAATAATGAAATTACTCGAACAACCAACATGAAACTCATTAATGCAATCACAACAACATGATACGTAGAACCAAATGCTTTGTCGAAACAACCAGTGTTAGTTAATGCTACTGTCAGATATTTATATGTCAGTAAAATTTAAAATAACTTTCCGAAGTTGAGATATTCTTCTAACTCGTGATAATGCGAAATAGACTATGTTTGACCACTCGATGTGATCATCAATAATCTAAACAATTGCATCAGAGATAGCAAACCCCTGAGACGAATGTATCGTCATTGCGTATCCTAGTGTCCATGAATATTTATCCGCTAACGCATCCTCGACAGCACTGATATTAACAAGAATAATATCATTTAACACGACATTCTGTTTCTGTCTGTCCTGGAATTTCAACTTCGATATTCTGTCATCGTGTATCAGTTGGCCTATAACATCACGGTACGGGCAATTCTGAAAACTTGTCCATATTGTTTCCAAATAATTTGCCGCTGAAGTGTGTCTCTGACTATCTTTCTACTTGCCACTATTAAATCGTTTGGTCTCCATTTATCCCAAAATCATTTATGGAAGTTTCTGAAATTATTTAACACGCTATTCCACCTTCAATTTGATTATTCGGTTGTAGTCTGATCAATTACTTGAATTCACTTAAATCTGGGTCAAGCGCTCTATGATTAGTATTAATTTCTTCATCATAATCTGCAAAATGTTTTAGCCAATCATGCGGAGATCATCCTACAAATGGCGGAAGTTGACCGTGATCGCCAAACATTATCACAGCTGTATTTTTTAGTAGCAACCAATCAAGAAACATTTTTAATATATCCAACGACACTGTGCATTTTTCATCCCAAATTATTATTCCGGGTATATATTTCTCACCCATTCGATCAGGAGTCCATGCGTTACCTATATACCAAAAGAACTATAAGTACACGATTTCTGATCTCGTTGTTTCATTTCTCGTGTGACACTTTGTGCAGAAATTAAGACAGCTGAATCTGAATTATGTTTAAATAATTCAATAACACGAGTTGTCTTTCTGCATCCTCCTGATCAGTTTCAATAAAAATCTTATGTCTGCATAATGCATCTGATATCGATGAAGCCGTTGACATTTTGTCGAGTCGATATATCTGATCAATAAGTATACACAATTTCAACATCTGTGGAGTTAGAATAATCACATAACATTTCTATTTTTATTCTCCGTGATCTCCACTGCCCATAAGAGTTTGTAAAACTTAGCCATAGCTTCCGTATATTTATTATCGGTGTAAAATGAATATGTTGCAACTCTAGCTGCGGTGTCAGGGAATCTATTTATCATTGATAGTAAGTTTATATAAACATAAGTGAGCATAGATGGTCTTAGATGTGTATGCCAAGAAGAGACTTCATCGATATAATCAACAATTGTGCCGAACTTTTTCCCGTCAGACACGTAAGCATTCTCTCGACTTACGAGTATATTTCTCGCTGTCGCATCTGCGATTATAAAATCATATTCAGCATCATCTAGAATTAATTGTTCATAATGTTGATTATGATCATATGCACAACCTTGTGTAAAGTTACCGATTATTCTTCATCTGAGATCTTTTACGGCGCTATCACTAATATCATGTCTACGCTCAAATATCTCCTTAAATTGCTTACTAATATAGTCCTCGGAAAAGATTAGGAGAATCGTCTTTGTAATCGTTAGTAATCGTATAATAACTAGGTTGTTGTGGTTGTGGTAACCAAAGTTCAGTCTGCATTTTATATGAAATAATTATCTCGCCGACAATCAGCGATATCAGCATTTTATAATCATACATACAACGTAAGAAAACTATTGGTGTCCAGTATTTCTTAAAGAAATGTCTACCAAACCAAGTATAACAAGTCGGATGGAGTCCTTTAGCAAGTTCAAATGATATAATACACGCGAATTCGGTGAGATCAAAATCGGGTCACGGTGCGTTTTTTGATACTCGTGTCATCTAGTGCGTGGTGCTTCCAACCGCGCAAAATAAACATGGCACTCACCCATTCATAGAAAACTTCCAGGTTAACATACGACCATATCAACCGAAATAAAATCTTTGTAATCATATCTAGTATTCCATAATCCACAGTGTCTGTGTTGAAAGCAACTTGATTGTACATGATCGAGAAATTCAAATCGTGTTGGCTTCCACGAATACTTTTCCTGATCAAAGTGAATTGCAAGTGACGAAACTGTAAAACAATTTGTTAGTAATTGATCAATACTCTCTGTTGAATATATCTGCTCGAGTTTTTTCATTTCTTCATGAAGAGATTATCGACGATATATTTCACCGTTAGGTCTTACAAATGGATCAAACTTACAACCTGGTGCATCGTCGGAACACTGAAAAAACCATACTGACACAGGATAATTTTTACTTAACGCATAAATAAAATCAAACATGTTTTCCTTAGAGTTCTCTGGGGGGATACAATCTTACCTTTCGATCGCGTGGACATATTTTTACTGCGTTGGTCCACGCGTGGGATTTATGATCAATGATATTTATTGGAGCTTCTCCTTTCTTTAATAATTGTTTCGAATCGTATCAAATCTCACCTGTTATACTTTTTAATATTATTGGAAATTTTAGTATGTTTTCTAATTTTGATAGATCATTAACTGTAGCTCCGGTATTTTTGACTAATTCAGCCCACTCGTTTTATTTTGTACGTCGTAGATCCGTCAGACCGTTTCCACGCATCGCTTTAATAAAATAATCTGTTACTCGCTCAGCGACACAATTTATCCTTGCAAATTTCATTGGTTTCAAATTTTCAATACTGGGTTTTTCATTTATCTGACAAATTCCATAAATAACCGCGATTTGATACGGTTTGTCAATATCAGCCAATATTCCTGGTTAGGAAGTTTTACTCAGTTTTTACTGTTTCTGCTAGTACAATATATTTTACTGTGAAAAAATAATTCCGATTATCGAGATAGGTATTTATGTTTGCCATTCGTTTGTCATTCATCGTAACATTAACACTATGACCATACGTGAGATGCGCCATCGCTGCTAAACTCTTTCTTGGTATCATGAGTTTTATTAATTACATTTGTATTCTTCGTATGAACACGACTTTGTATTGGTAAGTAAGGAGGTATTATATCGAAATTGAATTTCGTTTTCCAAAGCGTCATTTTCGATAATCTCTCAAACTACTCCATGCTATAATTAAGACAAGTATTTCAATAAGAAATATTATATATACAATGACTCAAACAATGAATCAGTGCAGGTGATTGATGATAGGGTCTTGAACTCCTTGCAATAAATCATGTATAAATGAATTCTGAGGATATCATTCACAAAGTGTGCGGCGAGGAATATTAGGTCTGAAACCGTGTTTACAATGTGTTGTTGGAGCTAGAGAAAAAACACAGCTTCATGTGCATTGTGGTCGTAAGCGATATCGAGAGCATTAACGGTATTATGATCATAGAAATAACGACCTTAGGATAAAACTATGAGAACCGCACAAGATCATATATATAGATACAAGTAATGATTTAAACATATGTATATATATATATATATATATATATATATATATATATATATATATATATATATATATATATATATATATATATATATATATATATACAGATGTGCCAACAATTTGTAAAGTATCCCACGATCAATAATTATGAAGCATCTCGTGATGGTGTATTTAGACACTGTCGGTTGAAAAGACCAGTGTGCACTGTCAATAATACTGGTTATCTCGGATTCACTGCTGTAAAAAATATATCTGTATCATCTAATAATATACGAATGTTTCAATGGGGTGATCAAAGATGGTATTATGATCGATCACATTAACGGTAGAAAAAGCGATAATGATTTATCTAATCTCAGATATGTCATGCACAGTCAGAATTAAATATACGGGTTTACAGGAAGGTATAAAAAAAATTGCGAGACCTATTAAATCCGTCACAGAAACTGGTGAAGAAAATATTATTTAAATCTATGTTCTCAGCAGGTACATATTTTGATATGAATCCGAAATGGGTATATTTTGACCCAGAAAATATTACCAAATCCGCCTTCTCTGAAATATATTGAGATCAAATTCGGTTTGAATTTATAGACAAAACAGAGGCCGGCAAATGGTGGGTGATGACTATCATGTATCCTAATTCAGTAAGTCAGAGTTCCCTCGCTTGTTACTGTCAACCTTGAAGGGTGTTTTTGTTCGTTAGAAGAATATCTGACTCATTATTCTAAATTCTGTCAAGAATAGAGTTAACTATAATGTATATTAACCAAGACGGTACAAAGCCAACAACACGTTTTACTCACCTGTATTCACTCCTGAATACACCACTTTTAGACAGACTGATAAATTTCCACTGCCTCTTTTATAGTCCCGATAAAACGTACACAGAGAATTCTCCAGAAAATTGGGAAGAAGTGGACGAATTTATCAGTGAGTCAGTAATGTTAAGTTTCTGTTACTTGTTTTAAGACACTGAATCCTAAAGGTAAGGAGAAAATGTTAGTAGTACTAACGCTTTAACGAATACTCACAAGGCTACTGATATATGATCAAAAACATGAGGAATACAACAATATAAGAAGACACTGACTGATAAATCTTGTTATCTCAGATTTACTGCTGAAAAAACTATTTTTGTCACCGACTAATATGCGAATGTTTCAATGGTGTGATCAAAGATGAGTCGAGTTGTAGGTTTAAATTCTGTTTCAATGGTGTGATCAAAGATAAGTCGAATTGCACATTTAAATTGTAATGTGGGAGTGAAGCACATAAAAAACGCAAAGATTGGCAAAGGTCTGATTAGAATCATTGTTTCGGGAAACACCAGGGTGGCCCTGCATATTCGTGGACCGAGCTCTGCATTCCGTCACTCGTTGTTTCTCCTCCAGTTCCTCCTTTTCCTTCAGTCTTTGCTTGACCCTTATCTGGTGTTGGTTTGAGGCATTCCTGCTGCTGTTTTTTCGTTTGTTTCTTCTTGTTCCACACCCCTTTGATTTTATATTCTCATCCTCCGTCACACTACTAATGAATCTGATTAAAATCAGATCTAAACTGTAACAAATGAAGGTCTGTTAGCGACCGCTTAGGTTCATGTTCTGGAAACTTGTTGTTATTACCATAATTCATAATTCTACCAACTAATCAGATGACGTCTTTTATCTTCTCGTTTTGGGACTGAGCAGTGCGGACGAAAAGCATAACTGCGAACCGAACTATTTGATTCACTTTACGATTTTTAAAAGCTACAATTCCGTTGGCTAATTCAAAGACCACCAGAACATGATCCATAAGTGGCAGTCATCGTATTTTGATGTAGGACAAAGGAGATCTGATTTCAATTAGATTGCTTCAATGTTTAAACCATTAGGTGTTGTAGTCATCTCAATTTGGCCCAGTCACAAGGTGCTCTCCAGCCTGTAGAATGCAACGGTTTATTTTGATTTTACAATTTTACATTGGTCTGCCATTCTGGCAAATCGATTACGTAGAATCAAAATGCACATCTGGGGTTCTATTCTGTTTTTAGAACATTTTCCACATCTCATTTTGATGGTGATAGAAGAGTTATATTTATGCATTTTTGGTAGGGTTTTAAAGGTAATTGTTTATTCTAGAGAATATGAGTTCTGAGAGTGATTAGTTGTCTGTGTGTATTTCGGCAACAGTGCACAGTGTGTACTTAGGCCTTAATGATGATCTGGAAGTGAAATCTGTGTTCTGTTTACATGCTGCTCTGTTTACAGTGCAGCCTCTCTAAAAAAATTCCGGTTAATCTTTGACAAGAACTTTACCGTGAAGTCATCTTTGGAGGTAGTTTAGATTAACATATGATTTGTTTTGACCCTCATACAATGGAAAGGTCAGTACTGAGAAATAAATGTAGAGAACATATCTTGAAATGAATTGTGATGTTTTCCATCTGTATATAGTCTACTGGTGGATTAAAACTGATTTGGAGGTCATACATAACACAACCCAAACCACGTGACAAATTTCAGACATGGTGTAGTTTGCATCGACCAATGACAATCTTGAGTAGTGGATTTATTTATGTTACCTGCATATATTATTTAATATAAACTGTACAGAATTTTAACATTGTTCCGTTCAAGATTGTATCATGTTGTATTTCATTTTTACATTGATTTGAAAGGGTTTATCTTTCTAGTGTTTTTGTGTAATTCATGTAACACTGTCCTGAACATTTGCCTTATGTCTGCACTAGATTTCTATTATTGAAGTGATATGCCGTAAGCCGCTACAGTATACATTATAAGGCAGTTCATATCATGTGACGTTCAGATTGAAGTATTGCAATAACATATTTTCATACAATCATATCATCACTCAAACGGATATGCTATCGCACAGGATAGATGACGGATTTAATATTTTGTTGTTGTAGAAAAGAAAAGAGAAAGACATAAAAAAACATCGCCACCCCACCCCACTCCAAACAATAAGCAAACAAAAGAAATCAGTTTACCAATATTTTGAGCAGTATCTCTGATTTTTGTATAAAGAGGTATACATTTCCCTATAAGTGAAATTTAGATTTTGCGGCATATTGTCCTTTAGTAGCTTAACATATCCAGCTCCAATGAAATCCGTCTCGAAGGCTAACGTACTATAATGTTAATGTGGAATTGCTTAAACTCATTTTCTAGTCCTCCATTTGCGGAATGAGGGACTCGGGATCATGTTGTTATTGCTGCAGCTGTTGCTGTCACAGAAAGAAAAGTATTGTGATTTTTGTTGTTTTTCCTCTTCCTCTCCTTTTACGCATCGTCTACTTGTACGTCGAAGACTACCCTCATCAAATGGTTTACCAGTTTGAATGTCATCACATTTTTTTTGATGGTGATTTGTTTTTTATTACTTGTAATTGTATTTCTTCAAACCAGTCAAAGAGGTCCTTTACTCTCATTATTTTGGACTTAAGATTTATAAAATAAAACAAAACTTGCTGGAAATTTTCGATTTGATTTTTTTCTCTCGCGGTTGTGAGGTTGACAATGGATGGCGTAACATGATGATAATTACGAAATTGCATTATAGTCGTTTTGGGTCATTTGGCCATATACGCCTGGTGAATCAATATTCTCAAAGAACATATCATATACATTACAAAAGTCAGTTTGATGCCAAGTTAGGAAAGGATATAGCGACAAATATCAAGCATCACCGCAATAATACAAAATAGTCGCCAGTTTTTATTTTGGTGGGGCTGTCGCTATTGGCCAATTTTCTGTAAGCCACTCATTTGTCAAGTTACAATTTATTGATGCCATTTAAAATTAGAGTTTCATGATCAGAGTTTACATAATGTGCCCTATGTGTCCATATATGAACATTTCTCTCTGTATATATCAGAGTTAAGTGCATGGCAGAAACACCTTGAAGGTTGGTGTCTCAGATGTAATTGCGCAGTATTTCACACATAGTGAGGGTTGAGGTTCTTGTGGAATTCCGAATATACAGTTTATTGACTGACAGATGAAGGTATATGGGTGGTGTTTGACGACACGACAGTTGGCATGGGTTTCACAACAATTTAGGGGTTTTGTAACGTGCCCGTATGTAGTATTTCTTAATTCAAGTGCGACCAATTTAACATTAAATTTGAATGGTTGAAAATGCATATTAATACACAGATCATTATAATTGGTGCTTGTCAATGAGACCAATCAGAAATAAGCACCCATTACTAGTTTTCTGAGGGAATTTTCTCGCGATAACTGTACGATAAATTTCATTGGATTGGCAATGGTATCTCAGTACTTACGTAGTCATTAGTCTTTTGATGCCTTGATGTAATATACCTTTATACAGTAGGACGTCATTAAATCACATAAAACTCAACATACCAAAATCTTACCTTACTCGAGTCACATATACTGAATGGAAATGCAACAAAAAAATGATGGACAGAATATAAAGAACACTAAAAACTACAATACTACGAGTATAAGACATTGTTCTACTCACTCAACTGTTTCTTGTGTATATCATAATTATTTAGAAATTGAATAGGGTCGTTTAAATTATTCGAATACTAACACGTCAACAAATTTAAAACAGTTTTTCTTTCAATGAGAGAAACGATCATTTTATATTCCAGGTGCTTATATGAATGCATCTTTGGTAACCAACGGCGTTGCCTTCACTGCTACACTCCATTCACATACAACAGTGTAAGCATGCGCACGTTGAAACTGTTTATCGCTTTATTCACTAAGCCAGGACCAATCTGTGAAAACGAATTCTTTGTACAAGACAGATCAACATTTCGCTTAGCCAGTCCTTTCTATCACGACAAATTTTGTCAATAGAAAAGTTGCACGGTTCACTAATCAGTATGTTCTAGTAAGACTAATTTAGTCATAAATCAGATCTACATCTCTCTAAACTGGGCTGTTTTATGAAGACAAATTCTGTCAATAACACAGATATATAAATCACTAAGTAGTGACTCTTCTTTGAAAAGCTATGTTATGATATCCATGTAACAGGTGAAATTATTTCGTGAATATTAGACTTTTCTAAGAAGACTGATTTTGTCCAAAATACAGATTTATAAATCACTAAACAGTGACTGTTCTTTGAAAAACGATTTTATCCACAGAACAGGTAAAATTATTTCGTGTATATTGGACTGTTCTGTGAAGACAGATTTTGTTTTAAAAAAAAGCTATTTACAATTCACTAAGCAGTGACTATTCTATGAAGACCGATTTGGTTCGCACAACAATCGAAGTTTTTCTTGAATATATGAGTATGTTCCATGAAAGCGATTTTGTCCGCAGAACAGGTGAAATTATTTCGTGCAAATGAGTATGTTAAGAATGTAATTTTAATAAGCAGCGACTTTCCTAAATCATGTAAGGCAGTGCACGGAAGCATATTTACTAATTAGCAGATAAATTAATCGCCATGGTACCCAATTTAGAGATAATACCTTTCTGACCGGAGTCGCCATTGTGTGGTGGAATACGTCAATGGTCTGTGCCCTTGTTTGGTTGAATAAGTCAATGTTCTGTGAGTTCCGTTCCGATACATTTTTTTGTCCAGTAATATACACACTTGTTTATGAGATCAATCACGCTGATCTGCTTGATCGGTAAAAAAAGCACTCATTACTAGTTCTCTGCGGGAAGTTTCACGCGATAACTGCGATAAATTGCATTGGATTGGCAATGTTCTCAGTCACACTTTTGTGTTTACTTGCTACTTCTGCCTGTGTTATAACTGCCATCTTGGAAGGCGTGGGTAGGACAGATCTGGAAGTTGTTCGTATTCGACTAGAGGAGGAGAAAGCCAAGCGACTTCTTCTTCAGAATGACGTTGAGGTGCTTATGCTACAAGTTGAAGAACTAAAACGAAAATGTGATCAAAGGGACAAGCAGGGTACATAATTCTCTCTATACATAATCATTTTTTTCATCGTCTATCGTATATCTCCAATTCTGTACGGTTATATATTTCTGTGTTAGGTGTTTTTATTGTTTCCTTTTGTAACATAAATGTTCAGTTTATTTTTCCGACTTGAAGTATCGCTCATGATGTCGACCTCGGAGGAATTATTTCACTATTTACCCACAGCGGCTAGTATCGTTGCTTACAATCGACCGGTTATACATATACTACATAATATATTCGTTGCTTACAATCGACCGGTCATACATCCGAGGCGTAGCTAGGGGGCAATAGGTTGTATTGAGTGATGGTGATTTTATGGATGAAAATAATGGGTTTCAGAATTGGGGGGGGGGAGGGGGCGTAAAAACTAATCTTGTCCCCGGGTTACAAACAATCTATCTACGCCTCTGAAACACATATACCTCAACAGACCAAAAAATGTACCTTACTTGAGTCCAATATAATGAATGTGAATGCAACAAATAAATGATGGAAAGTGAATAAACAACACTAAAACCTACTATACTACGATTATACTATAGTGTTCTACTCACTCAACTGTTTCTCGTGTATATCATAATTATTTAGAAATTGAATCGGGCCGTTTAAATTATTCGAATAGTAACACGTCAACAAATTTAAAATAGTTTTTGTTGCAATGAGAGAAACGATCATTTTATATTCCAGGTGCTTATGTGAATGCATCTTTGGTAACCAACGGCGTTGCCTTCACTGCTACACTCTCTTTAGATACAAAGTACGTATCCGAACAGACGGTGATATTTGACCATATTATAGTCAATGAGGGAAACTGCTATGATTCCTCTACTGGAAGATTCAGAGCTCCTGTGAGGGGGCTCTATTCCTTCTCTATAGCCGTATTGACGGGAGAACTTCCTCAGCACGTTCATTTATTTATTATGAAAGACAAGGAGGAGATTGGAAGGGTGTATTCGGGAGACGGAACAGGGTCAGTCATGGTTGTAACTGTCATGGAGAAGGGTCAGGGAAAGGAAAGACCTGGTCATTCCGAAACTGTCGACGGAGGCCACTGGTCGACATTCACTGGCCTACTACTCGATCGATATGAGTAGATATAATGCATGTATATCAAAGTCTTTAGTATAGAACTTTGAAACCAATTGTTTATAAATATGTTTTGAATCTGATTTAATTGGACGTTTTTAAAACTTCATGTGCTAATCTGCCTTAACACATCAATTGTAATGTTTTAATAACATTTGTATAAGGTTTGACTGTGTCTATACTTTGTGTACTGTAACCCAGAATTGGTAGTAAAATATGTATACCCATTGTAGTGAATTTTCAATAGCAACCGAACACCATTGTTCTTATCGTGAAGTTGGACGATTTCTTAATATTGCTTATTCACAACACAAAGGTAAGCATGTATAACCCTGATGAGGTTCATCACTCGTACCTCCTTGTTGGAATGATATCATAAAACCATTTGTTTGTCACTTTATAGCGCCACCTGTGACAGCACATTTTACGTCTGGAGATACCACACAGATCAAATCTTTGTAATTCATGCAGACTGGTGAGCTAAATGAAAAGTACTGTCTCATATCTTAGCCAACGATACCTTTAGAACCATGCCTGGAATGTGGTGATGTATTTATATATTTCTCGTACATATATTATTACTAAGTACACAAGGATAGGAACACCGTAGATCGAGTGAAATTTTTTTCCTGGTCAAGATGAATAATAAACCTCACCTACCATGAATGCCTCATCCACGTACATAATAAGCATGATGATGACATTATAATATTCTGAAATCGTTTAATCTGGCAACAGCATGAATATATCGAAACGCTTGTATGTACATGTTATTTTTAATTATCTTAATTCCATAATATGACACATAAATTGCTAAAAATTGTTTGAGGTACGGCCTGATGGGATTGCTTACTCAGTCTGATTAAAATCAAATCTCCACTGTCTTGAGTGAAGATCTGAGAGCGGCAGCTTAGAGGTCATGTTCTGGTGACTTCTTAATTAACCAATGGAGTACAGCTTTGACAAATTTGAAAGTAAAGTTAGTCAAATCGATAGGCTCAGACTCATGCTCTGCAGTCATTCTGCCCAGTCTCTTCAAAGCGATGATATAAGACTTCATCTGATTGGCTGATAACATTAGTAAGTATGGTATTAACGTTGGTCACCAGAACATGACGGCTAAGCGGTCGCTGTCAGATTTTCACGTAAGACAGAGGAGATCAGATTTTCAATCACATTGATACTTACACAGAAGGTTTGAAGAAAACTGCTGTTGGTAGTTAATAATTATTATTAAAGTAAAATATGGTTTTAGGGTAGGGAAATTAGTTTCTAATATGAACTATACTAAATTCCGTCTTTCAAAAAAGGAAACTAGCTGATTTCCCTGAAAATAGATATCATAAGAAATATATGAAAGTAATGAACATTTTCCCCAAAGACTTTTCCGTATGAAATAACTATACGCAACAGTAGCTAGAACCTAAAACTAATTTCATTTTATCGTTGTCGCTGCTGATGTGCTGTTGGATGTAGGAAAAGAGATCTGACTGGACCAGAGTTTTAAATTGGGCACCTGGTGAACGTTTCCCATGAAGTAGCCGAATCATATTCTCGTCATCTTAATAGAAGTATTCTCTTGGATTTAACGTAAAAAGGATCCGACGTGTCTTGCCGGTATTATCAAGAAGCCATATTATTTTGACTATATATGAACATTACGGTGTGTGACAATACATGTTTTAGTGTGTATAAGAACAAATGCACAGTATAAATATAAGTTCAACCCCCGTATTGCCCTGTTTATCAGCAACTTAAGGTGATCGTGCTTGTACTCTTAGGAATCATTTGTTTGTCGTGTAAGTTTTAGACTTTTTGTTTTGTATAGTACTACGTTTTAGTGATCCTGAATTTTATAAAACGTGTCTTAGATTGCTATAATGAAAAGTTAGTGACGAAAAATGTAGATCTTTAACAGTTGTTTTAAAGCGGTTATATATTGCCAGGCAAAACCGGACTTCTACATAAGATTACATGCTCACTGTTTTTTAATTTCGAAATCCTGATTCTATAACCTGGCCATCAACCTTTTATGATTTGTTTTCTGATTTTTCAATCAGTTTAATTGAATTTCTCAAAAGTTTGCATGCTTTATTACTGGTCTTTATCGCCTCGGATAGAGTGACTCGTTTGACCCGGCAGAGCACCATCTTTGGGTAAGTTGATGTATTGAACTTCGATTGTTCTGTACGACAGAAGGACCTATAACCTCTTAACGGTTATGAAGACTAAAGTGAGTGAAAGAGAAGATTTTTGGTGATAATACTAATTTGTTTAAAAGAATCCACTACTTTTATTTGCTTACCATGCTGTAAATACGTCAAGTGGACCATGCTGTAAAAACATCGTGTACCATACTATAAATACATCTAGTGGACCATGCTATAAATAAATCTAGTGGACCATGCTGTAAATACATCGTGTACCATGCTATAAATAAATCTAGTTGACCATGCTGTAAATACATCTAGTGGACCATGCTATAAATACATCTAGTGGACCATGCTATAAATAAATCTAGTAGACCATAATATTAATACATCGTGTACCATACAATAAATAAATCTAGTGGTCCATGCTGTAAATACATCGTGTACCATGCTGTAAATACATCTAGTGGACCATGCTGTAAATACATCTAGTGGACCATGCTATAAATACATCTAGTGGACAATGTAATAAATAAATCTAGTGGACCATGCTGTAAATACATCGTGTTCCATGATATAAATAAATCTAG
The DNA here is from genome assembly GCA_030141615.1 of Unio pictorum. Lineage (NCBI taxonomy): Eukaryota > Metazoa > Mollusca > Bivalvia > Unionida > Unionidae > Unio > Unio pictorum. Next base: position 18,359,494 of record JARLTB010000339.1, read on the forward strand.
TGCACCATGCTGTAAGTACTTCGTGTACCATGCTGTAAATACATCTAGTGGACCATGCCTATAAATAAATCTAGTGGACAATGCTATAAATAAATCTAGTGGACAATGCAATACATACATCGTGTACCATGCTGTAAATACATCGTGTACCATGCTATAAATAAATCTAGTGCACCATGCTATAAATACATCAAGTTATCCAGGCGTGTTGTAGTAAGTAAACTATTGCATAAATAGGTAAACGGACAAAAGTATGTCTCTAAAATACTACTACTACTACTACTACTACTACTACCATAACTACTACTACTATTACTTCTACTACTAATGATACAAAACAAGAGGTTTTGTATCTGGTGATGGTGGAAATTTTACAAGTTTTAACGTACTGTTTGTCGCAATTGTCCTTGTTAATAAGTTAATTATTTAAACATAACTTTACGGTAGTTATGGGATAATGAGTCTAAGCTCAAGATGCGTACATAACTGAAATACGGAAGTTGTCATAAAATATAGTTCCACATTCTCTTCATACATACAGTAGACGAAAGTTTCGTTTCTTCTTTTGGAGTAGGATGTAAATGGAGAGCTCGAGCACATCATCTAACTCTATAGAGTATTTATTTTTAGCTTTATCTTTCCAAAAATGTTGTATGCTAAAATGATCAGTTAAGGTTTCCTGATCCAGAATTATATTTTACATTTCGTGGTCAGCCTATGATTTAAAATTAAAAATATACTGTCCTTAATGGGGATGTTATCGCTAGTAAATGACGCTCTCTGATACAGTGCCTTGTGTAAGGACCATTGCGTTTTTCGGTTTGCTATGTGGTGAATACCATCGCACACAAATTCCAAACGCATGCTACGATCCCCATGCCCCTTATGATCCTACTGGGGGACGGCCAGAGGCTCATATCCCATGAGGTTCTAGACCTTCAGCTTGGAAAAGGTAACCGATTAATATCGCACTCACTCCACCAAGACGTGGCTTCAGGAACAGAAGGCATCTTCCTCCTAATCACGTTTACATCACCCGCCACATTTCTGAGTTGGATACAATGCACAATATCTATGAAGATGTGTCTTAAATCAGCCATTGTTGCTGAATCAGACGCAACAATATTTCGTTTTCAAATTCCCAGGCTTGCAGATTATATACACTCAGTCGTATTCTATTATTGGGGAAAGTACTACATATAGTGGACGTGAACATTTATTTGTCATCAGCGGCGAATGTCACCAAATGAGTACCTGACCATTGTTATGATAGTCTTGGTTTTGTTCATTTGTTTAAATTAACCTCACTTCTGAATAATTCATCTACATCTAGGTCGTAAAGTTGCATCACGGTCTGATATAAAAACTGCAACCATCACATCATTAGTGGAGTCACTTCGTTGCTGGTGAGCAACCGTGGTGTCTCCTGGAGAATCAGACGTCTTTTTGCCGTAAATAGGAAATAAATGCATTGTGCGCTTGAAATCTGTGGCCCGCTATTTAGTCTTGAAAGGTGTTATTGACCTTATGTAAGGGCGGGTTTTACAAATTCGTGTCGCCTGTTCATGGATTGTCAAAAGCTTTAATTCTCACCATCTCCTTACGTGATGTTACATCTGTCTTGAAAAATACTATGGTGTATGTTTGGTTTGCAGAAAATGGCTAAAGCCATATGTATAGAGGCCAGTCACTTTGAAATGCAAGGCTGACCTCATCGTTCTACCAACAAGCCATGGAGGACTCACCGTTTGCCTCCTCGAATATCAGTTCGAGGGCTGGTTTGCTTTATTTACCTTCAATACCAGCCTCTGCAAGAAGTAGACAATTTCATTTATCTGGATAGTAAGTTCGCCACGGATGGAGATTGAGCAAGCGATGTCACCAAAAGAATCAGCAAGGCTAATCAGGCCTTCGTAAAGCTGAAGCCCATCTGGAGGACAACACACCTCAGCGTCCACACGTGTTGGGCGTCCTTTTGTACGAGTCAGAGTGTTGGAAGACCACTGCTAACATAGCACTCATGCTCGAAGTCTTCCAAACCATGTGCCTGCGACGGATCATGAGTTTCTTTTGAACGATTGACTCCGGCACAGAGCGGACGCAAGCACCATCGCTGAGATCATTGCAACTCGTCGATGGAGATGGCTCGGCCACGTCTGCAGAATGCCCCCTGACTCGCTATCAAGGGTGGCACTGAGATGGACTTCACAGGGGAAAGGTAACTGTGACTGACCCAAAGAGACCTGGCGCCGAACCGTGGAGCGAGAACTTAAGACCAGAGGCCTCACCCTGCAGACCGCAACTGCAACAACAGCCGATAGACCGATATGGTGCTCCCTTGCCGGAGCCTCAAGCAGCAGACAACACAGAGAGGATTGATGATGATGATATCTGGCTTAATTGTCTATTTACAATTTGACTACCGGTTTTCTGCAGGAAATATACTTATTCCGTCTTGAACTGTACTCCCTACATGTAGAAGTTGTCGAGCCAAGTCGAGTTGGCTACGTTATTTTCAGCAACTAAGTAGTGTCTTAAGCTTTTACAATTTGAGATGATATATGTCGCTCGGTTTCGTTCCTCTCAGAACGCTTGTGTTTTCCTTCTCACACTAAATCTTAACTAGATCCTGTCATTAACTGTAGTTCTAAGCGACTGTAGTCTTTAGTTTTTAACACCAATAAACCTTTCGTATTAAGTAGGGGATCTAAAACGGTTTGATCGTTGGATACCATTTCTTAACGCTAGGATAATTTGCATGTGTAATTAATGATTCAATGTGTATATATAATTCCACACTCCGGATTGTGCGATCGCTACTCCGGCTTAAAATGGGCGTGTGATTTTAGCCTGATAAAGACTTAAATATTCGAAGGTGTTCTTTTGTCATTACTCCCGCTGACGTGGAAATGACAGAAGCACCATTTATTTGTATAAAGACAGAAGCTCCCATTATATAATATCGTTCCTCGACTGTTTGTCATTGCTTACAACAATTGATGACGACTCCATTTCAAGAAAGATCTTACCTAAGCCTTTATATCTTCCAATAAATGCTCCGGCACCAAAATTAACCACCTCTACTCTTGGCTGGATGTTCAATAAAATATGACTTACGATGCCGAGAAAAATAATGGTTACATATAGGCGTAATATGCGAACATGAAACTCGTTTTAATCAACAAGTTAAAAGAGAAATTAACCCTCGTAGATCTTGGATTTGTGCACTATTTTTCATCACTGTATACTTGCAGGTCATGTTAAGTGTTTTCTCTTTTTCAGCTTGCAAAATTCCAGAATGCTAGGAAATCTTTTGAGATCTAATGGTAGACAAAACATTCACTAAATTCCCCATTAGACTCCTTTGCATTAAGATAATAAGCACCAGCTCATTTGCAGGGAAAGTAACGTTGGCAGCCAGATTATACCTAACCGTAATAAACAATTTCAAAAGAAAAACATCTGTACAAATCAGACGCATGACCTAAAGGTCATATGATCAGTACCCACATCCGCCAGACTGGGAAAACCCATCCGATTGCACTCTATATCTCTTTTTCTCGTTGATCTCTTCAATGATTGTGTAAACATTGGAGGATTCCATGATGTATGAAATAATCCAACGTTTTCCACTTCATAAAGGCAAATATAAGAATTACCCATCAAATTATAGACATTCCTCTGTCCTGCCTAGCATTTAAAAATATTTGCGAAATATATTGATACCTACTTACTTTTGCATCTCAATACATAGTTCGTCTTCTACATTGATTACAATCAGAAATCAAACAAAAACACTCCTAAAGACTGCCGTAAAGCTAATTTTAAGAAAACCAGAAGATCAAACCGCACTATATCAATAACGCAGGTAAAACACCGGGATTGTCTTTATAGATTACAAAAAGTTGCTCGATGTTGTTGACCAAGAGATTTTTAAAATGTAATTAACTGGTTGTAAATACCATAGCTTACAATATAAACTTGACAAGTATCAGCATCTTAATCCACTAGTCCTGCATTAAAATCTATAAAACCAACGGTACAAAAATACTCCACTCTTTTCTTCTAATATTTGCTATCGGTCTTACTCTGTCTTACATAGTCCAATCTGGTCATTCAGCAAACAATTTTTCCGTTTAGAAGTATCATTGTCAGCCCGATATTCACTCTATTTCATAAAGGGTGTACCGGAAATAAAATACACATACGTCCATCAAAACTACTTGAATGACAATTAGTTCCATTCGAAAACTATAGACAGATCCTATAGACAAATTTATGCTGTATGACTGTATGATTTGGACTCTGTCTACACTCAAAATTTCGTAGCTATTTTTATTCATTCGTTATTGGTATATCCATGTCAATCACTGTAATGGAGTAGTTGATCATGCGTTAGAACATCCCTACTGCTTATGGTTTCTGTTTGTCATTAACTAGAAGATGATTGACAGCATCTGGTAAACAAACAAAAAAATAACATCAACTGAATGGCTGGAATAAAGGATCTGTGCGGTATAGAGAATAAAATAACACTAGCGCCTACATGTAAAATACAACAAATTAATCAATTACATAAGCAAAAAAAATCAAATTGAACAGGACATGTGCACGAGTAGCCTTCTTTCAAAAGTCGAGTAACAAAATTATGCTAATTCTAATTAGCAAGCATGTTACTAATATAAAAATATTCATCATATAATTGAGTGATGGATCAAACTCTGATTACCTGGCAAGACAACATTATCTAGTGCTTCCTGGTTCACCCAAATCACTATTGGTGATCGGTCGGTGCTCCCTCCCCCCTCTTTGTCTCTTTAGTCCTTTTTGGTCATAAGTCATTGGTTACAGGACTGTTACTTCCCCACTGTGCAATACAAATGTGTGTAGAGCTATTTTCTTTTCCTATAAAAATAAAATAGAGCATCCAGCCGATATACATATCAGGTTTGTCTTCTCTTCGGATCAAGTAATATTTCCACTCTCTTCCGGCATATATTGTCTATGGTACTCAATATAATTAGCTACGGGAATTCGCATTAATACATATACAACCTATTATCATAAATCAATATTAAACTCATTTATATAACAAATTAATGTATGATATTCGTACAACACAAGAATAAAAAACAAGCACGATTATTTCTGAACTCAATGAAAAATTGAAGAATAAAAAAAAAAAAATTGAAGAATAATCACAGATGCACATCAATGAACATAAGATATGTACTCGAGAACAACCTTGTTTTTTATTCGAGATTCGCACAGTTCTATGCCAGAATATATCTTTACGTGACCTCAAGATTCCGACTTTCGTCCTTAAGACAATTTAACGAGATATAATTTATCTTACACTGGAGTCAAGACTTCCCCTTCAACAGAAAACTTGGTCGGATTAATTATACGAGGAGACCTATTCGAAACACTTTGATTTCATCTGGAAAAAAAACACACTCTTTTAGCTTAGCCGATCATGATTACTGCTTTACCCGCCTATAAACTGTAATAATCCCATCGATGTAAATTATATCCACAGTCCGCCTTAATTAATTACTATTCTGGAAAATATCACTGTATATCACCTGTTTTTAATGAACTGCAATTGCCTAAAATTGTATCATTGCTTTATATCACTCGGAGAACTTTACTGTTACGATCTCTCGTTAGCACTGCATTATGGCTGGTTCCTAACGGTTATGCAAGCGTGTCCTATTTAATATTCAATTCATGTCCCAAGCAGATTTGATTCTATCCCTCGCGGTCAACAATTTATAGCGAGACTATCGAAAATATCACTATTAATGGGTATGTGTCACGCTGAAAACGTAAGAAAGTAATATGGACATTATGTACAAACAGACTACACTATGTAAACCCTCTACAAAATGATCCACTAGTACAGTCACATTTGTCCTTTAATTGTGTAAACAACACGCACGTATGAATTCGTTTTAGATTAAATTTCAGATAATGCCCTTCATCTACAGCACAGTAGTTATGTTACATAATGTCAGGTTATGGAAGCATCGTTCTATGCAGCTGCGTTCTCACTTAATGGTAATATATTATTAAATTACAAAATGAGCTTCAATAATAATTTTAAAAACTGATATCATTATGCCATATTTTTAGATGTCTTCTCGGATAAATTGGTAAACATTTGGTGAAGGCGGAAAACCGAAGAAAGTAAACGTAATGTACAAAGCAATCAATTGCGCTCTTCTTGAAAAATGTATCATACCTCACAAAATATTTAGTACAGAACCGATTTTTATTTTAAATTAGTGGATTTAATTACACCATCTCCAATTAATTACACTATATATAGCCTATCCACAAATAATCCGATAACTACTTCTTTATTATTAGTAGTAGTACTACAGTCCTCACCCTCCTTGATTTGTCTGCAGCATTTTTCACATTAGACCATGACATATTACTTCAGCGATATTTTAATTCAGTATAATATAGTTGCCATAAGAATATTTCCAGCAACCTAAGTAGGATAAAAGTTTATATGTACGACCCGTTTATTCAGTATCAAGCTAATGTCATTATTTTATGTGTCATGCAAAAATTGTTATCCAGGAAAACACATTAAATCATTTGTGAGTAGACAGAATCAAATTAGAAAACAAGCTAAAGTTCGACAGTTTCTGAGTGGGTCCATTTGTTATACAAGTAGATTTACTTTTATAGCTGTTTATGATTTGTCTCTTAGGTACACAACTGTCGAACGCATTCGATATAGATCTCAAGATTATAATTGAGAAGGGATGGTTTTTGGTAGCTTGCTTCCTTTAAAAGCACTTATGACATGTTTTTCGCCATAACATGCCGAAAACTGAATTCGTTTCCCTCGGACACAGTGAGTAATCCAGGCCGAAGATAACGAATGTAGAGTTTCACGAATTGTGTATTTTCGTCCTCGAATAAATCGCAATAGTGTATTTCAGAGAGTCAGAGAGGTTTATAGATAATATGGATATACCAGGTCCTATAATGGGTATTCAGTGGCCATCGCAGAAGGAAATATAACTGAGCTGGTCTTTCCATAAACTTCCGCATGAACTAGTATCTTTAAAGTTTTTGTAAAAGAGATGCTGACCGCGAAATGTTAAAAATGTGTTTCGATCAAAATAGTTTAAGCCTTAAAGTACCAGGAACAGCGATCATGGTTTCACAGAACGATATAAAGCTGTGAATCATTCTATTATGATGGGTGGAGGGGGTAAGACATTTGCTAATTGCCTTCTCATGATGTAATGTTCGTTACAAATTGGGTGAAATAATCATAAATGTCTTCTTTTCTTGTTGGTAGTCTTTCGAGCGGATAAAGATTAGTTTTCCAAGTCCAAATTCCGATGCACACAGGTGGTTTCAGGTGAGACATAGGTGACCGGTGTTTCTGGGTGGCTGAGACACAGCTCTGTGACGTCCCTCACGAGCTGCAGCAAGACGCTTGCGGCGGTCAGCCTTGAAGGTGGAACTGGCTTTTCTGGTCGTGGGCTGCCACTGACTTCTGCCTGAGACAGCGCACTCGAGCTGGTGGGGTCGATGATCTAACCGTTTGATGTGCGTCTTGAGATTGCCTATGTACCTCTTGCGAGGGTGTCCTTGGTTTCTGTTGCCCTGGGCTAGCTCGTCAAAGAACAACTGTTTTGGGATTCTGTTTTGATCCATGTGGATGACGTGGCCAGTTCATCGAAATTGGGCCTGGATTAGTTTGGCTTCGATGTTTGCTGTGTTTATCAAGGACTTCCTGGTGGGTGATTCGGTCCTGCCACTTAATCCACATTTTGGATCTCAGGGAGCGCTGGTGGAATTGTTCCAACTGGCTGATATGTGATCGGTACACAGTTCACATTTCACAGCCACACAAGAGAGATATGAGGACAACTGCATTGTACATCTTCATCTTTGTTGACTGTTTGTGCTGCAAGACTTTGGTTTGAAGTCGTCATTGTGCTTGACTGGCGTTTTGGATCTTCGCAGTGATCTTCGTACAGGAAGCCATCACTGGATATTGTACTGCCTCGGTATTTGAAACTCCACATTCTTCATCTGCGTGTCGCCAATGGTTAAAAAGTGTTGCGAAGGGACAGTGTGTGGCGTTGGCTGGAAGAGAACTTCCGTCTTTCCTAGGCTAATTGTGAATCCAAATAGCTTGCCAGTAGCTTCTCGTGGGTAAGTGGTTCTTTCCGGGGGGATTCCTGGGTTCTTCCTCCACCAATAATACTGACCGTCATGTATAGCCTAACTTGCTGAAAAATGGCGTTAAACCCTACCACAACAACATCAGAGAACCTGTCCACGATTTCTATAGGTGATGCTCTTCATGAGTTACGAGGGCAGTCATATGCGAAGAGTGCTCCAGTGATGCGTATTTCTAGCGTCTTGGTGTCTGCAGCTGAGCGACAGAGATCAAATACTGATCCATCCAGGCGATTTATAATGTATATACCAAGGTCAATGCCACGAATGGCATGGAGTAGTATCTGTGTGAAGAAGAGGTTGAAGAATACCAGAGCCAGTACACATCTCTGTTTTACACCATTAGATATGGGAATTTCTCAGTGGGTAAAAGATGTACAAGTACCACAACTGCAGAGGCTTAAATTGCTTGTGGACCTTACATTGGTTATCTCCGTTATACCGCTCTGTCAACATGACAAAGTGCTTTACGTGTAAGTAAATACATGTTACAGAACAATAGATAAACAAGCCGGTTGTTTGAAGAGATGAACGGGGTTATCTCAAGTTAAACAATGTGAAAGTTCACATCATATCATCTCTCTCTCTCTCTCTCTCTCTCTCTCTCTCTCTCTCTCTCTCTCTCTCTCTCTCTCAAATGCAAAACTACAACAACAAAAAGCATGAGCCTTCTATTAGTTTATTTATTGAATGCTAACGATGGAATAAGGCTGCCATAAATATGTTGATAATGAGAGAGGGTGTTGACCCTCGTTACTTTCCCAAGCACAAGCTGGTTCAAGTTGATTGAGGGACACCTTCTGTTAGCCAAAAGTGTCTTACGATGGTGTAATGTTTTCCTAGTCCATCCCTGAGTGTATTAAGTAGTGTATATATTATTGTATATATTTTTATTATAGCTCTTTAAGTAATAATTTTGATGACGGTTAATCTTTGTTTTGCTCATCAAATATAATTAAGTTTTATTAACCCACTAGGGAATTCAGGCTGATAATACTCTCTGTCACAGGCCAGAGCTAACCTGTGACATATATCCCTCACTGGAGCTATGAAGGATATTGATTTCTTTACAATCTGATTCCTGAACTTAGGATCGTACTCTCATCCCTTAGAACTATAAAGATCCAGGGCCAATTTCCTCTCCTTTCCTAAGATATAAATGTATTAATTATTACCCAGTTGACTTTGCCAAAGTCATTTGTCCATTGTATATGTATTTTGTATTTTTATTCCGTTTGCTGTACAGTGTAGTTGTATGGACGGCACTATCTAGGATCACAACTATGTAAAAAGAGTTTTTATTGTGAAATTTTGAAAATTTATTTTATAATTTGTAGAAAAAAATGATATTGTTTGAGTTAAATAGAGAGAGAGAGAGAGAGAGAGAGAGAGAGAGAGAGAGAGAGAGAGAGAGAGAGAGAGAGAGAGAGAGAGAGAGAGAGAGAGAGAGAGAATCTTATGGTCGATAGTACTGTTTCTAAAGCAAAAAAAAATATATTTAAATATTTGAATTACCTCTTACTGGTTCGACATTTGGATTAGTTTCTATTAAACATTAACTTCCCTATACCGGTACATCAATGGCTGAGCGTTCATGTGAATGGCATAGTTAACCACGTGTTTGTAGTGTTCTAATCTTCATTAAAGCCATCTTTCATGTTTAAATTGTATATGTGTATTGTATTGATTTCATGAATTTGAAGACAAGGTAGAAACTCAGCAAAGGAAACAATCAACTTATCGAAATAGAAAGTAGAAGAACTACATTTTATAGCGGACACACTCGGACACGATGAAAGTATAGTTTATTCACTCGGTCAAACGCAGTTGCCTGTAGTAAATCTTAACTCCAATCAAAGGACAAATATATGTATTTGCATGCGATATAAATGAACTATATGTATAGTATGTATGCTGTATCAATGATATAGCAAGCTTCTTTTCCTTTTAATGTAACATTTATACATCTTGTGGTAAATCATTGATACAGCGTACATGCATTCTCTCTCTCTCATTAGATATATATATATATATATATATATATATATATATATATATATATATATATATATATATATATATATATAATATATATATATATATATATATATATATATATATATATATATATATATATATATATATATATATATAACAACACATACACCAATACAAAATATACTACTGCTACTACTACTAATATTAATAACAACAATAATTAAAATAATTCAATAATAATAAGGACATCTTATAGATAATAATCTTTTGAAGCTCTAAGCGCTTAACAACATATATAATGATACGACTACAAAAACCAAACACCATGAAATAAGAAAACATCAAAGAATTCTGAACATATTTCAGGTAGGTAACATTATTAGCTCTTTAAGTTCTTGCTGTCGTAAAAAGTGAGTTTTAGTAGCACTCATGAATTTGATGAAGTAATACAATTTCAGGTGAACGAAATCTGAAACAAAGAATAAAGGAACAATAGAATATTATGTTTTACAATTGCTCGATTTTGTTTCATCCCTGTGTATACATTTGTTATGAATCAGACTATATGCTTAATTATTTTCGAAATGAATATCCTTTCATGTTATTGAACCAGAATATTGTGCACGGGTGGTGGGGGTGGTGGGTAGGGTTGTTTGATTTTAAAATGTTCATAAAATACAGAGCGAAAAATTTCTACCATCTTATGTTCTCTGTAATTGTTATAACTAACTTAACTCATTTATAGAACTTACCTGTACAAGTTTCCTACTTACAACCTTATTTACGAAAAACAAATACAAATCTTGAAGGTTTCGGCCGTAAAGATTGATAGTTAATGTTTCCTAATCTCTTTAAATTTGATTTGTCCCTTAAATATATTTAGTTTGTGTTCGTAGGTAAATCTTTGGAGTGATCAGTTTTACATCTTTCGTTCAATTTAGCGACACAATGTTTATCACGTATTCACAGATGTTTGGAGAATCATCACATCATTTCCATTTCTCATCATGTAATCAAAGTATTTCCATTTCAAATCATATATTCACATCATATTCATTTCACATCGTGTAAACACAGAATTTCCATTTCACATCTTGTAATCATATCATTTCCATTTCACATAATGTAATCACATCATTTCCATTTCACATCATGTAATCACAGAATTTCCATTTCACATCATGTAATCACAGAATTTCCATTTCACATCATGTAATCACGTCATTTCCTATTCACATCATATAATTACACAATTTCCATTTCACATCATGTTATTTTGCTATTATTTCTTGTCGTATTTAGAAAAAAAATGTCGCATTTTTTTTGGACAAAGACATCTTCTGTACATACAATATTCGTTAAGTATTCTCTCATTAGGCCTTGCAATCTGTAGGGAAGTTGAGTAACAACTAATAACTTTCGGGCACTGGAATATTTCTCGCAACTATTAAATTGGTACCTTTATCAAAGATATAGTTTTTTCTTTTGCTTAATCCATACCGGTAAAAATCTAAGCTATATTTCATTTTCCAAAATTATTACGTAGTCAGAACTACTACACATATACCATAGCTTTTCTCTGCGTGCTTCGTCTCTGATCGTGCTATTGGAACTATGTAAAATGCTTTATATCCTTTAATCAGTTCTGTGCAATGAAAATACAGGTTTTCAAGTTTCGATTTTCTATAAAATTAATTTCCAAATTCTAGTCTTTGAATTTCTGCTAGATCTCTCCGCAACTGAAGCTTTCTTGTGAGAAAAAGAACAAAATAGTCCATGCCTTTTTCCAGGTATTTCTTGAAAACGTGATTGTAAAAACAAGCCATTCGGCAAACAGTAACCTTTCTTATTTTCGTTCTGATAAGATACTTTTAGATGTATATCAGCCCCTCCTTCAGAATTTTGATTTTTCAGCCAATTCGTGAAATACCAACACATTTTAGCCCTCCATTTCGATCCTCAGTTTTAACAGATTCCAGATTAATTCGTCTAAAGTATATGATGGAAGAGCATATATATATATATATATATATATATATATATATATATATATATATATATATATATAGAGTGTATGTGGTCAAATGGCATGGTCTTTGTTAATTATTATGAAAGAAATTGTTTTTGCACAAATATATGTTATCAATCATGAATCTTCAACAGTATGGATCACATAAACTTTGTGCAAGAAAGAAGCCTATTTTTGGGGGGATAGAAAGGTCATAGGTCAAGATCACTATAACTAATTGAAGAAAAATAAAATGTATTTTATTTATAATAATCTTAGAAACCATGTATCTTGACATTCATTTGTGCACAGATTGCTCCCATGTATAGAAAGCCCCATTAATTATTGGGTTTAAAGGTCATAGTAATCGTGGCTGTTAGAACAATTAGTTTTCCAGAATTATTTTGTTCAGAGGTAAGGTCCTTGTCCAAACTTTGTTGATGGCTTGCACTTAGGATATGTGTAAAGGTCAGAGGCTACAGTCATAAATTAGACAATAATGGTTTCCACACAGAAGGCTTAGTACAAGACTGAATACCTTGGCCAAAGGTTGAGGTTATAGAATCTTGCTGGCCAGAGAATCTCCAGAGTGAATCATACAATCATACATTACTAGTACAGAGGACTATTAATCAGGTATAATGTGCTCATGTTACCTAAGTTGACTTATTTATTAGTCTGGCATTCTGGTCTTATCATGGATATATATATATATATATATATATAATATATATATATATATATATATATATATATATATATATATATATATATAGAACGCACGTATAATAGTTTACTTTATTTAGAGAACTAGGAATTGGTACAAATATATGAATACTTTTTATGTATACATGTCTAATGGACAGCATGAATACAGTATCAACACCGTATACTCTCCCATGAATTTCATCATATACATTGTACATTTAATCCACAATTTCATAAAAAAATATGCACACACAAATTTAATATATTTAGTAATTGTGTCACAGGTCTTATTGGTCTGAATTCAGTGGCAAAACATTGCACATCACGAATGACAAAACACATTTACTTTTCAGTACATATCAAGTCGGTAAAAGTTAAGTTTGTGTTTTAAGCCACTGTTGGTAGAGTTTGTAAGCATAATTGTTTGTTTTTGTTGACCCTGTTACAAAAGAAACTTTCTTGGCCCAGTTAACGTATTCCAGTCACATTAGAAAATGCAAAAATTTATCAGATTTCATTACTTTTATTTAAGTTTGGTGATGACTTCCTTGAAGAGACGTTCTTTGTTTTTATTAAATATTGTATATATCCATTGGGCACTGTATCCCTAGGCGCGCAATACAGAGTAAAAAATCTCCTTGGTGTCAAAACGGGTGGGGGGGGGGGGGAGGGGGGGGGGGGGGCGGGTCAGACTGAGTAAAAAAAATAATAAATCGGGGATCTTGGAAGCGCAAATGAGGGTAGAGGGAAACACTGCTAGTATGGCAATTGCTGATGTGCCATTACAAACTCTGTCATTGATATATGCATGTTGCAACAAAAACTCCTCTTGATCAGTATGATTGTGATATTTTTTAAATATGCATGTATGTACTAGTTTATATCCATTCTGATATTTTTCAGATATGCACATTATATCCAGATTTGACAGTTAATATTGAGTATCTGGTTAAATTACATAGTCATCAGTTTCAGCTAAGTGACTGATAATCATGTAATTGATGGATTACTAGGGTTGAGCTTTCTCAGCTTCATCATTAATACAAAAATTCTGTGTAAATAAGAGCCAAGACTATCTTACAAATACAATTAAATGTATGTACCAAAAATTCGAAGAGACATATTGAAGTTGTGGTGACAATTTGAATTTGTGTGTTAAATAGTGGCAATAATATTGAAGCTGCATTGCCAAGTGAGAAAATGTTAGATTTGCCTTTACTACATAGCACACACTTAGCCAGCAAGAGCAGTGGTTAACATGTCCCTGTTAAATGCGATCTTGAACATTTCATTGACAGTCTGTTTTGAGTTAGCATTTTATAGGTTCTGGATCAGAAAATCGTCAGGTCCACCTGGTGTTTGAATTATTGGCCTACTAGTCTAGGATTTAATGTAAAATTAATACATACTTTCAACAACTTTCCGGAGCCATTTACCAAGCCATAAATTTTCCCTTTCAGAGGAGAACCTTGAAATAAAATGATTTTGTTTGATATCAAGTTTGTTATACACATACCATAGGGAGTTGTTTGTCCATCAGTTTGTAAGAAGGAAAATGGTATCAGGACAATACTATTAGTTCTGAATCACAGAAATGGACCAATTTTTGAGCGTAACTATTTTTAGGATAAGTAGGACCACTTTTTATTTTGACGTCAGTAGGTCAAATGTCCGTGCACTACTTGTGGTAGGAAGAAGCCTTTCAACTTTGGTATAGAAAGGTCATGTTACTCTGGTTGAAAGAAAGACAGTGGTTGTTTCACCCCAAGCCAGAGCTAATGAACCTGCATGTCTGGAAATATTTAGACCTGTATATCTATGGAGAAATCATTGCCTCATTCAGCGGCAGGATTATGTTTTATCCTGCCACTTTTGCATGAATTTTCCTTTTCTGGATGTTATTATTTACTGTAGTTGTGAAAATAAGTTAGCAAACTAATTTTATCCTAAGTGTAAAGATCATTTCACTGAGAAATGCTTCTGAAGTGATCATAACATTTTTTGTCATTAAATACTAAATGCCATAATGTAAAAAATATACAAATCCTCTTTATAATCAATTATGACTTCAAGAATCATTACTGTCATTTAATCAGTTCAAAAAGGAAACCACAAATTAGTCAGTCATTAATTTAATTTCACTTACTCATTGGATTAAAATCAGAGTGAGCTTTTCTTAGGATATGGTTTGAGTAAACACAATACAACAATGCAGCTTTACAAACTGCCGATTAATCACACTGGCTTTTGTTTTGGATTAGATCTAGTGGTAAAAGAGCATTGAGTAAATAAACCAGTTACATGAACCTGTGATTCAGGAACTAAAGATATACATAAAGTGATGGAATCAAGAATTCAGTACACTCAGGGCACAAATGGCCAGATAAAGGTAGATCCAAGTGATTAAAGCATAAAAAATATGAACATTCCCTACTTTTTGAAAATAGGAAAAAAGCACATATCCCAGACTAGTGATTTGTAAAAACTTTACTTGCCTGATAGTCGAAAACTAGTAGTCCAAGACATTGGACTATGGGATTTGATCACCCATGTCAGAAGTTCAAAGGTCAGTGTCACTGTGACTGGAATAACAGAAATGGTTTCCACAAAGTAATCAGTTGCACATAAGATACTGGGACCAGTCATTATGAATAGCACGCATATGGTGTATATAAGTTTATCCACTACATTATTTCTATATTACTGTCCCAAAACAAACTTCAATCTGTGGTTAATAATATTCCAGAGGTCAATTAAGGTCTCAGTAACTTAAAAAAAATATGATTTCTTCGTAAAAATTACGTTTCCTCACCAGAGTGTGTGGGTGATTTTTGCAGAGATGCTCCCAGGGCATACCATTGTATGATTTGAATAGAATTTGTATAAATTCATTCTCTTGGAAAGTAGTAATGCATGAGAACTCCCACAATTTTTTTTCTCAAATCACGCATATGACAATATACTCGGTGCAGAATTGTATCCAGCCACTTAAAACTAAAGAGCTTTTCACAACAAAATTTACGCCAGTAGAAATATTGTAGTTCATGTTGCGATGTGTAGTTTTTCATAACTGTGTACACATTTTATTTCTTTGGCTTGACATGAATCGTTGTAAACAAAATTTAATGGGTACATTGGGCCCTGTAATTATGAGCCTTGCATCAGCGAAGTTTTACAGATGTGCTTTTGTAATACAGGCTATCTAGAAGACCCCAAAATGGTTTTGACAGATGTGCTTTTGTAATAGAAGACCCCAAAATAGTTTTACATATGTGCTTTTGTAATAGAAGACCCAAAATGGTTTTTACAGATGTGCTTTTGTAATACAGGCTATCTAGAAGCCCCCAAAATGGTATTTACAGATGTTCTTTTGTAATAGAAGATCCAAAATGGTTTTACATATGTGCTTTTGTAATAGAAGACCGAAAATGGTTTTTACAGATGTGCTTTTGCAATAGAAGATACCAAAATGGTTTTACATATGTGCTTTTGTAATAGAAGACCCAAAATGTTTTTACAGATGTGCTTTTGTAATACAGGCTATCTAGAAGACCCCAAAATGGTATTTACCTATGTGCTTTTGTAATAGAAGACCCCAAAATGGTTTTACACATGTGCTTTTGTAATAGAAGACCCAAAATGGTTTTACAGATGTGATTTTGTAATAGAAGACCCCAAAATGGTTTTACATATGTTCTTTTGTAATAGAAGACCCAAAATGGTTTTTACAGATGTGCTTTTGTAATAGAAGATCCAAAATGGTTTTTACAGATGTGCTTTTGTAATAGAACACCCCAAAATGGTTTTACATATGTGCTTTTGTAATAGAAGACCCAAAATAGTTTTTACAGATGTGCTTTTGTAATAGAAGGTCCAAAATAGTTTTTACAGATGTGCTTTTGTAATAGAAGACCCCAAATGGTTTTTACAGATGTGCTTTTGTAATACAGGCTATCTAGAAGACCCCAAAATGGTTTTATATGTGCTTTTGTAATAGAAGATCCAAAATGGTTTTACAGATGTGCTTTTGTAATAAAGGCTATCTAGAAGACACCAAAATGGTTTTTACAGATGTGCGTTTGTAATAGAACATCCAAAATGGTTTTTACAGATGTGCTTTTGTAGTAGAAGACCCCAAAATGGTTTTTACAGATATGCTTTTGTAATACAGGCAATCTAGAAGACCCCAAAATGGTTTTTACAGATGTGCTTTGTAATAGAAGACCCCAAAATGGTTTTACATATGTGCTTTTGTAATACAGTCTATCCAGAAGATCCAAAATGGTTTTACATATGTGCTTTTGTAATAGAAGATCCAAAATGGTTTTACATATGTGCTTTTGTAATAGAAGACCCCAAAATGGTTTTACATATGTGCTTTTGTAATACAGGCTATCTAGAAGACCCCAAAATGGTTTTACATATGTGCTTTTGTAATAGAAAATCCAAAATGGTTTTCACAGATGTGCTTTTGTAATGGAAGATCCAAGATGGTTTTTACAGATGTGCTTTTGTAATACAGGCTATCTAGAAGACCCCAAAATGGTTTCCCTGCATGGTTAAGCTTTTGATTATGATTTCCTTCGGTAAATATTAGTTGATCATAGCGATGAAGGCAATATAATTTTAAAGTATGTTAAATCATTGGAGCTGGGAAAGTATGCTGATACATGTGAGTGATTTTTAGCGTGAAAGTGGTGTTATAGACGAGTTAGATTTACATTCTCGATGGACAAAGGCAGATGGTATAATGGTCAACCCATCATTTCAGCGGTATTTAGAAATTAAATTAAAAAAAGGCAGACAAGCCAATGTGTAAAGATAGACAATTTAAAAGTGCACTTTTTGTTTATTTCTCTTCACATTTTAGCCCTGTAGTCATGTGATGCTAAAAATTCTAGTACAACATAGAAATGCATATGTGGCATATTAGATGGCTAATTCAAGAAAGTTAAACTTTGACAAAGTTTATGTATGTGAAAAATCTTATATTGGACCAATGGTGCATTTAAGATCATAATTATCTTTGTTTTTAAAACAGACACAACACATTTACTTTTGTATTAGATATAATATAAACTTGAAAATGTAAGGAATAAGTAGTTAACAGATTTTTTTGTGCAAGATTAAGTTAATATGATCTCGAGAAGGAAAAAGGAAAGGACACAGAAAGCAGTGGGAGACCATTGGGGATGAAGGGGAGAGAGGTGGGAACTCTGCATTATCTCTGGAACCTATAGTGTATTTGTATACTTATAAATTAATGTTCATCCAACTCCGCACAGAATAGAACTGATAGATAATGTTCACTTGATTTTATAAATAAAAAGAGCAGAATGGACCTTAATTTGATGACAAATAATGAAATGGAAAATTTAGGTTAATGCACTTTTGACTTAATTATACTTTTAGTAAATGCAATTTATTTCTCTTGTATTTCAGAGAAAACCTGTAGAGACAATTGAGTTAAAGATAAAGGATCCATCAGTGGGGACATATTTTTGGAAACCTTTACATTCCAGTTCAGAGCAAAAAAAACCAGGTAACTATAAATAGTGATTTCACTCACATGCAAAATTTGTACGCGCAGGGGCTGTTGTGATTATCATGAGAGTAAATTGCCACGCTTCACTTATATAATCAAGCATCATGTGGCCTGCTTATAAATAGTTTGAATACCTATAGGTGAATCATTATAATGTAATTGATTCTTTCAATATGGAGTGCTATGCAAAGGGCATTGTGGTTAACTTTGGATATTGGTATGTTATGATGTATAATTTGAAAAGCATAATAATCTTGTAGTGTTATTACACCTTTAATATTAATTTTTTCACTGCATAGCAACTCTAAATATTTACAATATATACTTGCTTATAAAATAAGTCCAACTCCAAACTGAAAGTCTCAGATCTGTATTCGCATAATGATCCGCAGAGGTCTGTGTCATCACTTGAATAAACAAGATAGACCCTGATCTGCTGGCACATTATGTTAATCAGATCATAATCTTTGTTGTTTGCCATTTTGAATCAACTTATAAGCACTTATATATGGCATTAGATCAATAATAGATCAATACAGGAAATAATGGAAACAGCTTTGAAAATGTTTATAATTTTTATATGCGTTCAACATATATGTATAGATTGTTTACACAACAAATGGGCATCATTTATTTGCCAAACAATTGCTGGTGCTTACATACATCTTTAAACAGCATTTTTTTTAAAGGTGTCATGTCACAGAAGAATTAACGGTTACTTAGTCACGCTGGTTTCTTACCTAAATATAGCTACTAGCTCTTCCACTGACTAACCATGGCTTACCAAACATATAAAGGGGAGCAACATTCTGAGTGTAATTGAGGCATGTCAACATACTTAACTAGGTTTCTTGAGTTCCTGACAACTGTTTTATCCATTTGAAAGAAGCATAGATGATAAAAGTAACAATGTGATCAAGTTCACTACGTCAGAAACAAAACTTTCAAACAAGCAACAAATGTTAGGCAGTTAAGCAAAATGAGCATACAATAAAATGGTTACTGCATTTTTTAACGGGAAAATATGAACTCATTTTTTTATTTGAAGTACAATGAAAGTGTATGTACCTGAAGAACATTCTTGAGAATGATGTAAAAGTACTTGAAGTAATGAATATGTTACTAATTTCCTGTTGTGTGTGTGTGTGTGTATATATATATATATATATATATATATATATATATATATATATATATATATATATATATATATATATATATATATATAATTCCCAATTCGTACCTTCAGAATTGTTCACTGCCAAACCCTTAAACGATATTCACTTGTCATTACAACAGGTGTAATTACCTGTGCAATTTGTATGGATTCTTGGTATTATCTGTATCCCCCATGGGCTCAACCCCTGTTGTCACAACTTTAAACCAATGTTCTTCTGTCCAGTGTCTTTAAGGCATTGGAATTGTGACTATAAAGTTGTAGTTTTGAATTCTACTATCTGGATCAAGCACAAAATTTCTCATGTCATGGGTTTCTTTTCTCTTTGTAATTAAATGTGTAACTATTTCTGTGTGAAAGCATATTTTTTGTTTTTAGTCTTTAAAGCTAAAATTACAGAAATATATATTTAAGATAGTATGTGAATAAAAATATATATGATATGTGTTAAAATCTTAATATAATGCATAGTGCATGAGATAACAGGTAAATAACAAATGTTTCCATACTTTAATGATGCTACAACTTGCTACTGTAAAACTATTTAATGAAACATAAAAAACCTTGTTTAAAAATTAAAAACATTTCAAATGATACGTTTTAGCAATAATTTATTATATATAAATTTATATGCTTGGATCTGATTTTACCAGTAGTATGCTTGTAAAACACGTGTAATTAAATATATGAAGAAATTCAGAAACATAGATACATTTATTGGTATGCATCAGAGATGTTTGTGTGAGCATTTGTAATGTAGCTTTAACAGAATTCAATCATATCGTTATGATGTCGACTGCGGCAGTTTATATTGATGTCTAGCACTGGGGCATCATGGCGCAGACATAAAGCATGATGTCCCACCCAGTCGCGTTATCTTGACACCAAGCCAACCAGTCCTGACACTAAGCTTATAATGCTGAAGGCCAAGCGAGGCAGCTGTTAGTACCATTTTTATAAGTCTTTGGTATGACTCTGCCAGAGTTCATACCCATGATCTCTCACTTCCGCGGCAGATGCTCTATCCACTAGGCCACCGGTGCAGTCATAGACACTTCTATAGTACAAGTCACATGGGTCATGTATGTACATTTGTTTCTTTTAAGTATAAATTGTTCTTTTAAAATTTAACCAAAGTCTATTCAAACCTGATTATTAAATGTTCTGCATCTTAACTGTCATCAAGAAACTTCCTGATCAAAATTATTAATTACTGTTCTACTTTTACAATGGTGGCCATGTACTAAACTTTGGTCAAAATAAGAGTGCATTGAGTGGAATTGTCACATTTCAGGATAGTTTAAATTTGTTTATCAATATGCGTAGCTTTCATTGTGGCATCACAACACAAGACATTGAATCTTGATTGTACTGCATCGCATCTTTAGGCTCATTTTGTCCAAACATTTCTACATACTTTAACTAATATTGATTTTACCATATGCATGTTTCGGGGTGTCTAAATAATGACCTTCCAAAGGAATATGGTTGTATATGAATGCAAATGAAGTCAAATACATGCCACTTAACGGTATGTATAATCAAATCCTAAAACAAATGACACCCATTACTGTAATAGTTTGTGTTGAATGCTTATATGATCTGCGTGACTTGTACTTGTTTGTAGTAGTCATTCGTAAATTACCACATAGCATGTTGTGAGTCTGATCAAAATCAGTTAATAATTGGTTTCCCGAGTTTTCACAGTCTGAATCAAACAGATGCAAGATCACCCCATTAATATTAGTAGAGGTTGCTCACAAATAAACTCATTGGAGCTTTTGGATAATTCAAACTTGCATAGCAAAAAGGACCAGATTTTGTTCAGAATATGAACATATTTTCACACGCTTGGCCAATCAGATGCAATACTATCTCATTAATGTGCATGGGTTTTGCTCATAATTTAACTCATCCAAGATCTTGTGGACATGAGCTTGCATACCAAGTGACGTCTGCTAAAATTTGATTTAAAAATGGTTTCCACATTGTTCACAAGATTAACCAATCAGATGCAACATTTATTCACAAGATTAACCAATCAGATGCAAAAAAAATTCACAAGATTAACCAATCAGATGCAACATTACCTCATTAGTATGCATGGGGCCAGTTATAACTTAGCTCATTGAAAATCTTGATATTTAGTTTACACAGCAAATCTTGCCAAGACCTGATCAGAAATATATGGTCAATAGATTGTTCACAACCTCAACCAATCAGATGCAAGATCACCTCATTACAATGCATGCTCATAACTATATTATTCGTAACAAAGCTCGTCTAAGATCTAGATGTTACAGACTAGCATTGCAGGTCTGATTGAAATCTGATCAGAAATTAAATATTGTTGGTGTTCACAGATAAGACTATGTTAACAGGTGGATGTGTAACAAATACAAAGCCATACTATAAGGTCATTTGTCCATGTAAGCTAAAAATTTAAATGAAAGTAATATTTATAGGTAAATGTTATGCACATTTAATAATTTAATAAATCACATTATTATTATTGGAATGATTAGTGACATTTATTGCATAAATGGGCAAATATACCCACAGTGTATTTTAAAGCATTTTATGACTAAGATAGGGAATCAACAATTTAATGTCACACAGCTTGAAATAGGATGGATTCAACAAATATTTTCCAAATTTCATTAAATGATAATAAGTTCATACATTATACTAGTTTTAATACATATTTTCACAGATATCCAACTTGTTATACAGGATTTTACATACTCCCCCCTCCTCCATGTGAGATGGGCTATATATGTTTTTTATCACAGGTGGTTGTCATCAGCTTATTTTTAAAATGTATATGTATATTATTTAATTAATGTGTGCTTACGATTTCTAAAAGTTTGTTTATGTTGAACAGAATGACCACGGAAGTGGTTCAACACAATGTTAAGAGACTGCAGTATTCAGGTTAAACCTGATGGAATAATAGCAATATGGTCACCAGCAGCATTAACTGTTGCTTGTACTGTCCGATTATTGTGTGCAGTCATGGTATCAGAAATCAGTAGCAACTTTGGGGAAATAAACCCATCTGGACTTGTTCTGTAGCATTTGTCCATCCAGATATTCATCCAATCAGTATTCATCCATCGTTTTTTGTTGCAGTGGAGAACAATGCCAGCTGGCAGTTTTTCATGGGGCATTCAAATATTGCCATAGATTTTATTTTGTTCGGTTTAAAGTACTCTCTAAAGCCACAGTAAAAGCAGTATGCTGCCACTGAAAGTATAGATGTTATGTAAAAAGGACGGATGCATCATCCCTGTGATGTGTCTCTTAGTGAGTGTTGTTGATTCATCTAAGATTATGGTAGGGTGTGTGTGCGAAATAAGCTTGGGCTGGTATACTAAATATTTGTTTACTCTATTAATGAATTTCTTTCAGGCATATGCATCAGCAGAGTATATGTGTGATAAAGCTTAGTGGTTAGAATGTTTGCCTCAAATGTGGGTGGTCGTGGGTTCAAACTCTGGTAGAGTCATACACAAAACTTATAAGAATGATACAAACAGATGCCTTGCTAGGCACTCAACATTAAGAGGCTAGCGTTAGGATTGGTTGGCCTGGTGACTGGGTGGGATATGATGCCTCAGTACTAGACATCACTATAAACTGGAACACTGTAGAAATCATAGAGATATGACTGAAAAATCATTCAAGCTATGTTAAAGAAATTCAAACACACACATGCATCCTTTTATAGGCAATGTACATTTGTTATAGTTTTTGCTGTTAGGCAGATGACAGGTGTGAAGTCTTGGGTTTATTTGGTCCTCAGGAGGTTGAGTTGCTTTGGTGTACTTATAAGAAACATGTACATAAAGAACTTGTTGCAGAGCATCCATTGTTGCTGTTTTTAGAGATTTGCAGACAGAAAGTCACATGTATTATTGTCCACTGAAGTTGTCCTATTAGACTCAGAATCACGTACATAAAATTGTATTTTTTATTAATTAATTACAATTGCAAATTTAATACTTAAGAGAGTGTTAATATTGCAGTACATGATAACTGTTTTATTTGCAGGATATTATATGTCCTGATGGCGAACACCTCTGTCATGAGGGGGAGACCTCTGTAAAGGATTAGAAGGGACATGGGCATGCTGCCAGAGTAAGAATGCTGTTTGCTGTGATGACAATCTGCACTGTTGTCCACAGGGCATGAATTGTGATAGCGAGCATAAAAAATGTGTAATGGGCAATCTGCGCATAGACTGGATGTTGAAACACTCTTCAAAAAAGTCAGACGCTATGCTCAAGGATAAAAATTTATATTCAGGTAGTAGTTCAGATTTGCCAATCAACAAATACTTGCTGCCAGTTAGCCACTGGTAATTGGGGATGTTGTAATATCGAGAGAGGAGTGTGTTGTGATGATCATCTCCATTGTTGTCCAGAAGGATTCAGATGTGAACTAAAACAAAAAATATGTGTTAGACGAAATTTTATTTTGGATATGATGCAGAACACGCCTGCCATTAATACAGCTCACCTTACTCTAAAACATGTGGTGACAATGATATCAAGTGTAATCAATACCAATCTTCAAAATGTAATTTGTCCAGATGGGGAACATGAATGTCCCAGTGCGAATACTTGCTGCCAACTCACCAGTGGTCAGTGGGGATGCTGTCCTTTAGAAAAAGCTGTTTGTTGTAGTGATCATCTCCACTGTTGTCCCTATGGCACAAAATGTGATGTTTCTGAAGGAAAATGCTTACAAGGAGATATTGTAACAGATTGGTTTGAAAAAACACCTGCATCAAAAAAGGATAATGTATCAGTTGGATCAGTAGTTTATCCAGATAAACAACATGAATGCCCAGATGGCAATACCTGTTGCAAACTAGCCAGCGGAGATTGGGGATGCTGTCCTCTAGAGAAAGCTGTTTGCTGTAGTGATCATCTCCACTGTTGTCCCCATGGCACAAAATGTGATGTTTCTGATTGAAAATGTTTACAAGGAGATATTGTGACAGATTGGTTTGAGAAAACACCTGCATCAAAAAAGGATAATGTATCAGTTGGGTCAGTAGTTTGTCCAGATAAACAACATGAATGCCCAGATGGCAATACCTGTTGCAAACTAGCCAGCGGAGATTGGGGATGCTGTCCTCTAGAGAAAGTTGTTTGCTGTAGTGATCATCTCCACTGTTGTCCCCATGGCACAAAATGTGATGTTTCTGAAGGAAAATGTTTGCAAGGAAATATTGCAATAGATTGGTTTGAGAAAACACCTGCATCAAAAAAGGATAATGTATTAGTTGGGTCTGTAGTTTGTCCAGATAAACAACATGAATGCCCAGATGGCAATACCTGTTGCAAACTAGCCAGCGGAGATTGGGGATGCTGTTCTCTAGAGAAAGCTATTTGTTGTAGTGATCATCTCCACTGTTGTCCCCATGGCACAAAATGTGATGTTTCTGAAGGAAAATGTTTACAAGGAGATATTGTGACAGATTGTTTTGAGAAAACACCTGCATCAAAAAGGATAAAGTATCAGTAGGGTCAGTAGTTTGTCCAGATGGAAAACATGAATGCCCAGATGGCAATACCTGTTGCAAACTAGCCAGCGGAGATTGGGGATGCTGTCCTCTAGAGAAAGCTGTTTGCTGTAGTGATCAT
The DNA here is from genome assembly GCA_030141615.1 of Unio pictorum. Lineage (NCBI taxonomy): Eukaryota > Metazoa > Mollusca > Bivalvia > Unionida > Unionidae > Unio > Unio pictorum. Next base: position 18,384,801 of record JARLTB010000339.1, read on the forward strand.
CTCCACTGTTGTCCCCATGGCACAAAATGTGATGATTCTGAAGGAAAATGTTTACAAGGAGATATTGTGACAGATTGGTTTGAGAAAACACCTGCATCAAAAAAGGATAATGTATCAGTTGGGTCAGTAGTTTGTCCAGATAAACAACATGAATGCCCAGATGGCAATACCTGTTGCAAACTAGCCAGCGGAGATTGGGGATGCTGTCCTCTAGAGAAAGCTTTTTCCTGTAGTGATCATCTCCACTGTTGTCCACATGGCACAAAATGTGATGTTTCTGAAGGAAAATGTATGCAAGGAAATATTGCAATAGACTGGTTTGAGAAAACACCTGCATCAAAAAGGACAGTTTATCAGTTGGGTCTGTAGTTTGTCCAGATGGACAACATGAATGCCCAGATGGCAATACCTGTTGCAAACTCGCCAGCGGAGATTGGGGATGCTGTCCTCTAGAGAAAGCTGTTTGCTATAGTGATCATCTCCACTGTTGTCCATCTGGCACAAAATGTGATGTTTCTGAAGGAAAATGTTTACAAGGAGATATTGTGACAGATTGGTTTGAGAAAACACCTGCATTAAAAAAGGACAGTTTATCAGTTGGGTCAGTAGTTTGTCCAGATAAACAACATGAATGCACAGATGGTAATACCTGTTGTGAACTAGCCAGCGGAGATTGGAGATGCTGTCCTCTAGAGAAAGCTTTTTCCTGTAGTGATCATCTCCGCTGTTGTGCACATGGCACAAAATGTGATGTTTCTGAAGGAAAATGTATGCAAGGAAATATTGCAATAGACTGGTTTGAGAAAACACCTGCATCAAAAAGGACAGTTTATCAGTTGGGTCTGTAGTTTGTCCAGATGGACAACATGAATGCCCAGATGGCAATACCTGTTGCAAACTAGCCAGCGGAGATTGGGGATGCTGTCCTCTAGAGAAAGCTGTTTGCTGTAGTGATCATCTCCACTGTTGTCCCTATGGCGCAAAATGTGATGTTTCTGAAGGAAAATGTTTACAAGGATATATTGTGACAGATTGGTTTGAGAAAACACCTGCATCAAAAAAGGACAGTTTATCAGTTGGGTCTGTAGTTTGTCCAGATGGACAACACGAATGCCCAGATGGCAGTACCTGTTGCAAACTAGCCAGCGGAGATTGGGGATGCTGTCCTCTAGAGAAAGCTGTTTGCTGTAGTGATCATCACTGTTGTCCCCATGGCACAAAATGTGATGTTTCTGAAGGAAAATGTTTACAAGGAGATATTGTGACAGATTGGTTTGAGAAAACACCTGCATCAATAAAGGACAGTTTATCAGTTGGGTCTGTAGTTTGTCCAGATGGACAACATGAATTCCCAGACGGTAATACCTGTTGCAAACTAGCCAGCGGAGATTGGGGATGCTGTCCTCTAAAGAAAGCTGTTTGCTGTAGTGATCATCTCCACTGTTGTCCCCATGGCACAAAATGTGATGTTTCTGAAGGAAAATGTTTACAAGGAGATATTATGACAGATTGGTTTGAGAAAACACCTGCATCAATAAAGGACAGTTAATCAGTTGGCTCTGTAGCTTGTCCAGATAAACAACATGAATGCCCAGATGGTAATACCTGTTGCAAACTAGCCAGCGGAGATTGTGGATGCTGTCCTCTAGAGAAAGCTGTTTGCTGTAGTGATCATCTCCACTGTTGTCCCCATGGCACAAAATGTGATGTTTCTGAAGGAAAATGTTTGCAAGGAAATATTGCAATAGATTGGTTTGAGAAAACACCTGCATCAAAAAAGGACAGTTTATCAGTTGGGTCTGTAGTTTGTCCAGATGGACAACATGAATGCACAGATGGCAATATCTGTTGCAAACTAGCCAGCAGAGATTGGGGATGCTGTCCTCTAGAGAAAGCTATTTGTTGTAGTGATCATCTCCACTGTTGTCCCCATGGCAAAAAATATGATGTTTCTGAAGGAAATTGTTTACAAGGAGATATTGTGACAGATTGTTTTGAGAAAGCACCTGCATCAAAAAAGGATAAAGTATCAGTAGGGTCAGTAGTTTATCCAGATGGAAAACATGAATGCCCAGATGGCAATACCTGTTGCAAACTAGCCAGCGGAGATTGGGGATGCTGTCCTCTAGAGAAAGCTGTTTGCTGTAGTGATCATCTCCACTGTTGTCCCCATGGCACAAAATGTGATGATTCTGAAGGAAAATGTTTACAAGGAGATATTGTGACAGATTGGTTTGAAAAACACCTGCATCAAAAAAGGATAATGTATCAGTTGGGTCAGTAGTTTGTCCAGATAAACAACATGAATGCCCAGATGGCAATACCTGTTGCAAACTAGCCAGCGGAGATTAGGGATGCTGTCCTCTAGAGAAATCTGTTTGCTGTAGTGATCATCTCCACTGTTGTCCCCATGGCACAAAATGTGATGTTTCTGAAGGAAAATGTTTGCAAGGAAATATTGCAATAGATTGGTTTGAGAAAACACCTGCATCAAAAAAGGACATTTTATCAGTTGGGTCTGTAGTTTGTCCAGATGGACAACATGAATGCCCAGATGGCAATACCTGTTGCAAACTAGCCAGCGGAGATTGGGGATGCTGTCCTCTAGAGAAAGCTTTTTCCTGTAGTGATCATCTCCACTGTTGTCCACATGGCACAAAATGTGAAGTTTCTGAAGGACAATGTATGCAAGGAAATATTGAAATAGACTGGTTTGAGGAAACACCTTCATCAAAAAGGACAGTTTATCAGTTGGGTCTGTAGTTTGTCCAGATGGACAACATGAATGCCCAGATGTCAATACCTGTTGCAAACTCGCCAGCGGAGATTGGGGATGCTGTCCTCTAGAGAAAGCTGTTTGCTATAGTGATCATCTCCACTGTTGTCCATCTGGCACAAAATGTGATGTTTCTGAAGGAAAATGTTTACAAGGAGATATTGTGACACATTGGTTTGAGAAAACACCTGCATTAAAAAAGGACAGTTTATCAGTTGGCTCTGTAGTCTGTCCAGATAAACAACATGAATGCCCAGATGGTAATACCTGTTGCAAACTAGCCAGCGGAGATTGGGGATGCTGTCCTCTAGAGAAAGCTGTTTGCTGTAGTGATCATCTCCACTGTTGTCCCCATGGCACAAAATGTGATGTTTCTGAAGGGAAATGTTTACAAGGAGATATTGTGACAGATTGGTTTGAGAAAACACCTGCATCAAAAAAGGATAATGTATCAGTTGGGTCAGTAGTTTGTCCAGATAAACAACATGAATGCCCACATGGCAATACCTGTTGCAAACTAGCCAGCGGAGATTGGGGATGCTGTCCTCTAGAGAAAGCTCTTTGCTGTGATGATCACATCCACTGTTGTCCTCATGGAATGACATTTGATGTTGCTATGGGTAAATGCATTGAAGAAGATTCTATCATTGACTGGTTGGAAAATGTACCTGCCTCCAAAAGAGTTAACATCTTAGGTGAGAAAAGACTTGCTGTATCTGATGTCATTTGTCCGGATGGGTCGTGTTGTGAAGATGGAGAAACCTGCTGCCTGATGTCAGAATCACAAGATCACAAGTACAAGACCTATGGTTGCTGTCCTCTACCGGATGTAAGATATTTTTACTCTTAGAACTTAGCTAGTAAATCTGTTCAAGAATAGATGGGGTTTGAAACATTTTCATTCATATTCACATGCTAGGGAAGGAATTAGACTTTTGTGAACTTCTGCACTAGTTGTTTGTTTTAGCTTAATTTTTTTTGTATTCTCTTTACTTTGGGCCTGAAATTGTATTCTGATTTTCTATTACTTTTATTTCACTGGTACTGGCTTTTCAAATATAAGGATCTTTTCAGCACCATTTCCAAAGAAGATATAGTATTCGGTGAAACCTAGGAAAAAGTCCAATCTTATATAATTTGGTACCGTTTTGCCACATTTGTCTGACATTCAAAGTGGATTGACCATATTTCTCTTGTGATGGTGTAGATTGTGATATTGAGTGTTGTTATGTGACATGTTTTTAAAATATTATTTCGCTTAACTCCACAGGCATGATACAAGAGTCAACATGGTTAATTTTGTATTAGCTTGTATATTCAGCTGTATTCAGCAAGAACTTACAATCCATTCATCATAAATAAGAGTCTAATGCCCCATAGCACAGTGTAGCTTGATCTTGATTCCTCAAGTAACACTTGGATATGACATAGTTTAGTATGGTCCGTGAATCAGTGGCAGCTACACAGGCTTAATAGAAAAGGGACAATACTCTTTTGTCATACTTGATATCCTATCATAAAAGGATAGATATAGTTGATGTTTGATTAATTAAATTGATTTACTTTTTGAATAGGGGTTGAAAATTTATAGTGACTCTCAGAAGCCCATATATGCTTCGTTTTTTGGATATGCTGATGTATTTGGTGCCAACTGTATATTTGTCTATTGTTAACTATATCTGACTGTAATTTAAGGCCGTTTGCTGCTCAGATGGTAAGCACTGCTGTCCTGAGGGGACTTATTGTGATATGGTAAGAAAAGTGTGTGTTGAAGAAGGGACCAAGTTTCACTTTCCATGGTTTTTTACACACAAGCCAAAGTCTACTCCAGCAGCTATGGTGAATCCAACACCGTCTCTTCATTTGACGTCTTTAACATGTCCTGATGCGTCAGAGTGTCCAAATGGAAAATCTTGTTGTGGTCAGGACATTGGACAGTTTGGATGTTGCCCATTCTCTGGTGTAAGTTACTGACTGATAACGATATACTGTATGGTGTAGTGAAATCTCAATCAGATCTGTACCACACATACGTCTAAGTATCTCAACAACTGTTATATATTATTTAACATAACACCTGCACATGCCACAGTAATGGCACAACCCATACATTGTAGTGAAACCTCATGACAGAAATCCACATATGAGTGCCTACTTCCCAGTCTTAACTCATCTTGTTAGAGGGAAGCATCAGTTAAAACCAGACTTAATTCCTTCAAACACAACACTTTGCATGTCAGGTGTCTTGTAATAGTCTCAAAAAGAAAAGCAACATATTTTTTTATTGGTTGATGCAATACTGGGAGAACTATGCATCTGGAAAAAGGATAAGACATAAAATATTCAAAGGGAGCTTACTCTTTCTAGAATGTAAAAACAATGTTTCTGATATGTTATTTGTGTGTTCTTATTAAAATGAATTTCTAACTTTTGAAATTTTTCCAGAAAATTATATTTATTTAGTGTCTAATAGCGATGTCTAATATATTATTAAGGAACAGATTTTCCCTGTTGTACCTTGAAATGTTTATGTTAGTCTAGATTCTTTTCTAATCCATTCAAAAGGGGTAGGGACCAAATTTTTTTCCCTATTTTGGGATTTCGAAATTTTTTACTGTTTGGTTGGCATCAATTCATTTTTGCTAAACCTTCAATAGGAATCAAGATGTTGTAATTTCTTCATCATTATCCTCAGAACCTTTGATTTTTTGTTTGATTAGGAATTTTAACGTAGCTTTAACAATTTTTTACTCATATCACTATGATGTCTGCAGTGAGGCAGTTTATAGTGATGTCTAGCACTGGGGCAGCATACCGCAGACATGTAGCATGATGTCCCACCCAGTCACTTTATCCTGAAACCAGGCCAACCAGTCCTAACACTAATCTCCTAATACTGAGCACCAAGTGAGGCAGTTGTTAGTACCATTTTTGTAAGTCTTTGGTATAATTTCGCTGGGGATTGAACCCACGACCTCCCACTTCCGTGACAGACGCTCTAACCACTAGGCCACCAGAGCGGTCAGAACCATACGTCAGAGGATAGTGCTTTTTGCTTGTCAGGGAACCTTAATCATTTTAAACATTGATGGGGGGCAGTTTTATGTTCTTTGTGCAATTAAGATAGTATTTGCAATACAAGTTTATTATAATAAATGATACCAAGTTGATGGTGAAATATTGCATTATTTTTTACAGTTGTGACCCTAGGTAGGGTAGATCAAACCCATCAGATATGTTATAGTACATTGAATTCCTAGAGTACTGAAAAGTGTAATTGTAAATGCAAATACCATCAAGAAATTGAGGGCTAGGTGTGAAACTATTTTTTATTTAATATAAAACATTCTCTATCATTGTATATAAGGGTGCTTGTATTAGAAGGGATTTAAACCTACTGTCTTCTCTACATGGTATTTTCATGATATGGACCCATTTTGTGTATGCGTGTGTGTGTGTGTGATTAGGATTTTTAACGTAGCTTTAACAATTTTTCAGTCATATCTCTACGATGTCTGCAGTGAGGCAGTTTATAGTGATGTCTAGCACTGTGGCATCATGCTGCAGACATGTAGCATGATGTCCCACCCAGTCACATTATCCTGACACCAGGCCAACCAGTCCTAACACTAACCTCCTAATGCTGAGCGCCAACTTAGGCAGCTGTTAGTACCATTTTTGTAAGTCATTGGTATGACTTGGCCAGGGATCGAACCCACGACCTCCTGCTTCCACATCAGACACTTAACCACTAGGCCACAGGAGCAGTCGGACCCATTTTGTTATTAAGCTTGTGTTGTATACCAGTGAAAAAGCAGACTTGGTTGGTAACTGACACACTTGTTCAGATGTTATGCAGCATTGAACTGTGGTGCTTGTTGTGGTGAAAAAAATGCATGCCAATTTATTCTCAGGTTGTGAATCGGCATCATTTAAACCCAGGTATGAGCAAGTAGTTAAGTTTCCTTAGCATAGCCAGTTTTTACCAAGTTAGGACAGGTGGACAAGTGGTTTTCCTGACACCTGCATTTCCACTGTATAGAGAATATGTTTTATATGAATATGTTTTCTCATTGCAGGCAGTATGTTGTCTAGATGGGTTGCACTGCTGTCCACAGGATTCAGTCTGTGACCCTGTCAAGAGTACATGCATTGCTAATGATACCAATGCAGAAACAGACTGGTATCTTGTTGAATCATCCAAAAGGAGTTCTTCCAATGTAAATTCTGTGGGTACCAGCCTTCAAGGAGTCATATGCCCGGATAAGAAGTCACAATGTCCTATTGGAGATACGTGCTGTCTTCTGTCGGAACAGACATATGGATGCTGTCCATATCCAAATGTAAGCTTTCAACATCTATGACTTAAAAATGAAGTTATATATATGAATTCAGAACATAGTAGCTGCAATGTTTAAGTAATTTGCTTTGTACTTGTGCTGTACATTCAATTATTAATTTTGTTAATTACAGGATATTAGTTACCCAACATCATTTGATAATTTCCCTACAGGTTCTTTTTTTAACCTATTGACTCCTGTTATTTTGGGCTGATTAAATTTTGTGTCCAAATATTTGTTCAGGCTGAACCGGTAGTTTCAGAAAATTCACTTGTCCCACATACATTTTCACTTGTCCCAAACTTTTAATCCCTTGACTAGGTTGAGCAAGAAGTGTGCATTTTAATCCATTTGTAAACAAAGGAAGCAATAGTCATTAGTAATTTCTCATACTCAAAGCATAAGTATCATAAAGAGTTCAAGATTTGATCATTTGACCTATAATGGTCACCTGATACAGGTAGACTGGTGTAGGTGGGTGGAAATTTAAGCCCCTTGTCCTTATTTAGTGTTGGTGTCTGCTGTCGTATTTTAATTGTCCATTCACATTCCATTTACAAATATTGTATTCTGATGTGATGACTTTGGTTTGGTTGGCAATGATGGAATGCTGCATGTTGCTACAGTAGTCATATATGATAGATGACTCAGCAGGGTACATGAACATTTTAGCAATATTGGACAGTTTATTTGTATTTCATTTGGATTATGATTTAGTTATTAATTGGCCTTTCCTAGCAGGGTATTAACAATTCGATCATCAGGGATTTTCTACACATGCTTTCTAATATCATGTATGTACTGTGCCAGACAGGCATTATGAGATTGAAAACTGTCATGAGAATTGCTTAATTAAATCCTGAAATGTCAGTTCCATTGACAAATACACAGGCTGAATTTCCAACTTGTGCAAGTTTTAGATATTGTTTAAAATAAAAATTATTCATCCCAATGTCGCTGAAAATTAATTTGTCTCTTTAGTTGTCATATTTGATATTTATTCTGCACTGAGTCTGGTTTATGCCTCGGAGTTTCCTCATATTCTGTAGCAACCTTACATTTTATCCTTCTACTTTCACCTTCTCTGAATTTTGTAAGTACATTTTATAAAAATGGAAAAGATCACTTCTACTTCTGCTAATAAAAGTAATTATAGCATAGATTTTATTGTTTATGCAAACAGTGTTTGAGCATAATTATTTAGCTTCATATGTACTATTTGAAGTTGATCTTCTGTGTAATCAATTACAACAATTAAATATTCATTTCTGTCATTCAGTTTGATCAAAACGTATGAGACACTTACTGATAAAGTACCTTTTCATTAACTCACAGCATCAAAATGAAAGCATGATACACTAAAAATTAGAATCTGTATTCAGTAAACACAAGACTGGTTAAATTGCATCTAATTAATCATACTGGATAAATTTTGTGTTTTTGGAAGTGTTTTCATTGGCTGATAAATGATCACTTAACTTATAATGCGGTCAAGCAGTAATATAACCTGTGCACGTGAGATATTAGATTATTGACAGTTGTTTGTTGTAATGTTTCTTCCATGCTTAGCCACAAATCAGGACAGGACTCATAACAGTGCCCTTGCTTGTGTGCTGCTGATTCTAACATCTGTTCATCAGATCTTGGCTAAGTTTTGCATTTACCTATGATGTTTGTGTATATGTCTGATTCAACTGCAAACTGCATAGACCCAGATCTGCAACTGCCACTGCATAATGTACCAGATAATCTGGGTCTATGCAGCTTGTTAGGATTAAAACATAGAATTAACAACATAGAACCTGATCAGAATAAGAGCCGAGTTGTTTGCAATTAGAGATTATAGAGAAATATACGTACAAGGTCAGTTTTCCATGGTTACAGTCATGAATTTAATGTCATGGTTTCATATGTGTTGGTTACGATAACATTTTCATGTTGCCATAATGGAGTTGCATGGGTACCTGTATTTGATTAACAAACAGTTTTTTGTATTTTTGCACCCAAACTATGGGTCCATCATTGTGGCATGATGTATCTGATGTCCTTTCCTGAGGTATTAGGTAGTATCAATAGTAATTATTTTTTGTTTGTACTTTCAGGGTGTTTGCTGTGATGATCATAAGTATTGTTGCCCACATGGCTATACCTGTGACACACTGGGAATCTGCAGAATTCATGAAAAGTCGGCTTCAGTCTCAGGATTCCTTAAGGCTTTACTTTTAAATACACAAAATAGAAGACTAAAACCATAGATATACTAATGAATGAGGAAAATGTATTCCAAGTCCTCATTACTGATAAAGTTGTTGAGATATGATGTATGCATTTTCATTCCACATTGATTCAATCTTGACTGTATGTGAGGGTGTTACCTGATTTGCTTGGTTATGATGTTTATGGAGCATCAAATTAACATTTGAAACTGAAGACTGCAGGCCAAGATTAAGGGCTCAAATATTTTCCAATTGTTTTAACACAGACATATATCATTCTAACTTTTGGAGGAAATGACCATAATTTCACTTTATAAATATATTTTAGAGACAATGCTTGAGAGGCTTGCATAAACTGTCACATTACATGGCCCAATGTGAGCATAGGTATTGTATAACAAACACTTAACTCCAGCTGCACAAAATAAATTTGTATAGACAGGCTCATTACTTGGCCCAGTAAAAGCATATGTTTAACAAAGATCATGTTACAACAAAACATTCATTTTTGTATAAATGTGCTCACATTACTTGGCCCAGTATATTCCAACAGCATATATTAATTTTTGTATAAATAGGCTCACATTACTTGATCCAGTATGAGCATATGTATAGCAAAGACCATGTTCCAACACCACATTACTTTTTGTATAAATGGGCTCACATTACATGACCCAGTATGTTCCAACAACACATATTAATTTCTGTATAAATGTTCTCACATAGTTTGGCCCAGTATGTTCCAACAACATATTAATTTTTGTATAAATGTGCTCATTTTACTTGGCCAACTTTGAGCATATGTATAACAAAGATCATGTTCCAACAACACATATTAATTTTCTGTATAAATGGGCTCACATTACATGACCCAGTAGGAGCATATATATAATAAAAACCCATGTTCCAAGGAAAGCTTCATTTTAGGAGACCAAATGATATTAAAATGTTTTTTTTTAGTGATGGGAAACATAGCTTTCGGTCACAGAACCAGTATGTAGTGTTTCTTTATATCTCATATTATCAGTGCAACGCTACATAAATATCTGTAATGATTTAGTAAATACAAGTTGTTGTAAATTGGCAGTAGGTGAAACTTAGTGTGTTTTAAGAAGACACTATCTAGTTCATAGCATGTGGCCATTGTTCATCATTAGGGTTTGCATATAATGATCTCCAGACCTCCCACCCCAATCCATTTGAATAATTTATCTTTTCGGTAAAGAGCAGTGCACTTGTTTTCAATTTTACTTATTAAACGAATTGTGACTAAAAGAAAAGCATATACAAATGAGGATAATGAGATTTAGCTTACAGCAATGTTGAACATTCTGTAACTTCCAGATGTATGTGAATAATATATACTCGCCTATAAGTTGAGTCTGACTGCAAACTGTATAGACCCAGATCTGTTGCATATTGCGCTGTATATGTGCAATTTATTATTTGTAATTAAAAGAATACACAATATAGATCCTCGTATGCGGGAGCATTATGTGATGCAAGATCAGGGTCTATGTTTTTTATATTTGGACTTATAAGTATGTATATATGGTATATGCTTTTTTGTGTTGATACATATCAGGATACTAGTGCTTGTGGCTGTAATTTTCATTTTTATGTGAGTGTTATTTGTTTTCCATAATATTTGGTCATTTGTTTTAATAGTCAATACGATATATTAGTGTCGTGGTCGAGTGGTCTAAAGCGCTGTCCATTACAGATCACTGCCATCTCACCTCTGTCTGCGTGTGTTCGAGTCTAAGTTTTGGCAAATGTAGTTATGTGAGAAAGCTTGCCAGTAGCTTCTCGTGGGTCGGTGATACTTTTCTGGGGGTTGTCCGGGTTCTTCCTCCACCATTAATACTGGTCGCCATGTATAGCCTATATTGTGCTGAAAAATGGCGTTAAACCATAAAAAACAAAAAAACAAAAAACCATATATTAGTGAAAAGAGTCAAATACACACCATAAATATTTCTGTACGATCATGAAATGACCTGGATAATATAACTCAGTATGCATACAGTCAAGTGTGGATGTTTTTAGTTCTTCCACATTTTTTTCAATATTTGTTAGCTTGTTCCTTAGAATTAGGATACACATAATTTATTCAATTGAATATTTTTTATAATTGCAGATGCTGTTTAGAGCCCAGTTAAAATTTAGCATACATTGTTTAACCTACATAATATTGCTTGACCTACCTTATCAGATTTAAAGAATCTTGTCCCAGTCAAACTATATGTTGTCCGAGATTGCTTCCGTACTATTTGTTGTCAGTGTTTGTTTGCCATACTGAAATTAAAAGAAACTGTAAATTAAGGTTGCCATGTTTTGCTTAATGTACATTTGAAACTGAACAGGTTCAGAACTTGAACCTAGACTTTGAATAAGATACTCTGAAATTGTGCCTCATTGGTCACATGCCATTTGGTGACTGGTATTAAAATATATTAACCCCTAAATATTCAACCCCTCACCAGTCTATTTTGAATAAAATGTTGTGGTCCTTTAACAGTCCATGCATATCACTATCTATATTACTAATTTGTCCATGATTACATTGTACATGGTTCTACACCTTGTTTTTTAAGTGACATGTATATAATTTATTATTTGTAAACGATCTTTAGGCACTAAACCTAATTGTTCCACCAATATAAATAGCACTGTACACCCTTAACAAATCCATGAGTTATATTAAAACTCACTTTTTTTTATTGAAATTTAAAAATCTTATTTATAATCCAACATCAAACATAGTTCAATGGTTGAGTAAACAATTTGCTAATCCTAATAACTCATATAATCAAATTCATGATATTTTAAATGAAACTAGTAAATCTTGTATCAAATGAAAGGTATCTTTAATGAACATAGTAACTCAAATATCAGATTAAGGGTACACTGAATGAACATAGTAATTCAAATATCAGATTAAGGGTGCACTGAATAAATATAGTAACTCATATATCAAATTCAGGGTACACTGAATGAACATAGTAATTCAAATATCAGATTAAGGGTGCACTGAATAAACATAGTAACTCGTATATCAAATTCAGGGTACACTGAATGAAGAAAGTAACTTGTGCACCAGATTTAGGGTAATATATAGAGGGAACATAGCAACTCATTTATCAAATTCAGGGTACACTGAATTAACACAGAAACTCATGCAACAATTTGGATTGTACTGAATGAACATAGTAAACATGAAATTCAGTGTATCTTGAATGAACACAGTAACTCTTGTATCAAATTCACTATATTTTGAATGAACACAGTAACTCTTGTATCAAATTCACTATATTTTGAATGAACACAGTAACTCTTGTATCAAATTCACTATATTTTGAATGAACACAGTAACTCTTGTATCAAATTCACTATATTTTGAATGAACACAGTAACTCTTGTATCAAATTCAGGGCATCGTGAATGAACACAGTAACTCTTGTATCAAATTCAGGGTATCTTGAATGAACACAGTAACTCTTGTATCAAATTCAGGGCATCGTGAATGAACACAGTAACTCTTGTATCAAATTCAGGGTATCGTGAATGAACACAGTAACTCTTGTATCAAATTCAGGGTTTCTTGAATGAACACAGTAACTCTTGTATCAAATTCACTATATTTTGAATGAACACAGTAACTCTTGTATCAAATTCACTATATTTTGAATGCACACACTAACTCTTGTGTCTAATTCACTATATTTTGAATGAACACAGTAACTCTTGTATCGAATTCAGGGTTTCTTGAATGAACACAGTAACTCTTGTATCAAATTCACTATATTTTGAATGAACACAGTAACTCTTGTATCAAATTCACTATATTTTGAATGAACACAGTAACTCTTGTATCAAATTCACTATATTTTGAATGAACACAGTAACTCTTGTATCAAATTCAGGGCATTGTGAATGAACACAGTAACTCTTGTATCAAATTCATGGTATCTTGAATGAACACAGTAACTCTTGTATCAAATTCAGGGCATCGTGAATGAACACAGTAACTCTTGTATCAAATTCAGGGTATCGTGAATGAACACAGTAACTCTTGTATCAAAGTTAGGGTATCTTGAATGAACACTGTAACTCTTGTATAAAATTCACTATATTTTGAATGAACACAGTAACTCTTGTATCAAAGTTAGGGTATCTTGAATGAACACTGTAACTCTTGTATCAAATTCACTATATTTTGAATGCACACACTAACTCTTGTATCTAATTCACTATATTTTGAATGAACACAGTAACTCTTGTATCAAATTCACTATATTTTGAATGAACACAGTAACTCTTGTATCAAATTCACTATATTTTGAATGAACACAGTAACTCTTGTATCAAGTTCACTATATTTTGAATGAACACAGTAACTCTTGTATCAAATTCACTATATTTTGAATGAACACAGTAACTCTTTTATCAAATTCACTATATTTTGAATGCACACAATAGCTCTTGTATCAAATTCAGGGTATTGTGAATGAACACAGTAACTCTTGTATCAAATTCACTATATTTTGAATGAACGCAGTAACTCTTGTATCAAATTCACTATATTTCGAATGAACACAGTAACTCTTGTATCAAATTCAGGATATCTTGAATGAACACAGTAACTCTTGTATCAAAATCAGTTTATTTTGAATGAATACAGTAACTCTTGTATTAAAATCTGTTTCTTTTGAATGAAAACAGTAACTCTTGTATCAGATTCAGGGTATCTTGAATGAACACAGTAACTCTTGTATCAGATTCACTATATTTTGAATGAATACAGTAATTTGTATCAAATTCAGGGTATCTTGACTAAACATATTAACTTAAATATTTGTCAAATTCAGTTTATCTTGAATAAACACAGTAACACACGCATCAAAATACTATGTATTCTGAATGGTCATGGACCTCTATGTTGCACATGATTATCATTCACACTAAAAAATCATGGTTTATGGAATGAACTGAGGATCTTATCAGTGCATTTGTGAAGGACAATTATTTAAATTAGAATTGTTCATCTACTAATCTAGCCATGTATTCCTCAAAGTTACCATTCATTGTGGACACCTGAAACTCATTTTGAACTTAAACCTCTAATGAATAATTTTGTAGACAAGAAGATGTTGAAGTTTATTTAGTACAGACAAGTTTGTTAAATTGGGGAGTACTGTTTCTTGAATTTTTTTTTAATAATGTAATTAATTCCAAGGAATATGAAGTGAATTTTATAGGTTTCTGTGGGTATCAGTTTTCAAGGAGTTCAAATTATCTTGGATTTTTCATTTGTTGCAGACACTAATTTAAGTACAGCTAATGAATTTATATCTTCTGTAGATATGGTAGTGCTGTTTCTTAAATCCATAAATTCAAGTACAATGAACATGTCACCTTTGACTAAATATACAAATTGATACAGAAAATAACTGACTTCCAAGTAGTTGAATTGTAGTGTTATTCTGCTTTTTTATGCTAGCTTAGTAGTCGATCCAACTGCAAATAACGTAGAAGACCCTGATTTGCCATTGTATAATGTTTTGATAGGTCTGTGTTGTTTGTTGTACTTCTTGAAGACTGCATAGATTGAGATCTACTGGCATATTATGCAATATCAGGTCTGGATCTATGCAGTTTGCAGTTGGACTCCACTCATAAGCAAGTATGCACAGTGAAATTGAGTGTTCACTTTTCGACAATTCTGCTGTGCAAGTGCAAGAATTTGCTGTGTACTCAGAATCTCAAATTGTCTGGAATAATTTTTAGCACTTTTTAATCAATGCTGAACTGCACTTCCTAGTAGTTAAAGTTACATTTTTATAAATGAAATTGGTTTAATTGAAGCATAGTATCAGTGACATACAATATATTCCATACAGAATTGACAAGAATGAAATAAAATCTGAATAAATATTTATTTTTTAAAAATTTAATGTGACAAGAATAGTTATCAGAACATATGTGTGTATGAATCAAATCTGCAATAATGCCGTGAGTTACACAAATAGTATGTGTTGCTTCTAATCGGTAATCACCATAATTATGTAAGATAATAAAATAATTGTTTTTCTGCAGAGGTATTATTCATAATTCATACATAATAACCTGCCAGATATGTTTTGAATAAAGTCCTGAAATGTAAAGTGTCTTCATTTTTACTATGTCCCATTATGAATGCCAATGGCAAATATAGTGTTACACTTGTCTCTCTGACTGTTTGGTTATGTTTTGAGTCAGGTTCGCTGTGGCAAGGCATTCATGTTCCGATAACACATTTTTAGTTGAAAAAGATGCACTGTACTGTAATGTATTTTGCTACTAAAAATCGGCCATTAAATCAGGTACCTCAGACAATAAAAATCAGCAACTGTACACCAACATTAAATTCACACAGTCAGTAGGACACCTAGGTGTTACTCTATACAGTACTCTCACATTGCACCAACATGTCATGAACATATGCAAGGCTGCATATCTTGAGCTGAAACGCATCAATTCCATTTGCAAATATCTTTCAGTTGATGCCACTAAAACACTTGTGTGTTCAAGACTGGACTATTGTAATTGAATTGTGTCTGATTCATCTCAATATCTACTCCAGAAACTTCAAAACACAGCTGATTGGATCATCCTTAGAGTACCTCGATCAGAGCACACCTCACCACTGATCTTTACCCTATACTGGCTATCCATTAAATACAGAATCCTCAAAACAAAATTGTTCTCTGTGCTACGCTTCACTGACCAACTCCAGTCTAACATACCTATCCAGCCTCACACATATGTATACACCAGCAAGATCCTCATGCTCCTCTTCTGACAATCGTATACTCATTGTTCACATTTTGAAAACGAAGTCATGTGGACAAAGTTCTTTTGCATACCAGGGCCTGGCGATGTGGAGCGAATTGCCCAATGAAATTAGACACAACGACACGGTGGTCCCTTTTAAGAGTGCTCTTAAAACTCACCTTTCTCGACTGCAGAACAAACCTAATAATGTTTTGTATCTTATATGTTTTCAGAATGTTTTTATGTTTTCCATTTTCATGGTTGTTTTGTTGCTTGTTTTTCTGTAGTGTAGTTAAATCATTATAGATATTGCAAAGCGCTTATAGCTTCTAAAGATTATGCGCTTTTCAAAGTTCTCATTATTATTATTATTATTATTATTATTATTATTATTATTATTATTATTATTATTATAAGGCAGTTCATGTCATGTGACGTTCAGATTTAAGTATTGCAATAACATACTTTCATACAAACATATCATGAATCAAACGGATATAATATCGCACACGATAGAAGACGGATTTAAGATTTTGTTGTTGTGGAAAAGAAAAGAGAAAGACATAAAAAATCACCGCCACCCCACCCCACCCCGATCAATAAACAAAGAGTTAGAAGAAACCAGTTTACCAATAGTTTGAGCAGTGTCTCTGATTTTTTTGTAATTGTATTTTCAAACCAGTCGCGCACAATAGTACACGGATTTAATATTTTTTTTGTTATGGAAAAAGAATAAATAAAGACATAAAAATACACCCCACCCCAATCAATAAACAAATAGAAGAAATCAGTTTTCCAATAGTTTAAGCAGTATCTCTGTTTTTTTAAATTTTTTTTTCTTTGTTGTTGGTTTAAATGTCCCTATAAGTGAGATTTAGATTTAGCGGCATATTCTCCTTTAGTAGCTTCACATTCCAGACTGGGCTATGTAGACTGCGCATATCCGGCTCCACTGAAATCCGTTTCGAAGGCTAATGTACTATTATGTTAATGTGGGACTGCTTCAAATCATTTACTAGCCCTCCATTTGTGGAATGAGGGACTCGAGATCATGTTGTGATTGCTGGAACTGTTGTTGTCAAAGAAAGAAAAGTATTGTGCTTTTTGTTGTTTTTCCTCTACCCGCTCTTTTTACGCATCGTCTACTTGTACGTCGAAGACTTCCCGCATCAAATGGTTTACCAGTTTGAATGTCATCACATTTTTCTTGATGGTGATTTGTTTTTAATTACTTGTAATTGTATTTCTTCAAACCAGTCAAAGAGGTGAGTTACACTAATTATATTGGACTTTGGATTCATAAAATAAAACAAAACTTGCTGAAATTTTCAAGCTGATTTTTTTATCTCGCGGTTGTGAGGTTGACAATGAATGGCATAACATGATGATAATTACGAAATTGCATTATAGTCGTTTTTGGTCATTTGGCCATATACGCCTGGTGAATCAATATACTCAAAGAAACATATCATATACATTACAAAAGTCATTTTGATGCCAAGTTAGGAAAGGATATAGCGAAAAACATCAAGCATCACCGGAATCATACAAAATCGTCCCCAGTTTTTATTTTGGTGGGGATGTCGCTCTTGGTCAGTTTTGTGTAAGCCACTCATTCGTTAAGTTAGAATTTATTTATTTCATTTAAAATTAGAGTTTAGTGATAAGAGTTTACATAATGTGCCCTATGTGTCCATGTATGAACATTTCTCTCTGTATATATCAGAGTTCATTCATTCATTCATTCACTGCCCGTCACTCCTATCAGGGTATGGGCCGCCAACTACAGATCTCCAGAGTCCTCTGTCCTGGGCCATTTTTTCTAGCTGGTTCCAGGTGTAGCCCATCTTGATGGTGTCAGCCTGGAGTTTGCGTCGCCAGGTGTTTCTTGGACGGCCTCTTTTCCGCTTGCCTTGTGGGTTCCACCTCAGCGCCTGCCTGGTGATACTGGTTGGCGGTTTTCGTAGGGTGTGCCCTATCCAGCCCCATCTCTTCTTCCTGATTTCTTCTTCAGCAGGAAGTTGGGAGGTCCTTTCCCAAAGATTGGCATTGCTGATGGTGTCAGGCCAGCGGATCCGGAGAATCCTTCTGAGGCAGCTGTTGATAAAGGTCTGGACTTTCCTGATGGTGGTCTTGGTCGTCCTCCAGGTCTCTGCTCCATACAGTAAGACTGACTTCACGTTGGAGTTGAACAGTCGGATCTTGGTGGTCAAGGACAGCTCTTTGGAGGTCCAGATATTCTTGAGCTGGATGAAGGCGGCTCTTGCTTTGCCGATCTTTGCCTTGACGTCTGCGTTTGTATCGCCCTGCTGGTCAATGATGCTACCCAGGTAGGCGAAGGACTGCACTTCTTCCAGGGGGGCTTCCATTCAGGGTGACTGGTTCGGTACTTGTGGAGTTGATCTTCAGGATCTTGGTCTTGTCCTCGTGGATGTTGAGGCCAACTTGTGAAGACGTGGCTGCCACAACGTTTGTCTTTTCTTGCATCTGCTGTTTGCTGTGTGATAGGAGTGCAAGGTCGTCGGCAAAATCCAAGTCGTCTAGCTGGCTCCACAAAGTCCACTGAATTCCATTCCTGCGCTAGCTGGTGGACGTCTTCATAATCCAGTCGATGGCGATGAGGAAGAGAAACGGTGATAACAAGCATCCTTGTCGGACTCCAGTTCGCACCTGGAAGCTGTCTGTGAGCTGCCCTCCATGGATAACTCTGCAGGACATGCCGCCGTAGGAGTTCCTGATTAGGTTGACCATTTTGGCTGGGATGCCGTTGTGCCGAAGGAGTTTCCAGAGGGTTTCTCGATCCACGCTGTCGAACGTCTTCTCATAGTCTATGAAGCTGATGTACAACGGGGAGTTCCACTCTAGGAACTGTTCGACTATGATGCGGAGCGTCGCAATCTGGTCCGTGCAGGATCTGTTCTGCCGGAAGCCTGCTTGCTCTTCTCGCAGCTGTGCGTCCACGGTTGCCTTCATCCTTTCCAAGAGGACTCGGTTGAAGACCTTCCCTGGCACAGATAGGAGTGTGATGCCCCTGTAGTTGTTACAGTTGCTGAGGTCGCCTTTCTTGGGAAGCTTGATCAGGTAACCTTCCTTCCAGTCTGCTGCTACGTCTTCTTCCTCCCAAATCCTCTCAAAGAGTGGGTACAGCATCTCCACTGACGCATCCAGGTCTGCCTTTAGCGCCTCTGCTGGGATGTCGTCGGGTCCAGCCGCCTTCCCGCTCTTTATCAGGGTCATGGCCTTCCTGATCTCGTCTCTGGTCGGTTTCTCGCAATTGATCGGGAGATCCACGTTTGCTGGTTCGATGTCTGGGGGGTTCGCGGATGCTGGCCTGTTCAGGAGATCCTCAAAATGCTCTGCCCATCTGTTCATCTGCTGGTCTAAACTGTTGATGGTATTCCCCTACTTGTCCTTGACAGGTCTTTCTGGTTTGCTGAAATTCCCGGAGAGTCGTCTGGTGATGTCGTACAGCTGTTTCATGTTACCGCTGTACGCTGCCTGCTCCGCCTCAGCTGCCAGCCCATCCATGTATTCTTTCTTGTCCTTCTTGATGTTTCTCTTCACTACTCTGTGGGCTTCAGCATAAGCTTCTTGAGCCTTGGCCTTCGCTGCTCTGGTTCTACTGTTGTAGACTACTGCCTTCTTCCTCTTCCTGTCTTCGATCTTGGTCAAGGTCTCTGCTGTGATCCACTCTTTCTGCTAGTGTTTCTTTGGCCCCACTACTTCTTGGCATGATGCTCTTAGTGTTTCTTTCACTATCTGCCAACTGTTGAGTACACTGTCTTCTTCTTCTTGAAAAAGTTCCTGAAGCACTTCAAACTTGTTCTTCAGCGTCAGACCAAACTCTTGTCTTATCTTGGGGTCTTTCAGAAGGCTGACGTTGTACTTGACTCTTCTGTCTGACGCTTCCATCTGGTTTCTCTTCAGCTTCAGCTTCAGTTTGGCCACCACCAGGTGATGGTCGGACGCCACGTCTGCTCCTCTTCTCACTCTAACGTCCTGCAGGGATCTTCTGAACTTCTTGCAAATGCAAACGTGGTCGATCTGGTTCTCTGTCGCGCTGTCTGGCGATACCCATGTATTCTTGTGGATCCGCTTGTGAGGAAAGATGCTGCCTCCAATGACCAGGCTGTTGAGAGCACACATGTCTGCAAATCTCTCTCCATTCTCATTCATCTCTCCCAGGGCGTGGGTGCCCATGACTGGTTCGTATCCAGTGTTGCCAGACCCAATCTTGGCGTTGACATCTCCCATGAGGATGGTGACGTCCTTGTCCGGGTAGGTCTCGAGGATCTTCTGCAGTCTGCTGTAAAACTGGTCTTTGTCCTCCTCTTCACTGTCGCTCGTTGGGGCATAGCACTGGATGACGTTCATCTTGATCTTCCTCTTCTTAGTTCGGAAGGATGCCGTGATGATCCTGGAGCCGTGCGCCTCCTATCCAATCAGTGCCCTCTGTACCTGCTTGGACAGCATGAAGCCTACTCCCTGCGTGTGGGGTGCATCGCTCTCTTCATGCCCGGAGTACAGCAACAGCTCTCCTGTCATCAGTCGTAATTGTCCAGCTTGGGTCCACCGTGTCTCGCTGATGCCTAACACGGCCAGGTTGTTACTCCTCATCTCGGCTGCTACCTGCGCCGTCTTTCCTGGCTCGTACATGGTCCAAACATTCCATGTGCCGATGTTGATTCTCCTGGTAGACAAAAGGGTAGTCGGCTTTGTGGCATCCTTTCGGCTTTCACCACCCAGCGTCATGCGTCTTCGTGATGAAGACCCTTCCTCTCCTAGGATAAAGTTTTCTGTTTCTTCTGTTGTTGACGTTTCTGTAGCGTCGTTCTTTTTTACGGGGTGGGGGTGCTAACCCCACGCCCAACCCTCCTCGTTTACCCTGACTTGGGACAGGCAGATCATAAATCCCTAAGGATCTCACTGGTGGAGTTATATCAGAGTTAATTTGTAATTTTTCGTTGAAAATTTTCTGGCTATCGGTATAAGGTCTTGTAAATTGAAATGAATTTCCCTGTATGTTTCAAATGATAAATGCGGTATTTTCAAAAGAAAGGAAACCATGGTGTACGCGTGCTTATTAAGAAAATTGAATTCAATTTTCGTTGACAGGCAAATAATTACTTTATATACCGTATACAAGAAAACAAAGGTTGTTGTTAAGACCAATGCAATTAGCCCAAAGATGAACGTAATTTCTTTTAACGGAATTATCATTTTAATTGTATTATTGTCGCCACGGATACTAATGGAACAAGGAACTTCACCAGGTCACAATTTTATAGCAGGTCTCGTCATTGTCACCGTTATAGATTGGGCTTAGAATACGTATTTTGTTAGTGTTAAATAAACTTAATTGTAATTTGGCCAGTTATGAACAATACGGTCTATGCAGATATGATTAATTTTCTCTGTGAATAACAATATCTCTTTTAGAATCATTCAAATAATGCTTACATTTCCACCTTACATTACCTCTAGTTGATAACTGACGCTTTTACTTCTATAGGAAAACTTGGTGTCATACAGAGTAAATTATCACTCTAGTAGCTACGTTCGCGTCTCTAAAAACAAACATAAAAAACACCATTTACAAGTGACGATGGAAAGTTTAAATTTTTTTTTAGCTTATTTGTCTAAAACATTTGTAAATAAGAACTTTAAAATAATACGTTTGTTGAACTTGAAAGATAAAGAATGTACGCACACGAAGTGTAAATGGCTGAATTGCTGTAAATTTAGTGTGATTACTGTAGCTGTCATTAAATCTAGTTCGATATTCTCTTCTTTAGTTCAGTGGCTAACTCTAACACGAAGCCGTTTTTCTTATGTTGGTGTAACATGAAAAATGAATTCTCTGGTACATCACTTCGTTATCTATTTGGTTATGTTGCTGCAACTATATGGTCGTAAACCAAGTAGCCAATTACTGCACTAGCTCAAGCGCAAATGGAATGCATTCATTGTGATATTGTTACTGCGACGTAAGCAGAATCATCATCCTCACTGTTTCAAATGACATCTGAAGCTCGGTTTCTTTCATAGCAAAGAACCAGTGGAAATGCCATGATATATCTGATGTGAAATCATGGATGACATGTAACACGCTGCAGATTCATGATGATAAAACTGAGTCCATTCTGACCACAACACAATGACTTTCGCATTCAGATCCTTTACCACAAAAATTAAATATCAGCAACACCAACATTAAATTCACACAGTCAGTACAAAACCTAGGTATTACTCTAGACAGTACTCTCGCATTCCACCAACATGTCATGAACATAAGCAAGGCTGCATATATTGAACTGAGATGCATCAGCTCCATTTGCAAATATCTCTCAGTTGATGCCACTAAAACACTTGTGTGTTCATTAGTACTTTCAAGACTGGGCTATTTTAACTGAATTCTGTCTGATTCGTCTCAATATCTACTCCAGAAACTTCAAAAGAGTCCCATGTTCAGAGCACACCTTCCTGCTGCTCTGTTCCCTACACTGACTACCCCCCTCCTATTCGATAATGAATGAAAAACAAA
Source organism: Unio pictorum (assembly GCA_030141615.1). NCBI lineage: Eukaryota > Metazoa > Mollusca > Bivalvia > Unionida > Unionidae > Unio > Unio pictorum. The sequence goes on from JARLTB010000339.1 coordinate 18,407,493, forward strand.
ATTTGTTCCCTTGCTACAGTTCACTGACAACATACATATGTTTATGCGTGAAGTTTAATATATGTGTCTTGTGCGTGAAAGTTTACATATGTGTCTTGTGCGTGAAGTTTTACATATGTGTCTCGTGCGTGAAGGTTTGCATATGTGTCTTGTGCGTGAAGTTTAACATGTGTCTTGTGCGTGAAGTTTTATATGTATCTTTTGCGTGAAGGTTTACATACGTCTTGTGCGTGAAGTTTTGCCTATGTGTCTTATGCGTGAAGTTTTATATATGTGTCTTGTGTGTAAAGTTCTACTCATGTTTCATGTGTGAAGCTCTAAATATGTCTCATGCGGGAAGTTCTACATGTCTCCAGTGCATTATGTTTTGCGTGGCATATATAATCATGTAATGATATACCCTTTGTATTTGTGCGAGAATAAGGACTTCGTTCAGGTCAAAACACTCATTGTGTATTAATCAAGAGTTAAGTGCGTGGCAGAAACACCTTAAAGGTTGGTGTCTCTGACGTAATTGCACAGTATTTCACACATAATGAGGGTTGAGGTTTTTGTGGAATTCCAAATACACAACTTATTGACTGACAGCTGAAGGTATATGGGTGGAGTTTGACGACACGGCAGTAGGCATGGGTTGCACAACAATTTAGTGGTTTTGTAACGTGCCCGTATGTGGTATTTCTTAATTCAAGTGCCACCAATTTAACATTAAATTTGATTGGTTGAAAATGCATAGTAATACAAAGATCATTATAATTGGTGCTTGTCAATGAGACCAATCAAGCTGATCTGCTTAGATCGGTATAAATAAGCACTCATTACTAGTTTTCTTAGGGAATTTTCGCGCGATAACAGTACAATAAATTTCATTGGATTGGCAATGTTCTCAGTCACACTTTTGTGTTTACTTGCCACTTCTGCCCGTGTTATAAATGCCATCTTGGAAGGCGTGGGTCGGGCAGATCTGGAAGTTGTTCGTATTCGACTAGAGGAGGAGAAAGCCAAGCGACTTCTTCTTCAGAATGACGTTGAGGTGCTTATGCTACAAGTTGAAGAACTGAAACGCAAATGTGATCAAAAGGAAAAGCAGGGTGCATAATTCTCTCTATACATAATTATTTTTTTCATCGTCTATCGTATATCTCCAATTCTGTACGGTTATATATTTCTGTGTTAGGTGTTTTTATTGTTTCCTTTTGTAACATGAATGTTCAGTTTATTTTTCCGACTTGAAATGTTGCTCATATTGTGCACCTCGGAGAACTTGTTTCACTATTTACCCACATGGGCTCGTATCGTTGCTTACAATCGACCGGTCATACATGTACTATATGCAATATTATTATATAGTACATGTATGACCAGTCGATTGTAAGCAAGGATGGTACATGTATGACCAGTCGATTGTAAGCAACGATACGAGCCCCTGTGTATTTACCTACTTTTAATCTGAAATCAGAAGAAGGATGCAATAATGAATGTTCAGATGTAATTTACCTTCATACAATGGAATTTCCTTAAATCACATCCGAGGCGTAGCTACTGGGGAATAAGTTGTATTGAGTGATGGTGATTTTATTGATGAACATAATGGGTTTCATAGTTGGATAGTTGGGGGTGGGGGTAGTGTTACGCCTCTGAAACATACATACCTCAACAGACCAAAAAGGTTCCTTTCTCGAGTCCAATATAATGAATGTGAATTCAACAAATAAATGATGGAAAGTGTATCAACAACACTAAAACCTACTATACTACGATTATAAGACATTGTTCTACTCACTCAACTGTTTCTCGTGTATATCATAATTATTTAGAAATTGAATAGGGCCTTTTAAATATTTCGAATAGTAACACGTCAAGAACTTTAAAATAGTGTTTGTTGCAATGAGAGAAACGATCATTTTATATTTCAGGTGCTTATGTGAATGTATCTTTGGTAACCAACGGCTTTGCCTTCACTGCTACACTCTCTTCACTCACAAAGTACGTATCCGAACAGACGGTAATATTTGACCATATTATAGTCAATGAGGGAAACTGCTATGATTCCTCTACTGGAAGATTCAGAGCTCCTGTGAGGGGGCTGTATTCCTTCTCTGTAACCGTAGTGACGGGTGGAAGACCTGGAAGTCCTGGAAGTCCTCTGCAGGTTCATTTATTTATTATGAAAGACAAGGAGGAGATCGGAAGGGTGTTCTCGGGAGACGGATCAGGGTCAGTCATGATTGTAACTGTGATGGAGAAGGGTCAGGTGGTCTATGTCAAGGAAAGACCTGGCCATTCCGCAACTGTCCAGGGAGACCACTGGTCGACATTCACTGGCCTACTACTCGATCGATATGATTAGATACAATGCTTGTATATTAACGTCTTAACATAGAACTTTGAAATCAATTGTTCATAAATTTGTTTTGAAGCTGATAGAATTTGACTTTTTCAAAACTTTATGTGCTAATTTACCTTGACACATCAATTGTAATTCTTTTAATGAAATTACTAGAAGGTTTGATTGAATGTGTCTATACTTTGTGTACTATAAACCCAGATTTGGTAGTAAAATATGTGTATGTATTGAATTTTCAATAGTAACCGAATACCATTTCTCTGATCGTGTAGTCGGACGATTTCCTATTATTGCTCATTCAAATCACAAAGGTAAGCATGTTTAACCCTGATGAGGTTCATCACTCGTACCGTCCTTTTTGGAATGATATCATGAAATCATTTGTTTGTCATTTCTATAGCGCCACCTGTGACAGCTTATATTACGTCAGGAGATACCACACAGATCAAATCTTGTACTCATGCAGACTGGAGAGCTAAATAAAAAGTACAGTCCCAAATCATAGCCAACGATACCTTACGAACCATGCCTGGAATGTGGTGATGTATTTATATATTTCTCTTACATATATTATTACTAAGTACGCAAGGATAGGAACACAAGAGATCGAGTGAAAGTGCTTTTACTGGTCAAGATGAATAATAAACCTCACTTACAATGAATGCCTATATCCACGTACATAATAAGCATGATGATGCCATTATAATATTCTGAGGTAATGTAATCTGGCAACAGTATGAACATATCGAAACACTTGTATGTACATGTTATTTCTAATTTTGTGAATTCCACAATATGACACAGAAATTGCTAACAATTGTTTGAGGTACAGAATAACGGAATTGCGGTGATTATTCGGTCTGATTAAAGTCAGATCTCCACTGTCTTGAGTGACGATCGGAGAGCGGCCGCTTAGTGGTCATGTTCTGGTGACTTCTGAATTAACCAATGGACTACAGCTTTGAGAAATTTGAAAGTAAAGTTAATTAAGTCGATAGGCTCAGACTGAAGCTCTGCAGTTATACTGTCCAGTCTCTCCAAAGCGAAGATATAAGCCTTCATCTGATTGGCTGATTAAACTAGTGATTATGGTATTAATGTTGGTTACCAGAACATGACTACTAAGGGGGCAGTGTCCAGTTATTATGTACAAATTTAATGTCGCATGCACCTGCCTAATATAAAAATTCATTAAAAATATAATACGCGAGTGAGGTCAAAAAGGTACATATTTCTGGATAGGTATTATGTAGCGCAACATAATCATATCACACACTTGACCTGACAAGGCTACTGAAGTTCTTAGAATAAAATGTTTATGTACCCCATCCCCAATTTTATACATGCATTTTTCACATCCGAAGGCCATTTTTGACAGCATGTGGTGCTCACAGTGCAAACGCAAGGCCTTTCCCTGGATGAAAATTTTGAAAAACATTGTCTACTAAATAGCTTGATGCAATTCATAATAGTTGTCATCCAAACCGTTTTTAAGATATACTACTTGCCTTGAAACCACGTGTATACTGCTATGGGAGGCTAGCTCTTCTTCCTAGCCGACTATTGGTATTTCACTATCAACATACTGCAGAGTAACTATAGAAAGTGTACATGTCTGACATCAATTTCAAGAACAACACAAGCCTGAAACACCTAGTTCACAAATTTATCCATATCTTTAATTATTACACAATAGTAGCTGAAAAACTCAAACCATACCCTTAAGTTAAGAAATTTGCCAGGGGCCAATTTACGAAACTGGACCCTGCCACCTTAAGCATTTTGCAAAAAAATATTTCTGTCAAAAAGTTTGTACATATCACTTACCTAGACATTATCTAACAAAATGGTATCAAGGAAATTATTTTGTATGCTAAAGTAAAAATGTTATTACTCTTTTAGAAAAGTGACTACATTGCGGCAAAATGCATTGCATTGTATATACTTTGTGCTCGGGTTGCTGTCTTCAAAAGGATTAAACTAGTGTGCAGTGGAATGTTTCCTGTCCTTTTTGCCATCGTATAGTCAGGAAGACACCAGAATTACATGATGATGTTGACTGAATGCTAAGAATGGATTTTATAGTTGCAAATAGTGACTGAATATGAGATACACTCTTTGTTATTAGCGATAGAACTTTTCTATTGTTCAAGCAATTATTTGTTGAAATTTTTCTTTTAAAAAGTGCCACTTAAGAAAAATGTTACCAGACATTTACATTTATGATGTACTTTAATAATAATTATAGCTTGAGACACACACATCAGCATTCCTGACCTGGAATTGTTCTAGTGATGCTAACATAAACAGCATTGGGTGGGGTGGGGAATACACCAATGTCTAGCTAATTGGGACAAATATAAAAAACCAAATATTATTCTATGTTGGGACATTGATGTGAGGAACCATGCTGAACTTACATCAACATATCAAATAAATTCAGTGACAACAGGCCTTTGAAATGAACCATTCTCAAGCCCAAAATACAAAATAAATACAAAGTCTATACAGTTAACCCAAATATTCTCAGAATCCTATCCACTCACAGCTGACTTTATCAATTGCAAGGATATAGAGAATGAGAGGAAATAGAAAGAAAAGCTACAAGAAAAATATTAACAAGAAGAAAACTCAGTACAAAAAGGGACATGTTGTAACTTCTATTACTTTAAATAAGGACCTACCAGAAAATACAAGTCATGATGAAGCCAAGTCGGTCTTTCATAATCAATCTTTAGTGCGTTTGGATCATAATGAATACATGCTTCAAACTAGTGCTTCTACCAATATGACTGAGACAATAGATTCTAACATCATTCCATGCAAATTGAGACCTACAAAAAGGAAAACAACTGACATTATTACTCATTCTGTACTCAGTAAAAAAGTGGCTACCAGTATGCCAGAAGAAAACTGTGTTGTCAACATCAATAAACTTTCAGAACTAATCAGGGTATTTCTGCCACATCAATGTAAGAATGCTTTTCCAGTTGTTACGGTACACAAAAGACAGGGTTTGTGCATTACTGTTTGTGTGCAATGCAATAACTGTAAGTTTAAATCCAATATGGTGGAACTGTTCACAAAAGTACTAAAACTATTCTTTATCCTCGAAACATTGTCCGCAATATGCCATATCCATCACTATTTGCAACACCGTTCCATTGATGACATTCATCATTTATAACAGTATGTCTACTTATGATTTCTTGAAAGTGCATTTGCTCCTGTGGAGTGAAATTACTTAGAAGAATGTGTGATGTCATGTCATGTAATGTTTTTGTGTGTCTGCAATGAAATATGAATAACTTTCATTAAAATAGGAGTACAGAGCTTGCTACCTACATGAAAATCAAGTAAACACATTTTAAACCCCATTTTCTCTCAAAGCAACTTAGTTAAGCTCAAAATATGCTAACTTGTCCTGATACCAGTAGGTATAATTTATAGGTGCAAAAAGAAATTACCTCCCTTGAATCTCCTATAGAGCTGAGAGATTCAAAATAAGGAGACAAAGAGAGGTACTATGACAAGGCTAATGTATAAGAATTAATTGCATATGAATAAAGAACAAGAAAATAAGACAAAATGTGGTTTATTGCACAATTTTTTTATAGCATTTTTCCCTTAAGGGGGCAGGGTCCAGTTATTATGTACAAATTTAAGGTCGCATGCACCTGCCTAATATAAAAATTCATTAAAAATATAATACGCGAGTGAGGTCAAAAAGGTACATATTTCTGGATAGGTATTATGTAGCGCAACATAATCATATCACACACTTGACCTGACAAGGCTACTGAAGTTCTTAGAATAAAATGTTTATGTACCCCATCCCCAATTTTATACATGCATTTTTCACATCCGAAGGCCATTTTTGACAGCATGTGGTGCTCACAGTGCAAACGTAAGGCCTTTCCCTGGATGAAAATTTTGAAAAACATTTTCTACTAAATAGCTTGATGCAATTCATAATAGTTGTCATCCAAGCCGTTTTTGAGATATTCTACTTGCCTTGAACCCACGTGTATACTGCTATGGGAGGCTAGCTCTTCTTCCTAGCCGACTATTGGTATTTCACTATCAACATACTGCAGAGTAACTATGGAAAGTGTACATGTCTGACATCAATTTCAAGAACAACACAAGCCTGAAACACCTAGTTTACAAATTTATCCATATCTTTAATTATTACACAATAGTAGCTGAAAAACTCACACCATACCCTTAAGTTAAGAAATTTGCCAGGGGCCAATTTACGAAACTGGACCCTGCCACCTAAGCAGTCGATGTCAGATCTTCACGAATGACAGAGGAGATCAGATTCCTAAGATGTTGCATGCTAAAATAGTAAGTTACGGTTTACAATATCATGATCCAGAATTATATTTTACACTTCGTGGCCTGCTTATGATTTAAAATTTCAAATATACTATCCATACTTGGGATGTTATCGCGAAAAAATGACGTGTTCTGATACATTTCATTGTGTGACGATCATTCCGTTTTTCTGATGGCTATGTGGTGAATACCATCGCACACAAATTCCAAACGAATACTGCGACCCCCAAACCCTTTAAGATTTTACTGGGGCATGGTCAGAGTCTCATATCCCACTAGGTTGTTGACCATCAACTTGGGAAAGTTAATCGATTAATATCGCACACATACCACCAAGGAACTGAAGGCATCTCCCACCCAATCACGTTTACATCACCCATCACATTTCTTAGTTGGATACAATGCCCAACATCTCTGTTGATGTTTCTAAAATCAGAGAGTTTTGCTGAATCAGACGCAAAAATATATCGTTTTCATATTCCCAGGCTTGCAGATTATATACTCAGTCGTATTCATTTACTGGGGGAACGTCCTATGCACTGGACGTGAACATTTATTTATCAGTAGCGGTGATTGTCACCAAAAGAATACCTTACCTTTGCTATGATAGTCTTGATTTTGTTCGTTTGTTTAAATTAACCTCGCTTCTGAATAATTCATCTACATCTAGGTCCTAAAGTTACATCACGGTCTGATACAAAAACTGATACATCGTTAGTGGAGACTCTTTGTTGCTGGTAACTAACCGTGGTGTCGCCTGGAGAATCAGACGTCTTTTTTCCGTAAAGAGGAAAGATATGCAATGTCCGCGTGAAATCTGTGACCCTTTATCCAGTTTTGAAAGGCGTTCTTGACCTTATGCTAGGGCGGGTTGTACAAATTCGTGTCGCCTGTTCATGGATTGCAAAAAGCTTGAACTCTCACCATCTCCTTGCGAGATGTGACATCTCTCTTGAAAAATACTATGGTGTATGTTTGGGTTGCAGAAAATAGTTTAAACCATGTAAAGAGGCCAGTCATTTTGAAATGCAAGAATGAGCCCATCCGTTCAACCAACAAGCCACAGACGACTCACCGTTTGCCTCCTCGAATATCGGTTCGAAGTTTGGTTTGTTCAGGTAAGTTCAGGAGTATTGACTCTGACACACACATGAAGCCAAAGTTGCATGACGCGGTATTCGAGAGGTTCCTGATGGCCAATCAGGGTTTTATAGATGTTTTTCAAAAAGAGTCTAGGTATGACACCGGCAGCATGATCTCAATATCTGGACGTTACGTACATGCATAGCGGGCTTTAAAGCGTGGTTTTGGGCTTGGTTCGCTCTCTTGACAAATGTCCATTTACAATTCGATTACCGGTCATCTGCATGAATATAATTTGTCCGTCTTGAACTGTACTCCCAAAATGCAGCAAGACTATATGAGTTGGCTATGTTATTAGCAACGACGTAAGTATTGTCTTCGATTGCTATTAGTACGAAAAAGATGATATATGTCGGTTGGTTACTTTCCTCTGGGAAAGCTTGTATGTTTTTCTTTTACACTATATCTTAATTAGATCCTGTCATTAACATTAGTGCTATGAGACTGTAGTCTTCAGCCTTTAACACCAATAAACCTTTTGTATTAAGCAAGGGATCTAAAACGGTTTGATGGTTGGGTACCATTTCTTAACGCTAGGATAATAGGCATGTGTAATTAATGATTCAATGTGTATATATAACTGCACACTCCAAATTGTGCGATCGCTACTCCAGCTTAAAATGGGCGTGTGCTCTTAGCCTCATAAAGACCTAAAGATGTGAAGGTTTTCTTTTGACATTACGCCAACTAAAGTGGAAATGACATACTCACCATGTCTTTGTGTAAAGACAGTATATCCAGCAGCAGAAAGGCGAGCCCACCTCGATTTAGAAGCGTACTTTTTGTGAATCTAACACTTACTACAAAACCGAAAAATAAGGGAAAGAAAAACAACCAAAGCTTCTAACTGAGAGTTTGTCCTACTTGTTAGATAATTTTGTTACTAATTTTTTTTGTTTGTCGTTTGAATTTATTATTATGCGCATACTTTCTACCCAATGACGTCTTATCGAGGTCACTCTATTTCTGCTGCTCCGAATTAAATCATTATCTCAACCGAATATTTTATCAATACCGATTCGATATCTTGATCTAGAATAGTGTACATTTATTCTTATAAATCCGTGTCGGGTTGACTTAGCACGACTAAAGACATTTCTGAAAAGATTATAATACAGATATCCGCTACACCAGGTCTGAACATATAAATACGCGTTAACTATATGTTGATATTGCAAGCAGATACAAAGAATCAGTGCCTGTATCAACAAAGACAGCATCAGAAGTAGCTTCTGCGCTTGAACGAATTTATCAACGAGGACCATTATGATGGCCACAATTATTATAGGTTGGTACGGGCAAGGAATTTCAGGGTGTAGTATCATTGCTGATGAATAAACATAATGTCAAGGTACGACGAGGACATACTGCAACACACAGTGATGAGGCAATTGTTGAACGATGTAATCGAACACTTCCTGAGCGGTTAATTGGATATTACAAAGCGAAAGAAATAATTGAAAGCATGGCATCTCGTTAATGGTTTGCAAGATTACCAAGTGTCATAAATGCATTAAATAATGAAATTACTCGAAAAACCAACATGAAACGCATAAATGCAATAACAAAAATATATACCCGTACTATGAAATGATTTTTTGTAACAACCAGTATAAGGTATTGTTACACAACAATAGTAATAATAATGAGGACTTTGTATAGCGCCTAATCTTTCGAAGCTCTAAGCGCTTTACACCATCAATAATGATATGACAACACTACAGAATAACAAATGACGAAAACAATGAAATTGGAAACCGCAAAAACATGCTGAAAACATATAAGATACAGAACATGATTAGGTCGCTAAGTTTGTCCCTGCAGTCGAAACAGGTGAGTTTTAAGAGCACTCTTAAAAGGGACCACTGTGTCTTTGTGCCTAATTTCAATGGGCAGTTCGTTCCATGTCGCCGGGCCCTGGTGTGCAAACGAACGTTGTCCATATGATTTTGTTTTCACCTTGGGAACAATGAGTATACGATTATCAGAAGAAGAGCCTAAGGATCTAGCTGATATATACACATTGGTGAGGCTGGATAGGTATGTTGGACTGGAGTCTGTCATTGAAACATAGCACAGAGAACAAATTTTGTGTTTGATTCTGTATCGAATTGATAGCAAAAGTAAGGTAGGTACAGAGCAGTGGTGAGGCGTGCACTGATCGAGGTACTCTAAAGATTATCAGTGCAGCTGTGTTTTGAACTTTTTGAAGTTTCTGGAGTAAATATTGTGACGAACCAGATAGAATTGAGTTACAATAATCCAGTCTTTAAAGTAATAATGAACACACAAGTGTTTTAGTGGCATCAACTGAAAGATATTTACGAATGGAACTGATGCGTCTCAATTCAAGATATGCAGCCTTGCATATGTTCATGACATGTTGGTGTAATGTGGGAGTACTGTCTAGTGTAACGCCTAGGTTCCGTAGTGACTGTGAGAATGTAATGTTGGTGTTGCTGATATTTATTGTCTGAGGTAAAGGATGTGAATGAGAAAGTCTTTGCGTTGTGATCAGACTAGCCTCAGTTTTATCATCATTCATCTGCTGCTTGCTACATGTCATCCATGATTTCACATCAGAAATGCACTTCTCTACACCATGGATGGTAGCATCAACTTCAGTTGGGTCGCTAGACTTGAATATATGGGTGTCATTGGTGCGACACTGGGTGATGATCTATGACACTTGAGAGCGGCTGAGTATACAGAATAAAGAGAACAGGTCCAAGAACAGATCCCTGTGGATCACCACAACATAGACTAAGTTGGACTTGAACCACTGTAAGGCTATATTCTGAATGCCAAATACATGCTGGAGACGGTGAAGTAATATATCATGGTCTATTGTGTCAAATGCTGCAGATAAATGCAGGAGAGTGAGGACTGTAATCTTTCCACTATCCAAAGCAGAGAGAATGTTACTAAATGCTTTCAGAAGAGTAGTTTCCGTACTGTGGCAATGGCGATATGCAGATTGTACATTGGTAAAAAGACTGTTTGAATTAAAATGAGATACAAGTTGTCAGATATTTTTATAAGCTGGTGAACTTGAAGGTGGCGAAAAAGCGCGACTGATCCTATTTAGAGTGTTACCATAAATAAAATATCTAACATAACACGATCTACTGGTAGACATGTAATCTATAGATTAGATTCAACTGCTCCTCAGCGTGGATTTACAAGTGAACAGTTGCAAGTAATACCCGAGGATACACAATTATTACCATGATCACTTGACTATCACCTCTACGTCTTTACATTCAAGACAGGTCAGCATTTTCACATTAATGACCGCGACTACTATTCTTTCTATCTACAATAAATTGTCTTTGATGTTTACACTAATACTGCCAATGCATTATACAATTACAGTTCGCACAGTGAATATTCTGCTATTGTTTTAGCATAATTATAAATTCAGCATTAATATCAAATCCTCTATTATTTTTCTTGTCACTTTGCTCATTTTCGTTGCTGGTGTCAGTAAAATTTAAAATAACTCGCCGAAGCTGAGATATTCTTCTAACTCGTGATACTGCGAGATAGACTACGTTTGACTACTCGATGTGATCATCAATAATCCAAACAATTGCATGAGATATAGTTAACCCCTGAGATGAATGTATCGTCATTGCGGGTCCTAGTGTCCATGGATATTTATCCGCTAACGCATCCTCGACAGCACTTATATCAACTAGAACAATATCATTTAGCACGAGGTTCTGTTTTTTGGCTGTCCTGGTATTTCAACTTTGATATGCTGTGGTCGTGCATCAGGTGGTCTATAACAGCAAGGTACAGGCAATTCTGAAAACGTTTTATGTTTTTCAATTATTGCCGCTGAAGTGTGTCTCTGAATATCTTTCTACTTGCCACTATTATATCGTTTGGTCTCCATTTATCCCAAAATTCATTTATGTAAGTTTCTGAAATTTGACGCGCTATTTCACATTGAATATTATTCGGTTGCAGTCTGATTAATTGCTTGAGCTCATTTAATTCTGGATCAAGCGCGCTATGATCAGTATTAATTTCTTCATAACAAACTACAATTTGTTTTAGCCAATCATGCGGAGATGATCCAACAAATGGCGGTGGTTGACCGTAATCGCCATACATTATCACAGCTGTATTTTTTAATAGTAACCAATCAAGAAACAATTTTCATATATCCAACGACACTGTGCATATTTCATCCCAAATTATTATTTCGGGTATATATTTCTCACCCATTCGATCAGGAGTCCATGAGTCACCATTGTACCAAAAGAAACTTACAGTACACGATTTATAATCTCATTGTTTCATTTCTCGTGTGAGTCTTTGTGTAGGAATGAAGAGAACTAAATCTGAATTCTGTCTAAATAATTCAATAACACGAGTTGTCTTTCCGCATTCGCCTGGTCCGTTTAAATAAACAGTCTTATGTTTGCATACTGGAACGGATATAGATGGAGCCCTTGACATTTGTCGAGTCGATATATCTGATCGTTAAGTATCCAAAATGTCAACATCTGGGGATTTAGAATAATCACATAACATTTCGTTTTTATTCTCCGTGATCCGCACGGCCCATCCGCGTTTGTAAAACGAGCCATTGATTCTGTATATTTGCTATCGATATAAAATGAATATATTGCAACTCTAGCTGAGGTGTCAGGGAATCTATTTATAATTGATAGTAAGGTTATATAAACATAAGCGAGCATAGATGGTCTTATTTGTGTATGCCGAGAAGAGACGTCATCGATATAATTAACAATTGTACTGAACTTCTTCCCGTCACACAAGTAAGCATTCTCTCGACTTACAAGTATATTTCTCGCTGTAGAATCTGCGATTATAAAATCATATTCAGAATCATCTAAAATTAGTCGTGCATAATGTCGATTATGATCATATGCACCACCTTGAGCAAAGTTACCGGTTTTTCTTCTACCGAGATCTTTTACGGCGCTATCACTGATTTCATGTCTACGCACAAATATCTCCTTAGAGTACTTACTAATATAGTCTTCGTGAATATCAGGAAAATTTTCTTTGTAATCGTTAATTATCTTATAAAATACTAGGTTTCTGCGGTTGTGGTAACAAAACATTAGTTTGCTACTTTTATGATATAATTGCCTCGCCGACAAATAGCGATATCAGTATTTTACAATCATACATATAACGTAATAACACTGTTGCTGCCCAGGATATCTCAGATGAATGTCTACCAAAACAAACATAACAAATCAATAAGAGTCCTTAGCAAATACAAATAATATATTTTGTCAAAATTTGGTCACGGTGCGTTTATTGATACTTGTTTCATCTCGTTCGTGGGGTTTCTAAACCGCGCAAAATACCCATCGCACTCACCCATTCCGAGAAAACGTCCAGGATAACATGCGACCATATCAACCGAGATAACTTGTTTATGATCATATTTTGAATTCCATAATACCCCGTTTCCTTATTCAAAACAACTTGATTGTACAAATCGTGTTGACTTCCACGCATTCTTTTCTCGAGAAAAGTTAGCTAGAACTGACTGAACGGTAAAACAATTTGTTAGTAATTGCTCAATATTCTCTGTTGAACATTTCTGCGTGGGTGTTTTCATTTCTACATGAAGAGATTCTCGACAATATATTTCACCGTTTGGTCTTACAAATTGATAAAACTTACAACCTGGTTCATCGTCGGAACACTGAAATAACCATACTGACAAAGGATCGTGTGTACTTAACGCGTAAATACAATCAAACCTGTTTTCCCTCGAGTTCTCGAGTTGGAGTTTCAGACGTAATTGCGCAGTATTTCACACATAATGAGGGATGAGGTTCTTGCGAAATTCCGAATAAACAACATATTGACTGACAGCTGAAGGTATATGGGTGAAGTTTGACGAAACGACAGTTGGCATGGGTTGCACAACAATTCATTGGTATTTTAACGTACCCGTATGTGGTATTTCTTATATTAGGTGCGACTAGTGTAACATTTAATTTGATTGGTTGCAAATGCGTAGTAATACACTGATCATTATAATTGGTGAGATATATTACTGGACAAAATATGTCTCAGATGGAAGCGCACAGAACATTGACGTCAAAACTGCTTCTTAAATCTGAGCATGCGCAATTTTTAGCTTCAACCACAATAGCGGTTTTTTAGGAAGGTACGAATGTTTTTAGTTATATTACCTACACATAATTAAATTGTTACATAGTTCCGTAATCAATTTTCAAAATGTGTTTTTATTGCTAGATCCTGCTATATGGTCTGCACTTTTATAGAAGTGTACGTTCACCTGAATTGGAATGTTTGGAATAACACACAAGTTGGGTAGTCTAGACTCGAATGTCTCTTAGTACCGCTGTAGTCCTACATGATAATTTCATCTCAGGATAATAAATATGTTTTCCTTTTAGAAAGTCAAACCATCAGAAATAGCAAATTAGCCAATAAAATATATTCCTTTTCATTCGTTTTCCTCATAGTAAGTCTTCATCAGGCACTTGACCAAGATCTTAACGCCTAGAACTTTAGGCTTACTGGAGACATATTGAAAACTTGATAGAAATCGATAACCCAAACCAAGAACAACAACCAAACAAGCAGAAGAGATTTTGGAACTACATTAAGTCCAACGTAGAGAGAGAGAGAGAGAGAGAGAGAGAGAGAGAGAGAGAGAGAGAGAGAGAGAGAGAGAGAGAGAGAGAGAGAGAGAGAGAGAGAGAGAGAGAGAGCTCGGGTATGGAACCCCTTTAGGAACACGGAAAACTACACTCAGAGGCATCAGACAAGGCTAACATACTGAATCGTCAATACCAGTCAATCTTTAAACAAGAGGATAAGAGTGATCAACCAAGCCTACATGGAGATCGTTACCCATCAATGCCTGAGATCAAAGTTACTGTAGATGGTGTTTGCGGTTTGTAGCAGAAAATTAACCCACATAAAGCTACAGGCCCAGAAATGATTGCAGCAAGGATCCTGAAAGATCTAGCAGAAGAATGTGCACCATACTTGAGTTATATCAGAAGTGTATCTCAACAGGTTATGTCCTTGATGTCTAGAAAACAGCAAACGTTGCAGCTATCTTTAAAAATGGAGAAAGATTCGATGCCAGAAATTATAGACCGGTCTCCCTTACATCTATCTGCTGCAAATATTTGAACACATCATAGTCAGCAACATGATGAAACATATAGATCTCTACAACTCTCTAACAGATTGCATGCATGGTGTCCGTGCCAGGCGAAGATGTGAAACACAGCTCATAACCCTTGTGGATGAGTTCTCTAAATCTTTAGACAGACGAAAGCAGTATGACCTTGTTATTCTTGACTTCAGTAAGGCTTTCGATCGTGTACGCCACGAAAGATCCCACAGTAAGTTGGACCACTATGGCATCAGGGGTAACACCCAGAAATGGATCAGAGATTTCCTATCAGACAGATCGCAATGAGTTATAATAGATCGTCAGTGGGGTACCTCAATGGAGTGTGTTGGGTCCCATCCTCTTCCTAGTGTTCAACAATGATCTACCTGCGAGCGTCAAATCCAACACAACACTTTTTGCAGATGACTGTATAGTCTACCGGGAAAAAAATGTCTCCAAGCTCTGTGATATCATTCATGAGGACCTAAACCAACTGGCACTCTGGATAATACCTTGGGGTATGTCATTCCACCCAAAATAATGCAGCATCCAGGAAAACAAATCACCAATCTTGTCGGAATATACTCTTAAGGGACACAAGTTATCCAATGAGCAGGCAGCACAAAATTCCGGGTTGAGTTGTCAAGAGACTTCTCTTGGAAAAGTCACATAGACAAGATAGTTATAAAAAAAGGAACAGTAACCTTGGTTTCCTGCGCCGCAATCTCCTAATCAACAATGAAGAAGTAATAGGTGCGGAATATTTCAATCTGTTTCGACCATATCTTGAGTATTGCTCGACTGTGCGGAACCCACATAATAAAGATCTAATAAATAAGATAGAGATGGTTCAGAGGAGAGTTGCTAGATTCACCACAAATCGTAACACTAGCAGTGTCATTGCAATGTTGAACTATCTCCAGTGGGAATCACTTGAATCCAGGCGTACCAAGGCCCAGCTGATGTACAAGATTGTGAATAACCTAGTGGACATATCAGAAGACAAATACCTTCCCCTGGCATATAGACAAGCTAGGTCAAACCACAAGAAAAAGTTCCAAATCAAGTTAGCATCGACAAATTTTCTTCCGAAAAACAATAGGGACTTGGAACAAATTACGATCAACAATTGCAGAAGCTCCTAACTTGGTATCTCAAAAGCAGGAGCTTTCTAAAATCATATTCTAATGAGCTAGTCAGCTACAAGTATGACCTAGTGATTCTCAGGGCTATGCCGGTTGAGGTTTCATATCTCATTGCCGCTACTGTAGCCGGATTGGTCTGAGTATGAAGAACCGAAAACGTACACTAACAATCTTTTATTTATTTTTGCCTTTCCTATCATTACTTTTCTGACTGTCCTGTCACTTCCGTCTTTATTTTATCTTTGACCACGCACCGCCCGATGCTTAATTGTCAAGTGGTGTGACTGCGTCAACGTACTGATAGATAGATAGATAGATAGATAGATAGATAGATAGATAGATAGATAGATAGATAGATAGATAGATAGATAGATAAATAGATAGATAGATAGATAGATAGATAGATAGATAGATAGATAGATAGATAGATAGATTATGGTCGTCGAAGCACTGCTGACGAATATCTGACCATAGGAAGTACAATCAACTTATTTTATTGCCTGCAAAAGAAAAAGAATTCTCCAAAATATGAGCATCTATTGAAAACAAATCAAGTAAAGGAAAGTTTTTATTGAGGTTAATCAATGAAGGAGTTACTAGTGAATATAACAAGAATATTCTTGAGACATAATGGTGCAGCAAAGCAATCATTTAATATCCAGATGCTCAATTGTTAATGTCACTGTCGAGTTTGCGTATCACTTTATAAACAGTTCATTAAATATTTGTTTTATAATAAATTGTCAATAAGTTATTTTATATAAAGCAGACCTGCCAACCCTACTTAAATTATTGAAAAAATCCCGATTAATGGACATATCTCCAGATCCCTGTTTGTAAGAAAAAGTCCCAATTTTTAAACTGCTAAAGACAAAAATACTGTATTTTGTATACAAAGAGATCATTTTTCATTTCCCTGTTTCTATGCGTCGTATGTTTCTTATTATTTTACCATATCTGGCTTGATTTTGGTTTTCATCCGCCAATATAAAGAGATTGCCTCATGTTATGTTTCTATTTATCCGACCCCATCTGCAAATCTCAGCATCTAAATGGATAAGTTTTTCAGCAAGAAGCGAACAAAAGAAGAAAATAAAGTAACTGATGACTCTTTACCACCCATGAAAAAGAAATAATAAATGATGCCAATGAAATTGAAATGAACTATCTATGCAGATCATCAGTGTGGATTCCTTCCATTCGGTTGGAGAAAAAGGCCAGGTCCTTAAAACAATACTACAGAATGTTTAGACACATCTACAGTGCTTGCATGAATAAGTCAGTGATCCTTTGCTCATAAGAGAAAAGGACGGATGTGGCCAACGGTTGTTTCCAACCTTTAGGAGAGTAATACTAATGCTGTCAGAACTTTCAACACTGCACAGCAATTGCAATGCTGAGAGAGCATTATTAGTGGTCATAAAAACAGAACCAACAAAAGATTCAGCATGTCAGCATCAATCCTAGAAGCTATTTTTGTTAGCCAATTTGGCACCCAAGGACAAATAAATGATGAACTTTTGCCGAAATGCAAATCGGCAACATACAATGGACTGAAATAACACAAGTAAACATCTTTATCATGTTATGTACACCTTACTCTTGTACCTCCCCTTTTTCGTTACCCTGCCTCCTAACTTTTAATGGTGATTGGGGGTGGGGAGGGCAAATTTCAGATTTTGATTATTTTTGAGAATGTCAGGTCTTATAAAGGACAATGTTAAAAGTACTTCAATACAAAATATAGATTGAGATTCATATAATCATTATTTATTTATTTTTAAATTGATTATACATTTTTTCAGCACCTGGTCACATGAGTGCTTTTGCTAATAGTCCTACTTTGATTGACAAATTCAAGCAGGTTTCTTTGGGTCGATTGTACATGCCCATTCAACGAAATGGTTAGTTATCATAAACATTTTTACCATGCACAGTTACTTGATACATTTAAGAAGATCATCAACATTAGTTTTCTTCATAGTATTAGTTGATTTTGAATGCCAACACAAGTGTCATGTAAATTTGGTAGTGTTGAGATATATCATAAATTTTTCTCATTTCTTTGCTATGAGAAGGAATTACTCATAAGTTAAGGAATGTCAATGTCCATGGTGTGTGTGTGTGTATGTATGTGTGTGTGTGTGTGTGTGTGTGAGAGAGAGAGAGAGAGAGAGAGAGAGAGAGAGAGAGAGAGAGAGAGAGAGAGAGTACCTTAAAAGAGGTCTCGATATGATGATGAGACACACCTACGTTTGGGAATGAAGTATGGAATCTTTGATGAGAAAGTCAAATCTTTTCCAGCTTTAGGATGAAGGAACTTTATTTAAATAATCAACACACATATATTACTACATTCTAAAACATATATATAAGCTTTATATTAAAACAAAAATTAAATAAGTATACAATGACACTTTCCTTTAAAGGTTTCCAACTTCATTCATTTGTATGATTTCTGCATTTTCGAATATGATCCTACTAATAATTAAATCTCGATCAATTTCATGATAGCCAAAGAGTATAAAATGTAATAGCTGTAATTAATGCAACAACCAATTTGAAGAAATGTATATTACTCATTTTTATAATAGAATATTGATTTGGAATATGTTACTAGATATTATTCTTTGTTACTTAAAGAATACTTTATTTCAACACTAAATATAAAAATGGAGTCGGTAGCGAATTTGTCTTTTACAATAAAACTTACCACAAATATAATTAAGTATGAATTCTTTAAAACTATTAAATATTCCATTACATTATGAAATTGAAAAAAGAATTCAGTGAACAATGTTGCAAACATATGAACTTTACCATTAAAATCACAAACATTAAAAAGCACATATTTCTTAAAGAAGTATACGAACATAGACAGTTCGTACCTGTAATGAGAGAGACATATCTTTTCCAGCTTCAGGATGATGGAACTGCTCTAGGCAGTTTTGTGCTGCTTTTTAATATGTAATCTAAGCTCAACGGCATGACAAAATATGGCCATCCCTCGGTATACTTCATCCTGGCTAGAAAGATGCTCTCACTTCCACTAAGAACGTCCATATTATTTTTACTTCACTCGACAGAACGTTAGCTTTAGTTTCTTAGTCACTAGATAGGAAATCTGCCAATGTATTATCTTATAATCTAGGGCTTGCTTAAAAATATATTTATTGCTGAGTTAGCAATACAGCCCGTAATGTATAATGACTTTTGCTTGTAACACCATTCGCTTTTATTCCATTGATATATAGTTGTAATTTAGAAATAAATGAAATTAATCTTAATATATTTTACAAAATTACTTTAATATAAATTAATGAAAAATTACAATTTGGAGAAAATGTCAATTTTATTACTTTTATTAAAAATTCTATCCTAATACAAGCATGCCATGGTTAACAAGTCAGTCTGAAATAGAATCACTATTTTATAATGGAGATATTTTTCTGTTGTATTTAGTATTAAATTTATTGAATGTTTTTCGTGTTTACCAATAAATATAATATATAATGATACATTTTACATTTTTACAAGAGAAAGGCAATTTTTAAAAACAAATTAAATTTAAAATTGGTTTAGCCATTCATATAGTAAATATCTTTTCAGAAGCATATATATAATGTCTTATATTACTAAAGTAAATGATGGACAGTTATTTTCCAATTGAATTCTCTCTTCCGATTGAATAGACAAATTTAATATAAAATTGTACTTTTGTTCAGTCTGCATGCATTGCAAAAGATGACATACTCATGTTGTTTTTAAATGTTCATCACAGCATGAACTAGTTCTAAGCAAATAGCTTTAAAGTTCATAACTTGAAAGATGAAATAGCTATATATACTGAAGTTTTTCATACCAAGCATCTTTGAGATTTTAATACTGAATGTTTTCAGTCTGTTTATTTACCTAAAGATGACGAGTTTCTGTTACAATTGTCTAAAGTTTATATTTTATCCTGTTCATGAAAGATAATGCAAGTCATTGATAAATTGTGTTTGTTTCCTTTTGCAAGATCAGAAGAGACTTTGCACAATTAAATGAGAGCAAATTTTGATCAAATTACTTGCCAGGAGACAGTACTTACCAAGTAGCGATGATGAAAAGTTTTCATTTAACATTGTATGTATCAACAAATAAAGTTGCAGTAGTTTATGACTCATAGTAACAAACAATAATCAGTAATTTGTATTGCATAAAGTGGTTTTTCTTTCTTGCTCTACTTCATATGGTCACTTGCCACTGTGTTCATGGGTTCAAATCTCAGATTCAGCCATTAAACTGACCAGTAGCTGACCTTTGTGGTAGTGATTCTTCTTGGAATATTTAGTAGTTATTTTCCCGCCAGATATACTGGCTGTCATATATAGGATATAACATGATGAAAAATGGCACGATAAAACCCACAACAATAGTAATTCGACTTAACTGTTGTCACAGAATTAGGCGAAAATTGAACTGATTTTTGTTGTCTTGAATTGCAAACGAAACTCACCATTTTCTTGATTTCGTCGTACACGCATTACCTGGGGTGATTAAGTGGCGTGTAACGATTTGCATGTGCCAATTTGTAATTTACATGAAATCCGAAATACTCGTTGTACGTGGTGCACGTCAAGCTCGATGTGATTTATGTTCACCTATTGAGAGTATATAAGGCGATGGATTTCTCATTATTATTTACGGGAACCCAAATATCTAATCGAATGATAGATAACCTCGTCTTGCAAATCTCCAGCCAAAGGGGTGAGTGTTAAAATTACATTTCGTTTTATTGTGAATTTTATTCAGATTATCATTTCGTATAATGATGCCTTTATTGCAATGAACGTGGAATATTTGGAATTACTAGTCACTTTTAGACTTTAAATACAATATCGTAATCTACGGCTTAGATTATTTTTGAGACAACTATTATTAGTCTGGTTTTGTTTATTATAGCTGATTCAGTCTGATTCCAGCTGATTCCGTCGTTGATACCGTAGAAGTTCATCACTGATAGCGCATCTAATAACATCGTTGATACCGTCTCTGATACCGTAGCTGCTAACATAGTTGTTACATTGTTTCTGGTACCGTAGCTGCTAATAACATCGTTGATACCGTAGCTGCTAATAGCATCGTTGATACCGTAGCTGCTAATAACATCGTTGATACCGTAGCTGTTAAACACATCTGATACCATCTTTTGATAAACGTCTTTGATATCGTTTGATTTGTTGTGGGACATCTATTGTTTGTTCTGGAACATCTCTGTATAAATATCTGAATGTGCTTGTGCCGTTAATTTGTGCAAACGGAATTGAAGTATCTGTCTGTGTGTCGAACTGTCTGTTCGTCAATATCTGTGTAACGTGTAAATATCCGGAAAGCTAGAAGTCCGAGTGTCGGAGCTGTCTTAGAGTTGTAAAACGTCCGGGTTGACATCTAGGGGAGTGAGGAACCGTTGGTTCGGGTAGATGTTGTATGCTGTCTGAACGTATAACTGTGGTGGATCCGTGTAGGGAAACGTCCGATAATAGTATTGGTCAACCCTCGGTTCTCGGGGAAACTGGGAGACGATTCAACTGTTGCTGAATCGTGCGGTTATACAGGGGAGACACATAGGTGTATTGAAATTATAATATAATTTAATACATTGTTGTATTTGCATGCTTATGTCAGATCGCAATAATATTTAAAGTGATCACATAGATATCAATAAAAGCTAGCAACTTGATTCAATACAAGTATATGATCGTGCTAGTTATCGCAATCCATCGTGCGATAGATAGTTTGTCGTTTGTGTTTATTTTTTTTCGTAAATCATTCTTGCATTTATTTAACTTTCGTAAAGGATTCTTGGATCTGTGTATAATCCAAGAGATCCCTTTACATCTGAGATTCCTTTTGTATTGTTATTTAATTTATTCATGTATTGTGAATGGTTGTGAGTGTAATTGTGGGTTGAGTGCATGAATTATTGTGTTGTTACATCTGTATTTTTTTCATTTACAATTTATTACATAAATTTATATTTTCTTTCACAAATTGTGTTTGTATTGTTCATTTAATCCACCCTCCTCTCGGTAACAATTCTGTTACAATGGTGTCAGAAGTGGGATCGTTGGATTAAGTGAACTGTCAATCATTTTTGTGAAGGTATACATTTAATGTTTATATTCGAGCGTGACCTTCTGTTAAGATAATACTCTAGTTGGAGTTTATTTTTGTTTAGTTTACCTAGGTCCGTGTGTCCAGTATAAACGTGTTTAAAGTATTGGTTTGGTTATATATCTATATTCATATTACAATTGTCATGTCATCCCTTAAGGACTTGGTTGCCTTAGGCAAAGAATTTGGATATGAAGGTGAAAGCTTAAGGAAATTTATTCAAGAAGAACAAGCCCGGGAAAGGGACGAAAGGGTAAGAGCAAGGGAATTAGAAAGGGAAGCCGAAGAAAGGAAAAGGGAATTACATAGGGAATTAGAAAAGGAAAAGGGGGAGGCCGAAGAAAGGAAACGGGAATTAGAAAGGGAATCCGAAGATAGGAAATGGGCTATTGAGAAGGAAAAGATAGAATTAGAGAAGCAGGCCCAAAGGGAAAAGATAGAATTAGAGAAGCAGGCCGAAAGGGAAAAGATAGAATTAGAGAAGCAGGCCGAAAAGGATAGGATAGGATGGGAAATGGAAGCGGAGCAAAAGCGAATAGAGTTAGATGAAAAAGCAAAGCAACGGGATCATGAGCGTAAGGTAGAATTAGCGACATCTGGAAGAGAACACGATTCTGCCACTAACAAATTAAGGGGCCCCAAATTACCTCCCTTTGACGATGAAAAAGATAACATAGATAGTTATCTTCATCGGTTTGAGCGGTATGCCGAAAACCAGAAGTGGAGTCAAAATGACTGGGCGCTGCATCTGAGTGCTTTATTAAAAGGTAAAGCACTGGATGTATACTCGCGACTTCCTAGGGACGATGTGTTTAAGTACGACGTCCTAAAGGAAGCACTTCTCAAAAGGTACGAGCTCACTGAACAAGGTTTTCGAAAAAAGTTCAGGTATAGCAAGCCCGATAAGGGAGAAACCTTTGGTCAGTTCACCGTCAGAATTGCGAACTATTTTGAGCGGTGGATTGAATGCGGCAAAGCGGTGAAAACGTTTGAAGGGTTGACTGATTTCTTGCTCAGAGATCAATTATTTAATACAGTTGGGCGAGAATTAGATCAATTTCTGAAGGAGAAAGTCTTCACGAACGTAAAAGATATGGCTAAGCAAGCCGATTTATTTGCCGAAGCTCATGGGGGAACCCAGAACGTGGTTTTAAAAGATTTTAAGTCTGGAAACCAGTCTGTAAGACCTATGCCTAGGGAGCCTGTAAAATCAGCTGAGGTAAAAAGGTCAGTTGGGAATCCAGTTTTTCAGCGTGTGCGGTGTTTCTTGTGTAATGCATTGGGTCATGTTCAAAAAGACTGTCCTAAAAGAAAGGCACTTATACATAAGGTAGCAGTGGCTATACAAAGTAAAGGTATAACTGATAACATCGTACAGGTAGAACCTTGTATTCATTCGCTTGGCACGTGTTTATTTCCTGAAGCGCGTGTACCAACCGCGAGAGGGTTTGTCAACGGTCGAGAAGTCGTGGTATTGCGTGACACTGGTTGTACGGGCGTAGTGATCAAACGTAGTCTCGTGCAGGATAACCAAATGCTCGGGTGGGAATCCCCATGTATGTTACTTGATCAGACGATGGGTCGCATTCCCGTAGCAAGGATCACAGTAAAAACACCTTTCTTAACGGGAACTGTTGATGCCCATTGTATGGACAATCCTATTTACGATCTGACGATCGGTAATGTTGAAGGTTCCCGTCTTCCAACCATGGCCGATTTTAAAATACCTTTGGCTCAGGCAGTCGAAACGCGAGCGCAAACACGGCGAGAGAAAACCGCGTTTCATAAATTAATAGTCCCTGAATCGATCTCAGGAATTTCCCGTGATGATTTCAAACAAGAGCAAGATCGTGATGAATCCATCAGAACAATTGTTGAGAAAATCACGTCCGGCGCGATTAAACATTGCAAGCGTGGGGGTAGCTCTAGATTCGTACGCAAGAACGGATTAATTCATAGGGAGTTTAGCGCTCGGGAGGGTAAGAAGTATTGGCAAGTGGTCGTACCCCAGAGATATAGATCTCAAGTACTTAGGGTGGCGCATGAGTCAAGCATGGCAGGACACCTAGGTAAGGCTAAGACCACTAGCAGGGTAGTCGCTGAATTCTACTGGCCAGGTGTTAATGGCGATGTCACACGGTTCTGTAGGTCGTGCGACGTATGTCAGAAAACCGTCTGTAAGGGAAGGGTCACAAGGGTGCCCTTGGGACAGATGCCATTAATAGATACACCGTTTAAAAGAGTGGCAGTAGATATTGTAGGACCAATACACCCGGTTACCGAAAGAAAGAATCGGTACATACTTACTCTGGTTGATTACGCAACCAGATACCCCGAAGCCGTAGCGTTACCAACTATTGAAACGGAAAGAGTAGCTGAAGCATTAGTTGATATCTTCAGTAGGGTAGGGGTGCCAGAGGAAATCCTCACTGATTGTGGTGCCCAATTCACCTCTGACCTCATGGATGAAATAAGTAGGCTGTTATCCATCAAACAGCTGAACACTACCCCATACCATCCGATGTGCAATGGACTGGTAGAGAAGTTTAATGGTACCCTGAAAAGCATGCTGCGAAAGATGTGCGCGGAACGTCCGCAAGACTGGGACCGTTATTTAAACGCTGTTCTGTTCGCGTACCGGGAAGTACCGCAGGAAAGTTTAGGGTTCTCACCCTTTGAACTGTTGTATGGTAGAACGGTTCGAGGCCCGATGCGGATACTACGCGAACTATGGACTGGTGATGTCGCGAACGAGGAAATAAAAACGACTTACCAGTACGTGTTAGATCTAAGAAACAAACTTGAGAGTACATGCCAGATGGCACGTGACGAATTGATTAAATCCGGGCGCAGATATGCCAAGTATTACAACCGCAGAGCGCGTGATAGGAAATTTCTTGTGGGAGATCAGGTTCTATTGCTTCTTCCAACGAGTTCGAATAAGTTATTAGTCCAGTGGAAAGGTCCATATGAAGTTAAAGAAGTAAAAGGTGACATGGACTATAAAATTGACATGGACGGTACTGTAAAAACATTCCATGCGAACATGCTCAAGTTATACATCAAGAGACAGAGCGACAATGTCAATAAGGGGAGTTGAAAATATAGGCGCAGACTACTTGAGTAGGGCATGATGGGAAATTTGTATGAATTTGCCCAGTAATAAAATCCAGTTTGTAGTATAACCAGTGTAAATGTTGTAAGATATCATCAATAGTTATTTTTCTTCTATTCTGTGTTAGTTTTAAAAATGTGTACATTTTTATTCTTAGGGGGGAGGTATTGTCACAGAATTAGGCGAAAATTGAACTGATTTTTGTTGTCTTGAATTGCAAACGAAACTCACCATTTTCTTGATTTCGTCGTACACGCATTACCTGGGGTGATTAAGTGGCGTGTAACGATTTGCATGTGCCAATTTGTAATTTACATGAAATCCGAAATACTCGTTGTACGTGGTGCACGTCAAGCTCGATGTGATTTATGTTCACCTATTGAGAGTATATAAGGCGATGGATTTCTCATTATTATTTACGGGAACCCAAATATCTAATCGAAGGATAGATAACCTCGTCTTGCAAATCTCCAGCCAAAGGGGTGAGTGTTAAAATTACATTTCGTTTTATTGTGAATTTTATTCAGATTATCATTTCGTATAATGATGCCTTTATTGCAATGAACGTGGAATATTTGGAATTACTAGTCACTTTTAGACTTTAAATACAATATCGTAATCTACGGCTTAGATTATTTTTGAGACAACTATTATTAGTCTGGTTTTGTTTATTATAGCTGATTCAGTCTGATTCCAGCTGATTCCGTCGTTGATACCGTAGAAGTTCATCACTGATAGCGCATCTAATAACATCGTTGATACCGTCTCTGATACCGTAGCTGCTAACATAGTTGTTACATTGTTTCTGGTACCGTAGCTGCTAATAACATCGTTGATACCGTAGCTGCTAATAGCATCGTTGATACCGTAGCTGCTAATAACATCGTTGATACCGTAGCTGTTAAACACATCTGATACCATCTTTTGATAAACGTCTTTGATATCGTTTGATTTGTTGTGGGACATCTATTGTTTGTTCTGGAACATCTCTGTATAAATATCTGAATGTGCTTGTGCCGTTAATTTGTGCAAACGGAATTGAAGTATCTGTCTGTGTGTCGAACTGTCTGTTCGTCAATATCTGTGTAACGTGTAAATATCCGGAAAGCTAGAAGTCCGAGTGTCGGAGCTGTCTTAGAGTTGTAAAACGTCCGGGTTGACATCTAGGGGAGTGAGGAACCGTTGGTTCGGGTAGATGTTGTATGCTGTCTGAACGTATAACTGTGGTGGATCCGTGTAGGGAAACGTCCGATAATAGTATTGGTCAACCCTCGGTTCTCGGGGAAACTGGGAGACGATTCAACTGTTGCTGAATCGTGCGGTTATACAGGGGAGACACATAGGTGTATTGAAATTATAATATAATTTAATACATTGTTGTATTTGCATGCTTATGTCAGATCGCAATAATATTTCAAGTGATCACATAGATATCAATAAAAGCTAGCAACTTGATTCAATACAAGTATATGATCGTGCTAGTTATCGCAATCCATCGTGCGATAGATAGTTTGTCGTTTGTGTTTATTTTTTTTCGTAAATCATTCTTGCATTTATTTAACTTTCGTAAAGGATTCTTGGATCTGTGTATAATCCAAGAGATCCCTTTACATCTGAGATTCCTTTTGTATTGTTATTTAATTTATTCATGTATTGTGAATGGTTGTGAGTGTAATTGTGGGTTGAGTGCATGAATTATTGTGTTGTTACATCTGTATTTTTTTCATTTACAATTTATTACATAAATTTATATTTTCTTTCACAAATTGTGTTTGTATTGTTCATTTAATCCACCCTCCTCTCGGTAACAATTCTGTTACAATGGTGTCAGAAGTGGGATCGTTGGATTAAGTGAACTGTCAATCATTTTTGTGAAGGTATACATTTAATGTTTATATTCGAGCGTGACCTTCTGTTAAGATAATACTCTAGTTGGAGTTTATTTTTGTTTAGTTTACCTAGGTCCGTGTGTCCAGTATAAACGTGTTTAAAGTATTGGTTTGGTTATATATCTATATTCATATTACAATTGTCATGTCATCCCTTAAGGACTTGGTTGCCTTAGGCAAAGAATTTGGATATGAAGGTGAAAGCTTAAGGAAATTTATTCAAGAAGAACAAGCCCGGGAAAGGGACGAAAGGGTAAGAGCAAGGGAATTAGAAAGGGAAGCCGAAGAAAGGAAAAGGGAATTACATAGGGAATTAGAAAAGGAAAAGGGGGAGGCCGAAGAAAGGAAACGGGAATTAGAAAGGGAATCCGAAGATAGGAAATGGGCTATTGAGAAGGAAAAGATAGAATTAGAGAAGCAGGCCCAAAGGGAAAAGATAGAATTAGAGAAGCAGGCCGAAAGGGAAAAGATAGAATTAGAGAAGCAGGCCGAAAAGGATAGGATAGGATGGGAAATGGAAGCGGAGCAAAAGCGAATAGAGTTAGATGAAAAAGCAAAGCAACGGGATCATGAGCGTAAGGTAGAATTAGCGACATCTGGAAGAGAACACGATTCTGCCACTAACAAATTAAGGGGCCCCAAATTACCTCCCTTTGACGATGAAAAAGATAACATAGATAGTTATCTTCATCGGTTTGAGCGGTATGCCGAAAACCAGAAGTGGAGTCAAAATGACTGGGCGCTGCATCTGAGTGCTTTATTAAAAGGTAAAGCACTGGATGTATACTCGCGACTTCCTAGGGACGATGTGTTTAAGTACGACGTCCTAAAGGAAGCACTTCTCAAAAGGTACGAGCTCACTGAACAAGGTTTTCGAAAAAAGTTCAGGTATAGCAAGCCCGATAAGGGAGAAACCTTTGGTCAGTTCACCGTCAGAATTGCGAACTATTTTGAGCGGTGGATTGAATGCGGCAAAGCGGTGAAAACGTTTGAAGGGTTGACTGATTTCTTGCTCAGAGATCAATTATTTAATACAGTTGGGCGAGAATTAGATCAATTTCTGAAGGAGAAAGTCTTCACGAACGTAAAAGATATGGCTAAGCAAGCCGATTTATTTGCCGAAGCTCATGGGGGAACCCAGAACGTGGTTTTAAAAGATTTTAAGTCTGGAAACCAGTCTGTAAGACCTATGCCTAGGGAGCCTGTAAAATCAGCTGAGGTAAAAAGGTCAGTTGGGAATCCAGTTTTTCAGCGTGTGCGGTGTTTCTTGTGTAATGCATTGGGTCATGTTCAAAAAGACTGTCCTAAAAGAAAGGCACTTATACATAAGGTAGCAGTGGCTATACAAAGTAAAGGTATAACTGATAACATCGTACAGGTAGAACCTTGTATTCATTCGCTTGGCACGTGTTTATTTCCTGAAGCGCGTGTACCAACCGCGAGAGGGTTTGTCAACGGTCGAGAAGTCGTGGTATTGCGTGACACTGGTTGTACGGGCGTAGTGATCAAACGTAGTCTCGTGCAGGATAACCAAATGCTCGGGTGGGAATCCCCATGTATGTTACTTGATCAGACGATGGGTCGCATTCCCGTAGCAAGGATCACAGTAAAAACACCTTTCTTAACGGGAACTGTTGATGCCCATTGTATGGACAATCCTATTTACGATCTGACGATCGGTAATGTTGAAGGTTCCCGTCTTCCAACCATGGCCGATTTTAAAATACCTTTGGCTCAGGCAGTCGAAACGCGAGCGCAAACACGGCGAGAGAAAACCGCGTTTCATAAATTAATAGTCCCTGAATCGATCTCAGGAATTTCCCGTGATGATTTCAAACAAGAGCAAGATCGTGATGAATCCATCAGAACAATTGTTGAGAAAATCACGTCCGGCGCGATTAAACATTGCAAGCGTGGGGGTAGCTCTAGATTCGTACGCAAGAACGGATTAATTCATAGGGAGTTTAGCGCTCGGGAGGGTAAGAAGTATTGGCAAGTGGTCGTACCCCAGAGATATAGATCTCAAGTACTTAGGGTGGCGCATGAGTCAAGCATGGCAGGACACCTAGGTAAGGCTAAGACCACTAGCAGGGTAGTCGCTGAATTCTACTGGCCAGGTGTTAATGGCGATGTCACACGGTTCTGTAGGTCGTGCGACGTATGTCAGAAAACCGTCTGTAAGGGAAGGGTCACAAGGGTGCCCTTGGGACAGATGCCATTAATAGATACACCGTTTAAAAGAGTGGCAGTAGATATTGTAGGACCAATACACCCGGTTACCGAAAGAAAGAATCGGTACATACTTACTCTGGTTGATTACGCAACCAGATACCCCGAAGCCGTAGCGTTACCAACTATTGAAACGGAAAGGGTAGCTGAAGCATTAGTTGATATCTTCAGTAGGGTAGGGGTGCCAGAGGAAATCCTCACTGATTGTGGTGCCCAATTCACCTCTGACCTCATGGATGAAATAAGTAGGCTGTTATCCATCAAACAGCTGAACACTACCCCATACCATCCGATGTGCAATGGACTGGTAGAGAAGTTTAATGGTACCCTGAAAAGCATGCTGCGAAAGATGTGCGCGGAACGTCCGCAAGACTGGGACCGTTATTTAAACGCTGTTCTGTTCGCGTACCGGGAAGTACCGCAGGAAAGTTTAGGGTTCTCACCCTTTGAACTGTTGTATGGTAGAACGGTTCGAGGCCCGATGCGGATACTACGCGAACTATGGACTGGTGATGTCGCGAACGAGGAAATAAAAACGACTTACCAGTACGTGTTAGATCTAAGAAACAAACTTGAGAGTACATGCCAGATGGCACGTGACGAATTGATTAAATCCGGGCGCAGATATGCCAAGTATTACAACCGCAGAGCGCGTGATAGGAAATTTCTTGTGGGAGATCAGGTTCTATTGCTTCTTCCAACGAGTTCGAATAAGTTATTAGTCCAGTGGAAAGGTCCATATGAAGTTAAAGAAGTAAAAGGTGACATGGACTATAAAATTGACATGGACGGTACTGTAAAAACATTCCATGCGAACATGCTCAAGTTATACATCAAGAGACAGAGCGACAATGTCAATAAGGGGAGTTGAAAATATAGGCGCAGACTACTTGAGTAGGGCATGATGGGAAATTTGTATGAATTTGCCCAGTAATAAAATCCAGTTTGTAGTATAACCAGTGTAAATGTTGTAAGATATCATCAATAGTTATTTTTCTTCTATTCTGTGTTAGTTTTAAAAATGTGTACATTTTTATTCTTAGGGGGGAGGTATTGTCACAGAATTAGGCGAAAATTGAACTGATTTTTGTTGTCTTGAATTGCAAACGAAACTCACCATTTTCTTGATTTCGTCGTACACGCATTACCTGGGGTGATTAAGTGGCGTGTAACGATTTGCATGTGCCAATTTGTAATTTACATGAAATCCGAAATACTCGTTGTACGTGGTGCACGTCAAGCTCGATGTGATTTATGTTCACCTATTGAGAGTATATAAGGCGATGGATTTCTCATTATTATTTACGGGAACCCAAATATCTAATCGAAGGATAGATAACCTCGTCTTGCAAATCTCCAGCCAAAGGGGTGAGTGTTAAAATTACATTTCGTTTTATTGTGAATTTTATTCAGATTATCATTTCGTATAATGATGCCTTTATTGCAATGAACGTGGAATATTTGGAATTACTAGTCACTTTTAGACTTTAAATACAATATCGTAATCTACGGCTTAGATTATTTTTGAGACAACTATTATTAGTCTGGTTTTGTTTATTATAGCTGATTCAGTCTGATTCCAGCTGATTCCGTCGTTGATACCGTAGAAGTTCATCACTGATAGCGCATCTAATAACATCGTTGATACCGTCTCTGATACCGTAGCTGCTAACATAGTTGTTACATTGTTTCTGGTACCGTAGCTGCTAATAACATCGTTGATACCGTAGCTGCTAATAGCATCGTTGATACCGTAGCTGCTAATAACATCGTTGATACCGTAGCTGTTAAACACATCTGATACCATCTTTTGATAAACGTCTTTGATATCGTTTGATTTGTTGTGGGACATCTATTGTTTGTTCTGGAACATCTCTGTATAAATATCTGAATGTGCTTGTGCCGTTAATTTGTGCAAACGGAATTGAAGTATCTGTCTGTGTGTCGAACTGTCTGTTCGTCAATATCTGTGTAACGTGTAAATATCCGGAAAGCTAGAAGTCCGAGTGTCGGAGCTGTCTTAGAGTTGTAAAACGTCCGGGTTGACATCTAGGGGAGTGAGGAACCGTTGGTTCGGGTAGATGTTGTATGCTGTCTGAACGTATAACTGTGGTGGATCCGTGTAGGGAAACGTCCGATAATAGTATTGGTCAACCCTCGGTTCTCGGGGAAACTGGGAGACGATTCAACTGTTGCTGAATCGTGCGGTTATACAGGGGAGACACATAGGTGTATTGAAATTATAATATAATTTAATACATTGTTGTATTTGCATGCTTATGTCAGATCGCAATAATATTTCAAGTGATCACATAGATATCAATAAAAGCTAGCAACTTGATTCAATACAAGTATATGATCGTGCTAGTTATCGCAATCCATCGTGCGATAGATAGTTTGTCGTTTGTGTTTATTTTTTTTCGTAAATCATTCTTGCATTTATTTAACTTTCGTAAAGGATTCTTGGATCTGTGTATAATCCAAGAGATCCCTTTACATCTGAGATTCCTTTTGTATTGTTATTTAATTTATTCATGTATTGTGAATGGTTGTGAGTGTAATTGTGGGTTGAGTGCATGAATTATTGTGTTGTTACATCTGTATTTTTTTCATTTACAATTTATTACATAAATTTATATTTTCTTTCACAAATTGTGTTTGTATTGTTCATTTAATCCACCCTCCTCTCGGTAACAATTCTGTTACAATGGTGTCAGAAGTGGGATCGTTGGATTAAGTGAACTGTCAATCATTTTTGTGAAGGTATACATTTAATGTTTATATTCGAGCGTGACCTTCTGTTAAGATAATACTCTAGTTGGAGTTTATTTTTGTTTAGTTTACCTAGGTCCGTGTGTCCAGTATAAACGTGTTTAAAGTATTGGTTTGGTTATATATCTATATTCATATTACAATTGTCATGTCATCCCTTAAGGACTTGGTTGCCTTAGGCAAAGAATTTGGATATGAAGGTGAAAGCTTAAGGAAATTTATTCAAGAAGAACAAGCCCGGGAAAGGGACGAAAGGGTAAGAGCAAGGGAATTAGAAAGGGAAGCCGAAGAAAGGAAAAGGGAATTACATAGGGAATTAGAAAAGGAAAAGGGGGAGGCCGAAGAAAGGAAACGGGAATTAGAAAGGGAATCCGAAGATAGGAAATGGGCTATTGAGAAGGAAAAGATAGAATTAGAGAAGCAGGCCCAAAGGGAAAAGATAGAATTAGAGAAGCAGGCCGAAAGGGAAAAGATAGAATTAGAGAAGCAGGCCGAAAAGGATAGGATAGGATGGGAAATGGAAGCGGAGCAAAAGCGAATAGAGTTAGATGAAAAAGCAAAGCAACGGGATCATGAGCGTAAGGTAGAATTAGCGACATCTGGAAGAGAACACGATTCTGCCACTAACAAATTAAGGGGCCCCAAATTACCTCCCTTTGACGATGAAAAAGATAACATAGATAGTTATCTTCATCGGTTTGAGCGGTATGCCGAAAACCAGAAGTGGAGTCAAAATGACTGGGCGCTGCATCTGAGTGCTTTATTAAAAGGTAAAGCACTGGATGTATACTCGCGACTTCCTAGGGACGATGTGTTTAAGTACGACGTCCTAAAGGAAGCACTTCTCAAAAGGTACGAGCTCACTGAACAAGGTTTTCGAAAAAAGTTCAGGTATAGCAAGCCCGATAAGGGAGAAACCTTTGGTCAGTTCACCGTCAGAATTGCGAACTATTTTGAGCGGTGGATTGAATGCGGCAAAGCGGTGAAAACGTTTGAAGGGTTGACTGATTTCTTGCTCAGAGATCAATTATTTAATACAGTTGGGCGAGAATTAGATCAATTTCTGAAGGAGAAAGTCTTCACGAACGTAAAAGATATGGCTAAGCAAGCCGATTTATTTGCCGAAGCTCATGGGGGAACCCAGAACGTGGTTTTAAAAGATTTTAAGTCTGGAAACCAGTCTGTAAGACCTATGCCTAGGGAGCCTGTAAAATCAGCTGAGGTAAAAAGGTCAGTTGGGAATCCAGTTTTTCAGCGTGTGCGGTGTTTCTTGTGTAATGCATTGGGTCATGTTCAAAAAGACTGTCCTAAAAGAAAGGCACTTATACATAAGGTAGCAGTGGCTATACAAAGTAAAGGTATAACTGATAACATCGTACAGGTAGAACCTTGTATTCATTCGCTTGGCACGTGTTTATTTCCTGAAGCGCGTGTACCAACCGCGAGAGGGTTTGTCAACGGTCGAGAAGTCGTGGTATTGCGTGACACTGGTTGTACGGGCGTAGTGATCAAACGTAGTCTCGTGCAGGATAACCAAATGCTCGGGTGGGAATCCCCATGTATGTTACTTGATCAGACGATGGGTCGCATTCCCGTAGCAAGGATCACAGTAAAAACACCTTTCTTAACGGGAACTGTTGATGCCCATTGTATGGACAATCCTATTTACGATCTGACGATCGGTAATGTTGAAGGTTCCCGTCTTCCAACCATGGCCGATTTTAAAATACCTTTGGCTCAGGCAGTCGAAACGCGAGCGCAAACACGGCGAGAGAAAACCGCGTTTCATAAATTAATAGTCCCTGAATCGATCTCAGGAATTTCCCGTGATGATTTCAAACAAGAGCAAGATCGTGATGAATCCATCAGAACAATTGTTGAGAAAATCACGTCCGGCGCGATTAAACATTGCAAGCGTGGGGGTAGCTCTAGATTCGTACGCAAGAACGGATTAATTCATAGGGAGTTTAGCGCTCGGGAGGGTAAGAAGTATTGGCAAGTGGTCGTACCCCAGAGATATAGATCTCAAGTACTTAGGGTGGCGCATGAGTCAAGCATGGCAGGACACCTAGGTAAGGCTAAGACCACTAGCAGGGTAGTCGCTGAATTCTACTGGCCAGGTGTTAATGGCGATGTCACACGGTTCTGTAGGTCGTGCGACGTATGTCAGAAAACCGTCTGTAAGGGAAGGGTCACAAGGGTGCCCTTGGGACAGATGCCATTAATAGATACACCGTTTAAAAGAGTGGCAGTAGATATTGTAGGACCAATACACCCGGTTACCGAAAGAAAGAATCGGTACATACTTACTCTGGTTGATTACGCAACCAGATACCCCGAAGCCGTAGCGTTACCAACTATTGAAACGGAAAGGGTAGCTGAAGCATTAGTTGATATCTTCAGTAGGGTAGGGGTGCCAGAGGAAATCCTCACTGATTGTGGTGCCCAATTCACCTCTGACCTCATGGATGAAATAAGTAGGCTGTTATCCATCAAACAGCTGAACACTACCCCATACCATCCGATGTGCAATGGACTGGTAGAGAAGTTTAATGGTACCCTGAAAAGCATGCTGCGAAAGATGTGCGCGGAACGTCCGCAAGACTGGGACCGTTATTTAAACGCTGTTCTGTTCGCGTACCGGGAAGTACCGCAGGAAAGTTTAGGGTTCTCACCCTTTGAACTGTTGTATGGTAGAACGGTTCGAGGCCCGATGCGGATACTACGCGAACTATGGACTGGTGATGTCGCGAACGAGGAAATAAAAACGACTTACCAGTACGTGTTAGATCTAAGAAACAAACTTGAGAGTACATGCCAGATGGCACGTGACGAATTGATTAAATCCGGGCGCAGATATGCCAAGTATTACAACCGCAGAGCGCGTGATAGGAAATTTCTTGTGGGAGATCAGGTTCTATTGCTTCTTCCAACGAGTTCGAATAAGTTATTAGTCCAGTGGAAAGGTCCATATGAAGTTAAAGAAGTAAAAGGTGACATGGACTATAAAATTGACATGGACGGTACTGTAAAAACATTCCATGCGAACATGCTCAAGTTATACATCAAGAGACAGAGCGACAATGTCAATAAGGGGAGTTGAAAATATAGGCGCAGACTACTTGAGTAGGGCATGATGGGAAATTTGTATGAATTTGCCCAGTAATAAAATCCAGTTTGTAGTATAACCAGTGTAAATGTTGTAAGATATCATCAATAGTTATTTTTCTTCTATTCTGTGTTAGTTTTAAAAATGTGTACATTTTTATTCTTAGGGGGGAGGTATTGTCACAGAATTAGGCGAAAATTGAACTGATTTTTGTTGTCTTGAATTGCAAACGAAACTCACCATTTTCTTGATTTCGTCGTACACGCATTACCTGGGGTGATTAAGTGGCGTGTAACGATTTGCATGTGCCAATTTGTAATTTACATGAAATCCGAAATACTCGTTGTACGTGGTGCACGTCAAGCTCGATGTGATTTATGTTCACCTATTGAGAGTATATAAGGCGATGGATTTCTCATTATTATTTACGGGAACCCAAATATCTAATCGAAGGATAGATAACCTCGTCTTGCAAATCTCCAGCCAAAGGGGTGAGTGTTAAAATTACATTTCGTTTTATTGTGAATTTTATTCAGATTATCATTTCGTATAATGATGCCTTTATTGCAATGAACGTGGAATATTTGGAATTACTAGTCACTTTTAGACTTTAAATACAATATCGTAATCTACGGCTTAGATTATTTTTGAGACAACTATTATTAGTCTGGTTTTGTTTATTATAGCTGATTCAGTCTGATTCCAGCTGATTCCGTCGTTGATACCGTAGAAGTTCATCACTGATAGCGCATCTAATAACATCGTTGATACCGTCTCTGATACCGTAGCTGCTAACATAGTTGTTACATTGTTTCTGGTACCGTAGCTGCTAATAACATCGTTGATACCGTAGCTGCTAATAGCATCGTTGATACCGTAGCTGCTAATAACATCGTTGATACCGTAGCTGTTAAACACATCTGATACCATCTTTTGATAAACGTCTTTGATATCGTTTGATTTGTTGTGGGACATCTATTGTTTGTTCTGGAACATCTCTGTATAAATATCTGAATGTGCTTGTGCCGTTAATTTGTGCAAACGGAATTGAAGTATCTGTCTGTGTGTCGAACTGTCTGTTCGTCAATATCTGTGTAACGTGTAAATATCCGGAAAGCTAGAAGTCCGAGTGTCGGAGCTGTCTTAGAGTTGTAAAACGTCCGGGTTGACATCTAGGGGAGTGAGGAACCGTTGGTTCGGGTAGATGTTGTATGCTGTCTGAACGTATAACTGTGGTGGATCCGTGTAGGGAAACGTCCGATAATAGTATTGGTCAACCCTCGGTTCTCGGGGAAACTGGGAGACGATTCAACTGTTGCTGAATCGTGCGGTTATACAGGGGAGACACATAGGTGTATTGAAATTATAATATAATTTAATACATTGTTGTATTTGCATGCTTATGTCAGATCGCAATAATATTTCAAGTGATCACATAGATATCAATAAAAGCTAGCAACTTGATTCAATACAAGTATATGATCGTGCTAGTTATCGCAATCCATCGTGCGATAGATAGTTTGTCGTTTGTGTTTATTTTTTTTCGTAAATCATTCTTGCATTTATTTAACTTTCGTAAAGGATTCTTGGATCTGTGTATAATCCAAGAGATCCCTTTACATCTGAGATTCCTTTTGTATTGTTATTTAATTTATTCATGTATTGTGAATGGTTGTGAGTGTAATTGTGGGTTGAGTGCATGAATTATTGTGTTGTTACATCTGTATTTTTTTCATTTACAATTTATTACATAAATTTATATTTTCTTTCACAAATTGTGTTTGTATTGTTCATTTAATCCACCCTCCTCTCGGTAACAATTCTGTTACAATGGTGTCAGAAGTGGGATCGTTGGATTAAGTGAACTGTCAATCATTTTTGTGAAGGTATACATTTAATGTTTATATTCGAGCGTGACCTTCTGTTAAGATAATACTCTAGTTGGAGTTTATTTTTGTTTAGTTTACCTAGGTCCGTGTGTCCAGTATAAACGTGTTTAAAGTATTGGTTTGGTTATATATCTATATTCATATTACAATTGTCATGTCATCCCTTAAGGACTTGGTTGCCTTAGGCAAAGAATTTGGATATGAAGGTGAAAGCTTAAGGAAATTTATTCAAGAAGAACAAGCCCGGGAAAGGGACGAAAGGGTAAGAGCAAGGGAATTAGAAAGGGAAGCCGAAGAAAGGAAAAGGGAATTACATAGGGAATTAGAAAAGGAAAAGGGGGAGGCCGAAGAAAGGAAACGGGAATTAGAAAGGGAATCCGAAGATAGGAAATGGGCTATTGAGAAGGAAAAGATAGAATTAGAGAAGCAGGCCCAAAGGGAAAAGATAGAATTAGAGAAGCAGGCCGAAAGGGAAAAGATAGAATTAGAGAAGCAGGCCGAAAAGGATAGGATAGGATGGGAAATGGAAGCGGAGCAAAAGCGAATAGAGTTAGATGAAAAAGCAAAGCAACGGGATCATGAGCGTAAGGTAGAATTAGCGACATCTGGAAGAGAACACGATTCTGCCACTAACAAATTAAGGGGCCCCAAATTACCTCCCTTTGACGATGAAAAAGATAACATAGATAGTTATCTTCATCGGTTTGAGCGGTATGCCGAAAACCAGAAGTGGAGTCAAAATGACTGGGCGCTGCATCTGAGTGCTTTATTAAAAGGTAAAGCACTGGATGTATACTCGCGACTTCCTAGGGACGATGTGTTTAAGTACGACGTCCTAAAGGAAGCACTTCTCAAAAGGTACGAGCTCACTGAACAAGGTTTTCGAAAAAAGTTCAGGTATAGCAAGCCCGATAAGGGAGAAACCTTTGGTCAGTTCACCGTCAGAATTGCGAACTATTTTGAGCGGTGGATTGAATGCGGCAAAGCGGTGAAAACGTTTGAAGGGTTGACTGATTTCTTGCTCAGAGATCAATTATTTAATACAGTTGGGCGAGAATTAGATCAATTTCTGAAGGAGAAAGTCTTCACGAACGTAAAAGATATGGCTAAGCAAGCCGATTTATTTGCCGAAGCTCATGGGGGAACCCAGAACGTGGTTTTAAAAGATTTTAAGTCTGGAAACCAGTCTGTAAGACCTATGCCTAGGGAGCCTGTAAAATCAGCTGAGGTAAAAAGGTCAGTTGGGAATCCAGTTTTTCAGCGTGTGCGGTGTTTCTTGTGTAATGCATTGGGTCATGTTCAAAAAGACTGTCCTAAAAGAAAGGCACTTATACATAAGGTAGCAGTGGCTATACAAAGTAAAGGTATAACTGATAACATCGTACAGGTAGAACCTTGTATTCATTCGCTTGGCACGTGTTTATTTCCTGAAGCGCGTGTACCAACCGCGAGAGGGTTTGTCAACGGTCGAGAAGTCGTGGTATTGCGTGACACTGGTTGTACGGGCGTAGTGATCAAACGTAGTCTCGTGCAGGATAACCAAATGCTCGGGTGGGAATCCCCATGTATGTTACATGATCAGACGATGGGTCGCATTCCCGTAGCAAGGATCACAGTAAAAACACCTTTCTTAACGGGAACTGTTGATGCCCTTTGTATGGACAATCCTATTTACGATCTGACGATCGGTAATGTTGAAGGTTCCCGTCTTCCAACCATGGCCGATTTTAAAATACCTTTGGCTCAGGCAGTCGAAACGCGAGCGCAAACACGGCGAGAGAAAACCGCGTTTCATAAATTAATAGTCCCTGAATCGATCTCAGGAATTTCCCGTGATGATTTCAAACAAGAGCAAGATCGTGATGAATCCATCAGAACAATTGTTGAGAAAATCACGTCCGGCGCGATTAAACATTGCAAGCGTGGGGGTAGCTCTAGATTCGTACGCAAGAACGGATTAATTCATAGGGAGTTTAGCGCTCGGGAGGGTAAGAAGTATTGGCAAGTGGTCGTACCCCAGAGATATAGATCTCAAGTACTTAGGGTGGCGCATGAGTCAAGCATGGCAGGACACCTAGGTAAGGCTAAGACCACTAGCAGGGTAGTCGCTGAATTCTACTGGCCAGGTGTTAATGGCGATGTCACACGGTTCTGTAGGTCGTGCGACGTATGTCAGAAAACCGTCTGTAAGGGAAGGGTCACAAGGGTGCCCTTGGGACAGATGCCATTAATAGATACACCGTTTAAAAGAGTGGCAGTAGATATTGTAGGACCAATACACCCGGTTACCGAAAGAAAGAATCGGTACATACTTACTCTGGTTGATTACGCAACCAGATACCCCGAAGCCGTAGCGTTACCAACTATTGAAACGGAAAGGGTAGCTGAAGCATTAGTTGATATCTTCAGTAGGGTAGGGGTGCCAGAGGAAATCCTCACTGATTGTGGTGCCCAATTCACCTCTGACCTCATGGATGAAATAAGTAGGCTGTTATCCATCAAACAGCTGAACACTACCCCATACCATCCGATGTGCAATGGACTGGTAGAGAAGTTTAATGGTACCCTGAAAAGCATGCTGCGAAAGATGTGCGCGGAACGTCCGCAAGACTGGGACCGTTATTTAAACGCTGTTCTGTTCGCGTACCGGGAAGTACCGCAGGAAAGTTTAGGGTTCTCACCCTTTGAACTGTTGTATGGTAGAACGGTTGTTGAATTTTGTATTGTATCGAGAAAGCAGTGTCAAAAGTATATCTATATTTTCTATATATATTATATGTTCGGGTCACCTTGGCAGGGACAATATCAGATTAAAAATTGATAGCATGAATGGTTTCATGTTTTTTTACAGTGAAATATGATTGCATGTGCATGACAAAGCTTAATAAGTTTGATCAGATTGGTATTTATGTGTCTACCTAGTTGGTGGACATATCTCAGGTCACAATCTTCAGTGTTTTATTTAACCTTAAATTTCGAAAAGTAAGAAAACCTAGAGAGACTTATTCGTCCTAATAATTATGTAGGGGGAAATAGTTACATTATAATTGATCTTTCCAAGCTACAAATCTTTACAAGATTCAAAGAAATGTATGCAAAAATGTATCATCAAGGACAGGGCAGTATTTAGTTGCTATATGATTGTTTGTTTATATAAAGTTTAAGAGTTGCCTCATATCTAGAATAGCAAAGTCTTTGAGTGTATTATTTGCATTACCATTAATACTTGCCGGAACAAGTTTGTTCCAAAGTACTGTTCGAATGTTGGCATGCTAATGCTTCAGTTCCTAGATTCACTAATGTGTTGCAGCATGTTGGAATAGTTCAGATGATAAACAATCAAAATAATTAAGATGTTAGCAGCATGAAATATAATATACACCACAGTACAAAATGCAAGCAAGTAAGTCAAGTCCAGCATCAGGATCATGGTTAATAAAGAATTTCTAATTAAAGGTTTTCTGTGATATGCAGATGTTAATATTATAGGAGCAGCTGAATTTATATGACATTATTTACTATATATTTTTGTCTGTATCATAAAAATTATATATATATATATATATATATATATATATATATATATATATATATATATATATATATATATATATATATATATATATATATATATATATATATATAACTAATGGTATGTAAAACGTTTTCCCATGTAATTGATTGGAAGAAGTCTGTAAGTTATGAATTTGTTCAAGTTTAAAGTTCCTTCACATTAATATTAATGTAGGAACAATAGAAAGACCACTACACAACTTTTATCAGAATATAATTGTTTTCATAGAATATTCAATCAAAAGCATATACAACAATTATATATTGAAATCATTCCAAGAATTCTGTCAGTTTGCTTGTTACTAAGATAATATCCGACAGGTTAGTGATGACTAGTCTGCTTTAGCCATTTTTGTTCAAGTTTACAACATAATTAAATGCAAGGTAGGGTATCAGATCTTCGATAAGAGGTCTGTTCTCTTCATTCTATACATTCGGCCGCTCTCAAGTGTCATAGATCATCATCCAGTGTGATTCACCAATTGTACGCTGGTGACACCCAATTATACAAGTCTAGCCACCCAACTGAAGTTGATGTTACCATCCATGGAGAAGAGAGGTGCATTTGTTATATGAAATCATGGATGATATGTAACAGTCTGCAGATGAATGATGATAAAATTGTTGCCATTCTGATCACAATACAAAGACTTTCTCATTCACATCCTTTACCTCAGACAATAAATGTCAGCAACACCAACATTAAATTCACACAGTCAGTACAAAACAGGTGTTACTCTAGACAGTACTCTCATATTGCAACAACATGTCATGAACATATGCAAGGCTGCATATCTTGAGCTGGAACGCATCAATTCCATTTGCAAATATCTTTCATTTGATGCCACTAAAACACTTGTGTGTTCAAGACTGGACTATTGTAATTGAATTGTGTCTGATTCATCTCAATATCTATTCCAGAAACTTCAAAAAACAGCTGCTTGGATCATCCTTAGAGTACCTCGATCAGAGCACACCTCACCACTGATCTTTACCCTACACTGGCTATCCATTAAATACGGAATCCCAAAAACAAAAATGTTCTCTGTGCTACGCTTCACTGACCAACTCCAGCAGTCTAACATACCTATCCTTTGGATGCATAATATAAAACAAAACTTGCTGAAATTTTCTAGCTGATTTTGTTCTCGCGATTGTGAGGTTGACAATGGAAGTCGTAACCATTAGAAAATACTAGTGTGCCATTGGATTGGTTTGTGATGATGTGCTTAATATGAAATATCTGCGTCTGAATTCACTATTATTTCAAATTCATGTTCCAGTTCATGGATATTTTTTAGCACATTGCTATTCCAGTGAATAATAATTTAAATAAATAAATCCACACAAATGAAAACCTGAACACAACAATAAGACTGACTTTGCTTCAGATGTTAAGGCAAGAATGGTTAGCCGACTGCAAGATCGCCCATGTGCGGTTCGGTTACTGGCTATCTGTTGAGAAAAATAGCTATTATGTTAGCCATTACTGCACTAGCTCAAGCGCAAATGGAATGCAGGCATTTGTGATATTGTTGCTGCGACGTAAGCAGTGTCATCAGCCACTCTGTTTCAAATGACATAGAAAGATATGTTTCTTTCTTTCCTGTCAAAAATATTTTGCACAACAAAGTACCAGTGAAAATGCCATGATATTTCTGATGTGAAATCATGGATGACGTCTAACAAGCTGCAGATTCATCATGACAAAACTGAGGCCATTCTGATCACAAAACAAAGACATTATCATTCACATC
Organism: Unio pictorum; assembly: GCA_030141615.1. Lineage (NCBI taxonomy): Eukaryota > Metazoa > Mollusca > Bivalvia > Unionida > Unionidae > Unio > Unio pictorum. The sequence goes on from JARLTB010000339.1 coordinate 18,450,114, forward strand.
CTTTACCACAAACAATACATATCAGCAACAGAAACATTACATTCACAGTCAGTGCGAAACCTAGGTGTTATTCTAGACAGTTCTCTCACATTGCACCAACATGTCATGAACATATGCAAGGCTGCATATGTTGAGCTGAGACGCATCAGCTCCATTTGCAAATATCTTTCAGTTCATGCCACTAAAACACTTATGTGTTCACTAGTACTTTCAAGACTGGACTATTGTAACTGAATTCTGTCTGATTCGTCTCAATATCTAATCCAGAAACTTCAAAACGTTCAACACACAGCTGCACAGATCAACCTTAGAGTACCACGATCAGAGTACGCCGTCTCAAACTCACGCAGACAGAGGTGAGATGTGAGTGATGTGATCCGTAACAGAGAGAGCTTTAGACTACTCGGATACTCGGGGCCCCTGGTCAAGTGCGTAAAGTTCTATTCATGTCTCATGTGTGAGGCTCTAAATATGTCTCATGCGGAAAATTATATATATATATATATATATATATATATATATATATATATATATATATATATATATATATATATACCCTTGTATTTCTGCGATAGACTCATTGTTTATTAACCAACAGTTAATTGCGGGAAAGATCCGGCAAGATGGCCGCCAGTGAAAGTAGCTAAGAAAATCTTTCCCAAAAATGTTGGTGATATTTACAGTTTGCAGTGTGATGTAGAGATTCATCTTTAGTCGAGCATCTATGTGAAGTTTTTTATCTTCAATCTATAGTTCCATTTCATCTGTGGATTATGTGTTTTTTGCAGAATTTGTAGTTTTGTGAAAGTTTTTTTTTTTTGTTTTAAATGGGTCTCTTATTTATGGTTTGTGTAACCTGGTGTTGATTTACACCTTTTGAGAAGACCCTCAAAATCATTAATCTGCATAATTTACAATTCTTGCTCACAATTTCATTGAGGCAGTTTAGAATACAATAAGTGAGCTGAACTCTCTTAACTGACAAAATGAGCAATTCAAAGAAAACTGTTCAGTCTACCTTGAATAGTAGTTTTCAGAGTGCTAAGAAGGAATCCAGTAAACCACAAACAAGGTCAACTACAAGCTCTCAGTCAGGGGATTCGACTGTTACTAATGAAGAGGTGAGTTGTGTTGAATTAATCCAGAGGGATCTACTCGAAATAAAAACTAGTATTAATTTATTAGTGACCAGAGAGGAATTAGGTGGATTAGTGTCCGACATAGTATCCAAGCTGTTTGAGAAACTGAAAATCGAACTGATGAAGGAAGTGGACAAACAAATTGTTAACAAAACAAAAGAGTTAGAGGAAAAAATAGAATCAATGAACTTCGAAAATAATCAGTTAAGAGAAGAATTAGTTGATTCTAAGAAAGAATGTGAAAAACTAAAAGAAGAAATGAAAAGTAATACAGATTGTTCCAAAGAAGCCATGAAGATTGCAAACCACAATGAGCAATACTCAAGGAAAAATAACATAAAAATTTTCAACTTGCCTGAATCACAAAATGAAAATGTCAGAGCAAAGTTTGCAGAGATGGTGAAGAATGTAACAGGTCATGAGGTAGATGAGAGAGATATTCTCGCAATACATCGGATCCCTGGGAAGAATGGTGTCCCTAAACCATTAATTGTGAAATTTTGGAATGCAGAATCCAAAGTTAACATCGCCAAGAGGAAAAGGGATTTCAAGAACAAATGTAATGTAAGAATAGTAGAAGATGTTACTAGACAAAATATGGGTCTCATAAATAGATTAACTTCCCATCCAAAAATTGAATCTGCCTGGTACTTTAATTGCGGTGTGTATGCAAAAACAAAAGAGGGAAAAAGGTACAAATTTGACCTTTTTGACGACATTAGTGAAACACTAAATCGCAATTTATAAACAAAATGATTTTTCTCCATATTGATTTTGGATACATTTGGAGGTATAGAACTTTGTTCCAAAATTGGATATGCACAGTTTTAATTTTAATTATATATATTTAAATTAGAAAAGTGATTTTCGGAAAAGGACAAAACCTGTAAAAGGTAAGAATGTTCTTATAATCTTGTATCTAAAATTTTGAAATATGCACATTGTATTTCAATCTTGAATCGATGGACAAAAAGTATTATTTCTCAATCATACTGTATTGATATTTATATTTACTAATTATACCAACACTCCAGCGTAGAACAGAGTTCATGTATCACTATATTGGGAAACATTATATATGTACCCAATGGTGCATGACACTGTACTACACTTATCGATTTTTTAAGCATTATGTGGTTATGTGTGTGAGAGTGTGTCCCAAGGTGTATGTGAGCATTTTTCATGATAATGGTTTTGTGATACATGTCTATATAAGCCCTGTGAAAGTTTTACTTAAAACAAGATTTAACAATGGATAATCAAATTAAAATTTTGTCAATGAACGTTAGGGGTCTACATAGTTCTGATCTCAAAAGAAGAGATATTTTCTGCTGGGTCAAACAAAAAAAAGCATCTATTATATGTTTACAAGAGACACATAGTACAGTTGAGACTGAGAAGTATTGGGAGGCTGAATGGGGATATAAGTGTGTTTTTAGCCATAAATCTAGCAGTAGTGCTGGTGTTGCTATCCTGTTTAGAAATAATTTTGAATTTCTTATTCTTAGAAACAGATGTGATTGTCAGGGCAGATACATTCTCTTAGATTTATTAGTTAATGGACAGAGATTCACACTAGTGAATCTATATGGTCATAATGATGATAATGCTGAGTTTTTTAAAACTTTGAAAGAGGATATTATAAATTTTGAAAATTCCTCTGTTATTATTTGTGGTGACTGGAATGTTGTTCAGGACATGGAGCTTGACTCTTATAATATCTTGCATGATAAACACTCCATGGCCCGAGCAGCAGTCCAGGACATCAAGAATCAACTAGATTTACTGGATCCTTGGAGAACAGTCAATCCTGACAGTAGAGTATTTACTTGGCATCAGGCAAGCCCTGTGAAACAGAGTAGACTGGACTATTTTTTAATCTCTGAGGACATGTTTTCAAATTGTATAGACGCCTCTATTATTCCTGGCTATAAAACAGATCATTCAGCAATAACACTCAAATTGTCTATATCTGCAGCACCGAGAGGTCCTGGATACTGGAAATTCAATTCAAAGCTATTAAAGCAAAATGAATATATTAAATTGGTAAAAAAATGTATAACTAGCACAGTAGAAGAATATTATTGTGAAGGTGATAAGAAAAACCCACTTCAGGTGAAACTAACATGTAATGATCAATTGTTTTTTGAAATCCTTAAAATGATAATAAGATCAGAATCTATTATGTATTCACAAGCTAAAGCAAAACAGGAAAAACAAAATCTCAGGAAAATGGAAGCTGAAATAAATACCTTACATGCTTTAGTGAATCAAAATAATAACCCCACTACGATGAAAGAATTGAACAAAAAACAAGCGGAGTTAGAAGAAATGAGGAAAAAAGAGGTGGAAGGTATAATGTTAAGATCTAAGGCACGATGGTATGAATCTGGTGAAAAAAATTCTAAATATTTTCTTAATCTCGAAAAGAGAAATTACACAAACAAAACAATAAAAGAGTTAACTAAGGAAGATGGAACAAGGGTAACAGATTCAAAAGAAATATTAAATCAACAGAAAGACTTTTATGAAAAATTATACCAAAGTAAAAACAAATGTAACTTTCAAACGCTTAACCACTTTTTTAACCATGATAAAAAACTCTCAGATTTTGAAAGAAGTTCATGTGAAGGTAAGTTAACGTTTGAGGAATGTGGTTTAGCACTAAAAAATATGAAAAATGAAACTAGCCCTGGTTCTGATGGATTTACGGTAGAATTTTACAAATTCTTTTGGAAAGACCTAGGCGGTTTTCTCTTTAGGTCTCTAAATACTGGATATGATATGAATCATTTTTCAGAATTTCAGTCTCAGGGGATCATAACGTGCATTCCAAAAGAAGATAAAGACAGGAAATTTATAAAAAAATTGGAGACCAATCTCTCTACTTAATGTGGATTACAAGATTGCTTCAGCGTCAATTGCTAATAGGGTCAAAAAAGTACTCCCGTTTATCATCAGTGACACCCAAAAGGGTTTTATGAAAGGGAGATTCATTGGTGAAAATACAAGATTGTTGTATGACCTGATGCAATACCTTGAGGAAAAAAATGAATTTGGTCTTCTCCTATTGATAGACTTTGAAAAAGCGTTTGACTCAGTTGAATGGGACTTTCTAGAAGCTGCTCTGAAGTCTTTTAACTTTGGAGAATCAATTTGTCACTGGTTCAGGCTATTTTGCAATAAATCAAAAAGTTGTGTCATTAATAATGGACATTTATCCCCATTCTTTAATTTGGAGAGAGGTTGTCGCCAGGGAGACCCCTTATCACCCTATTTTTTCATAATAGGAATTGAACTTCTTGCAACAGAACTAAAGAAAAACACAGATGTTACAGGCATTTTTTATAATGAAATGGAGTTTAAAATAGGGCAGTACGCTGATGATGCTTTTCTATTATTAGATGGTTCTCAGTTGTCCTTGAGGACAACCATGCAGATTTTAAATGATTTTGCTTTGGTGTCAGGTCTGCACTGCAATGTTTTGAAATCGAAAGCAATTTGGATTGGAAACAAAAAATATTCTAATGAAAAAATATGTCCAGAAATTGATATTAACTGGTCAATGTCTAATTTTAGATTGCTGGGAGTATATTTCTCTTTGAACTTGGAGGATATGGTAGAGCTTAATTATTCGATGAAGTTAAAGGAAGTTAAGAAACTGCTTGGCTGGTGGAGTAGAAGAAATTTATCCATTATTGGAAAAATTACTTTGATAAAGTCCTTGCTTTTGCCTAAATTCATTCATCTTTTTGCAGCTTTGCCAAATCCTCCACCCCATATAGAAAAGGAACTGAATACATTATTTTTCCAGTTTATTTGGGGCAGTAAAACTGAGAGAGTTAAACGTGACACACTTATTGCTTCTTTTGAGGAAGGGGGGTTAAATATGATTCACTTGCACTCATTTGTGTGTTATATAAAACTTACCTGGATTAGGCGCCTCTTAATAAACGAAAATGGCTTATGGCAAAAACTGGTTTCTGAACAAATATTTGGAAAATTTGGAGGTATGCTGTTACTTTCATTAGGAAAAACTAAACTAAAAGTAATCTCTAAATTAATTAAAAATATTTTTTGGCGTGATGTTATTTATGCGTTATCTCAATGGAAAAATGAACCATCTACTGTCAATGAATACTTGTCTCAAGATATTCTTAATTTAGTGACTGTAGATAATTTTAAATCATACACAAGGTGGAAAACAAATGGTATTATAATTATTAAACATCTTTTTGATGCACAAGGGTCTCTATTAAGTTTTGATGAAATAAAACAAAAAACAAAAACAAATAATTTCATACAGTACTTTGCTCTTATTTCAAAGATCTCTGTGATGTGGAAAAAGAAAATTAAAACTTTCTATGAAAGTGGAAATAGTTTTCTTGTAGCTTTGGACAAAACATCTCTCCTTAGGGTAAGAGCAAAGAATAAATTTATCTATAAAGACCTGATAAGAACCAAAATAATAAAGCCAAATGGTAAACAGGAAACTTGGTCCAGACAGCTAGAGTGTGCGATTGGTACAAATGAATGGACCAACTCTTTTGTTTCGGCTAGATTTTGTACAAAAGACACAAAACTGATTAGCTTTAACTTTAGATTTCTCCACAGAAATATTACCACAAACCAGTTTCTAAAAAAGATTAATTTAAGTGATAATGATAAATGTACCTTTTGTAATGAGGGAATAGAAGAAATTGAGCACTTATTTTATGACTGTTTAGTTACTGAAAACTTTTGGAAACTGTTGGTAGAATGGATACAAACTTATGACCCAAATTTTCGAATTACACGAAAAGATGTCTTTATAGGAAATAACAACTTTGACGATCTTATTAACTTCCTAATTTTGCTTGCAAAATATGTTATATACAGATCACGTTGTGCATCAAAAAGCCCAAATCTTGCCTATTATAAAAATTGTGTTTTATCATATAAAACGCTGGAAAAATATGTCGCCAAAGTGAATAACAGCAGTGACGATTTTAAAAGAAAGTGGACCCTATTATCAACTTTTGGTACATGAATTATTATTATTATTATTACTATTTTTACTTTTAAAATTTACATATTTATTATTATTATTATTATTATTATTATTATTTTTATTATTACTATTATTATTATTATTATTTTTAAATGCAATTTCATGCATCTTGGGGTTTGTATGCGAGTATGACTTTGTGTACAATAATTGTGATTGTAAGTAAGTGTCTGTGTGTGTATGTGTGTGTGTGTTGTGTAGGGAACACATGTAGAGATCAGGACACAAAAGAATTTAAGATCATGCCCCATACGCCAGGTCAGGTGGTGATGTAGGGGAATATGTAAAATCCTGATACCTTGTGTTCAATAAAAAAAAAAAAAAAAAAAAAAAAAAAAAAAAAAATAAAAGTACAATTTGTATTCTGTAATTTAAAGAAAAAAAAAAAAAAAAAAAAAACAGTTAATTGCGGTGGCAAAAACGCATTAAAGGTTGGTGTCTCAGACGAAATTGCACAGTATTTCACACATAATGAGGGTTGAGGTTCTTGTCGAATTCCGAATAGACAACTTATTGACTGACAGCTGAAGGTATATGGGTGGTGTTTGACGACACAACAGTTGCCATGGGTTGCACAACAATTTATTGGTTTTATAACGTGACCGTATGTGGTATTTCTTCTCTCAAGTACGACCAATTTAACATTAAATTTGATTGGTTGAAAAGACGTAGTAATACACTCATCATTATAACTGGTGCTTATTTATGAGACCAATCACGCTAATCTGCTTGGATCGGTAAAAATAAGCACTCATTACTAGTTCTCTGAGGGAATTTTCACGCGATAACCGTACGGTATTTTTCGTTGGATTGGCAATGTTATCAGTCACACTTTTGTGTTTACTTGCCACTTCTGGCCGTGTTATAACTGCCATCTTGGAAGGCGTGGGTAGTGCGGATCTGGAAGTTGTTCGTATTCGACTAGAAGAGGAGAAAGCCAAGCGACTTCTTCTTCAGAATGACGTTGAGGTGCTTATGCTACAAGTTGAAGAACTGAAACGCAAATGTGATCAAAGAGAAAAGCAGGGTACATAATTCTCTCTATACATAATCATTTTTTTTATCGTCTATCGTATATCTCCAATTCTGTACGGTTATATATTTCTGTGTTAGGTGTTTTTATTGTTTCCTTTTGTAACATGGATGTTTAGTTCATTTTTCCGACTAGAAATGTCGCTCATATTGTGCCCCACGGAGAATGGTTTTCACTATATACCCACAGGGACTCGCATCGTTGCTTACAATCGACCGGCCATACATGTACTATATAATATATTCGTTGCTTAGAATCGTCCAGTCATACATGTACTATATAATATATTAGTTGTTTACAATCGACCGGTCATACATATACTATATAATATATTCGTTGCTTACAAATCAACCTTTCATACATGTACTATATAATGTATTATTATATCGTACAAGTATGACCGTTCGATTGTACGCAACGATACGATCCCCTGTGTATTTACCTAGTAATTAGTCTTTTAAATGTCAATTCAGAAGAAGGATGCAATAATGAATGCTCTGATGTACTTTACCTTCATGCAATGGAATTTCCTTAAATCACATCTGAGGCGTAGCTGGAGTGGGGGTATAGGTTGTATTGAGTGATGTGATGTTATCGATGAACATAATGGGTTTCGGAGTTCGGGAGGGGGGTGTCCTAACAAACACTCTAGCTACGCCTCTGAAGCACATATACATCAATAGACCAAAAACTTATCTTACTCGAGTCCAATATAATGAATGTGAATGTAACAAATAATGATGGAAAGTGTATAAACAACACTAAAACCTACTATACTACGATTATTAGACATTGTTCTACTCACTCAACTGTTTCTCGCGTATATCATAATTATTTAGATATTAAATAGGGCCTTTTAAATATTTCGAACTTTAAAATAGTTTTTGCTTCGATGAGATAAACGATCATTTTATATTGCAGGTGCTTATGTGAATGTATCTTTGGTAACCAACGGCGTTGCCTTCACTGCTACACTCTCTTCACTCACAAAGTACGTATCCGAACAGACGGTGATATTTGACTATGTTAAAGTCAATGAGGGAAACTGCTATGATTCCTCTACTGGAAGATTCAAAGCTCCTGCGAGAGGTCTTTATTCTTTCTCTCTAACCGTAGTGACGGGAGGACTTCCGCAGCAAGTTCATTTAATTATTATGAAAGACAATGAGGAGATCGGAAGGGTATATTCGGGAGACGGGACAGGGTCAGTCATGGTTGTGACTGTCATGGACAAGGGTCAGGTGGTCTATGTCAAGGAAAGACCTGGCCATTCCGAAACTGTCGCCGGAAACCACTGGTCGACATTCACTGGCCTACTACTCGATCGATATGATTAGGTACAATGCATGTATATCAACGTCTTAACATAGAACTTTGAAATAAATTGTTTATAAATTTGTTTTGAATCGGATTGAATTGGACTTTTTTAAAACTTTAAATGCTAATCTGCCTTAACACATCAATTGTAATGTTTTAATAAAATTACTAGAAGGTTTGATTGACTGTGTTTAGACATTGTGTACTGTAACCTAGAAATGGTAATAAAATATGTGTACCCATTGTAGTGAATTTTCAATAGTACCCGAATACCATATTTCTTATCGTGTAGTCGGACGATTTCTTAATATTGCTCATTCACAACACAAAGATAAGCATGTATAACCCTGATGAGGTTCATCTCTCGTACCTACTTCTTGGAATGATATCTTGAAACCATTTGTTTGTCATTTCGAATGATATGTTGAAACCATTTGTTTGTCATTTCTATAGCGCCACCTCTGACAGCACATTTTACGACTGGAGATAAAACACAGATCAAATCTTTGTATTCATGCAGACTGGTGAGCTAATAAAAAGTACAGTCTCATATCTTAGCCAACGATGGCTTACGAACCATGACTGGAAAATGTTTTGATGCATATTTATAAATTTCTCGTACAGTTATTATTACTATATACACAAGGATAGGAACACCAGAGATCGAGTGAAAGTTTTTTCCTGGTCAAGATGAATAATAAACCTCACTTACAAGCATGTTGATGCAATTATAATTGTCTGATGTCATTTAAACTGGCAACAGCATGAACATATCGAAACACTTGTATGTACATGTTAGTTCTAATTTTTTAATTCCATAACGTGACACATACATTGCTAACAATTGTTTGAGGTACGGCACTATGGGATTGCTGTACTATCTAACTGTCTTGAGTGAAGATGTGACAGCGGCCGCTTAGGGGTCATGTTTTGGTTACTTTTGAATTAACCAATGGACTACAGCTTTGATAAATTTGAAAGTAAAGTTAGTTAAATCGATAGGCTCAGACTCATGCTTTACAGTCATACTGCCCAGTCTCTCCAAAGCGAAGATATAAGACGTTATCTGATTGGCTGATAAAATTAGTGAGTATATTTTTAACGTTGGTCACCAGAACATGACCACTAAACGGTCGCTGTTTGATTTTCACGTATGACAGAGGCATTCAGATTTTCAATCAAGTTGGTACTTACACAGAAGGTTTCAAGAAAAATGCTGTTGGTAGTTAATAATTATGATTAAAGTAAAATATGATTGTAGGATAGGGAAATTAGTTTTTGATATAAACTATACTAAATTCCGTTTTTCAAAAAAGGGAGCTAACTGATTTCTCTGGAAATATATACCATAAGAAATTAATGTATTTTTTTCCCAACGACGTTTCCGTAGGAAATAACTATAACTGTACGCAACAGTTGCTTGAACCTAAAACTAATTTAATTTGATCGTTGTCGCTGATGATGTGCTACTGGATGTAGGAGAAGAGATCTGACTGGACCAGAGTTTTAAAATTGGTACATAGAAGGGAAACGTTTCTCATGAATTAGCCGCAGTATATTAGCGTGGTCTTAATAGAAGTTTCCACTTGGATAGAACGTAAATACAATCTGACGTGTCCTGCCGGTATTATCAAGAAACCAAGTTCATTTGGCTATATATTAACATTAATGTGTGTGGCAATTAACGTGTTAGTGTGTGAACTATATTAACAAATCCTCACAGTATAAATTTAAGTTCAACTCCCATATTGCCCGTTTTATCAGCAACTTAGGGTGACTTCTCCTTCACAGAGCTTTGTAGATTTATTCGTGGTTATTGATTATACTAAGTATTACCTATCCATATTTAACCCGTCAAGTACCTCTTTATTATTGTTAGTAGTAGTAGTAGTCATATATATATATATATATATATATATATATATATATATATATATATATATATATATATATATCATCATCATCATTTTCATCATCATCATCATAATCATAAATCCTCTCTGCGCCGTCTGGTGTTTGAGGCGAAAGCAAGGGAGCACCATATTTTGGTCTATCGGCTGCTGTTGCAGGGGCGGTTTGCGGTGTGAGACCTCTAGTCTTAAGTTCTCGCTCCACGGTTCGTCGCCAGATCTCTGGGTTTGCCACGTTTCCTTTTCACCTGTGGGGTCCATCTTAGTGCCACCCTTGATAATGAGTCAGGGGGCATCCTGCAGACGTGACCGAGCCATCTCCATCGACGAGTTGCAACGATCGCAGCGATGGTGCTATAGTGGGTAATCAGTTCCTATTTATGTTGAAAACTTCGTGAATTTACCTACCGATATAGTGGTTTCATAAAATAAAATGAATTTTTCGATTTTGAAAACGAATCATGAGACAACTATGAATTTCTTCCAGATTTCAAAGAAATATGCTATTTTAGTCACACCTATGAGAAAAGTTAAAATTTGGTTTTTGGCGATAATACTAATTTGTTTGAAAGAATCAACTATTATATTTGTTTACCATGCTGTAAATACATCTAGTGGACCATGTTATAAATACATCTAGTGGACCATGTTATAAATACATCTAGTGGATCATGCTGTAAATACATCTAGTGGACCATGTTATAAATACATCTAGTGTATCATGCTATAAATACATCAAGTTGACGTTGTCCAGGCGTGTTTTGGTGCATGCAAAATATCATAATATCTCTAGTTTGCGTTCCATATCATAAACAAGTATTTTAGAAAGTAAACTATTGCATAAATAGGTAAATTGGTACGTCTGTGTCTCTAAAATACTACTATTGATACTACTACTAGTACTACTACTACTAATGATACAAAACAAGAGGTTTTGCATCTGGTGATCGAAAGCTTACAAGTTTTAACGTATTCCTTGTCGCAATCTGATTTGTTAATAAGTGAATTGTTAAATAATAACTTTGAGGTAGTTATGTGATAATGAGTATTCGCTCAAGATGCGTGTATAACTGAAATAAGGTAGTTGTCAAAAATATAATTCCACATATTATTCATACATAGAATAGCCAATACGAAATCGCGTTTCTTCTTTTGGAGTAAGATGTAAACGGACAGCGCTGGCACACCACACCATTTTATAGTTTTTCTGTTTAGCTTTGTCTTTCCTAAAACAAGTAACGTAAGGTTTACAATATCCTGATCCAGAATTATATTTTACATTCCCTGTCTAGCCTATGATTTAAAATTTCAAATATACTGTCCATACTGGGAATGTTATTGCGAGTAGATGACGAGCTCTGATGCAGTGCCTTGTGTAACGATCATTCCGTTTTTCTGTTGGCTATGTGGTGAATATCATCACACACAAATTTTAAACGCCTACTGCGACCCCGAAGCCCTCTAAGATTTTGCTAGTTGACGGCAAGAGGCTCATATCGCACGAGGTTCTAGACTTTCAACTTGGAAAAGGTAACCGATAAATATCACACCCATTCTACCAAGACGTGGCTTCAGGAACTGAAGGCATCTTCCAGCCAATCACGTTTAAATCACCCGACACATTTCTGAGTTGGATACAGTGCCCAGCACCTCTGCTGATGTGTCTAAAATCAGAGAGTTTTGCTGAATCAGACGCCAAAAATTATTTCGTATTCAACTTCCCAGCTTTTCAGGTTATATACACTCAGTAGTACTCATTTATTGGGGGAAATACCACATGCAATGGAGGTCAACATTTATTTCTTATCAGCGGTGAATGTCACCAAATGAGTATTTTACCTTTGTTATGATAGTCTTGATTTTGTTCGTTTGTTTAAGTTAACCTCGCTTCTGAATATTTCATCTACATCTAGGTCGTAAAGTTACACCACGGTACAAAAGCTGCAACCACCTCATCATTAGTGGAGTCTCTTTATTACTGGTAATCAACCATGGTGTCGCCTGGAGAATCAAACGTCTTTTTGCCGTAAATAGGAAAGAAATGCAATGTGCGCTTGAAATCTGTGGCCCGCTATCTAGTCTTGAAAGGTGTTCTTGACATTATGCAGGGCGGATTGTAAAAAGTCGTGTCGCCTGTTCATGGATTGTCAAACGCTTTTACTCTCACTATTATCTTACGTGATGTGACATCTGTCTTGAAAAATATTATGGTGTATGTTTGGTTTGCAGAAAATGGCTAAAACCATATACAGAGTCCAGTCGCTCTAGCCGTCAAGAGTATTGACTCTGACACTCACCTGAAGCCAAAGTTTCTTGACGCGGAATGTAAACTGTTCCTCAAGGCCAATCAGGGTTTTATAGATGCTGCTCAAAAAGAATTTAGGTGTGACATCGGCATCATGATATCAATATCGGGACGTTACGTAGATGCTTAGCGGGCTTTAAAGCGTGGTTTTGCGCCTGGTTAGCTGTCTTGACAAATGCCCATTTACAATTAGATTACCGGTCATCTACATGAAATATAATTTGTCCGTCTTGAACTGTACTCCCAACATGCAGCAAGACTGTATGAGTTGGTTATGTTATTAGCGACGACGTAACTATTGTCTTCGGCCTGTACGATTTGAGATGATATATGTCGATCGGTTTCTTTCCTCTCGGAAAGCTTGTATTTTTTTCTTACACTAAATCTTAACTAGATCCTGTCATTAACTTTAGTTCAATGCGACTGTAGTCTTCAGTCTTTAACACCAATACACCTTTCGTATTAAGCAGGGGATCTAAAACGGTTTGATGGCTGGGTACCATTTCTTAACGCTAGGATAATATGCATGTGTAATTAATGACTCAATGTGTATATATAATTGCACACTCCAGATTATGCGACCGCTACTCCGGCTTAAATTGGGTGTGTGTTTTTAGCCAGATAAAGACTTAAAGGGACGAAGGTGTTCTTTTGGCATTACGCCCACTGACTTGGAAATGAGAGAAGCACCATTTCTTTGAAGAAAGACAGTAGCTCCAGCAGCAGAAAAGGCGACCCCACATCGATTTAAAAGCATCTATTTGCAAATCTAACACTTCCTACAAAACCGAAAAAAATAACGGCAAAGAAAGAAAGAACCAAAGCGTCTAACTAACCGAGAGTTTCTCCTACAGGTTAGTTAATTTGGTTACTATTTTTTGTCGCTTGATTTTATTACTATGCATGTAATTTCTATCCGATGACTTCTCATCGAGGTCACTCCATTTCTGCTGCTTTGAATTAAATCATTCTCTTCACCGAATATTTTATCAAGACCGATTCGATATCTTGGTCTAGGATCGTGTAAATTTATTGTTATAAATCCGTGATGGGTTGACTTAGCACGACTAAAAAAAATTCTAAAAAGATTATAAACCATATCTCCGCTACACCAGGTCTGAACATATAAAAACGCATTAACGTTATGTTGATATTGCAAGCAGATACAAAAAATTAGAGCCATTATCAACAAAGACAGCAACAGAAGTAGCTTTTGCGTTTGAACGAATTTATCAACGAGGACCATTGATCCCGACAAGGAATTTCAAGGTGTAGTATCATCGCTAATGAAACAAGATTCTGTCAAGATACGATGAGGACATAATGCAATACACCTTGATCAGGCAATAGTTGAACGATGTAATCGAACACTTACTGAGCGGTTAATTGGATATCAATATGCGAAAGAAATAATTGAAGACAAAGCATCTCGAGAATGGGTTGCAAGATTACCAGGTGTGGAAAATGCATTAAATAATGAAATTACTCGAACAACCAACATGAAACTCATTAATGCAATCACAAAAACATGTAACCGTAGAACGAAATGATTTCTTGAAAAAAAACCAGTATTACTTAATGCTACTGTCAGATGTTTATATGAACCGGGTGAACTTGAAGGTGGTAAGAAAAAGAGCGACTGAATCTATTTGGAGTGTTACCACACACAAAATATCTAAGATAGTAAGATCTCCTGGTAGACCTGTAATCTATAGATTAGATTCAACTGCTCCTCAGCGTCGATTTACACGTGAACAGTTGCAAGTAATACCCGAGGATACACAATTACCACAACGATCAATTAACTAGCACCTCTACGTCTATTACATTTAACACAGGTCAGCATCGTATTGTCACGTGTATGAGCGCGACTACTATCCTTCCTATCAACAAGAAATTGTCTTGGATGTTTACTCGAATATTGCCATTGCAGTATAAAATTATAGCTCGCACAGTGAATATTCTACTGTTGTTTCAGTATCATTATAAATTCAGTATTAATATCAAAGTCTATAATATTTTTCTTGTCACTTTGTTTATAACCAGCGAGTTTTGTTCTTACTATGTCATCGCTAACAATTTCGTTGATTTTGTCAGTAATATTTAAAATAACTCTCCGAAGCTGAGATATTCTTTTAACTCGTGATACTGCGAGATAGACTAAGTTTGACCACTCGATGTGATCATCAATAATCCAAACAATTGCATCAGAGATTGTTAACCCCTGAGTAGAATGTATCGTAAATGCGTATCCTAGCGTCCATGGATATTTATCCGCTAACCTATCCTCGACAGCACTGATATTAACGAAAATAATCATTTAACACGAGATTCTGTTTCTGTCTGTCCTGGAATTTGAACCTCGATATTCTGTCGTCGTGTATCAGTTGGTCTATAACATGACGGTAAGAGCAATTCTGAAAACTTGTCCATCTTTTTTCCAAATATTTGCGCTGAAGTGTGTCCATCAATATCTTTCTACGTGCCAATATTAAATCGTTTGGTCTCCATTTATCCCAAAAATCAATTATGAAAGTTTCTAAAATGATTTAACACGCTATTCCACATTCAATTTGACATTGGTCGAGTCGATATATCTAATCGATAAGTATCCACAATTTCAACATCTGTGGATTTAGAATAATCACATAACATTTCTATTTTTATTCTCCGTGATCCCCACAGCCCATCAGCGTTTGTAAAACTTAGCCATTTATTCTGTATATTACTATCGATATAAAATGAATATGTTGCAACTCTAGCTGCGGTGTCAGGGAATCTATTTATTAATGATAGTAAGTTTATAGAAAGATACGCGAGCATAGACGATTTTAGATGTGTATTTCGAGGAGAGACGTCATCGATATAACCAACAATTGTACCGAACTTCTTCTCGACAGACACGTACGCATTCTCTCGACTTACAAGTATTTTTCTAACTGTCGCATCTGCGATTATAAAATCATACTCAGCATCATCTAAGATTAGTCGTGCATAATGTTGCACCACCTTAAGTAAAGTTACCGATTATTCTTCTACCGAGATCTTTTACGGCGCTATCACTGATTTGATGTCAACGTTCAAGTATATCCTTAGATTGCTTTCTAATATAGTCTTCGGAAAGATCAGGAAAATTGTCTTTGTAATCGTTAATAATCTTATCAAAACTAGGTTGTCGTGGTTGTGGTAACCAATGCTCACTCTTATATGATATAATTATCTCTCCGACAATCAGCGATATCAGCATTTTACAATCATACATATTACGTAAGAAATCAATTGGTGCCCAGTATTTCTTAAACCAAATATAACCAATCGGATGCAGTCCATTAGCAAATTCAAATGATATAATACACGCGAATTCGGTTAGATTAAAATCGGGTCACGATGCGTTTCTTGATACTCGTGTCATCTCGTGCGTGGGGTTTCCAAACCGTGCAAAATAAACATGGCACTCACCCATTCCGAGAAAACGTCCAGGATAACACTCGACCATATGAACCGAAATAACATCTTTATAATCATATTTAATAACCCATAATCCACCGTGTCCGTATTTAAAGCAACTTTATTGTACTTGATCAAGAAATTCAAATCATTTTGGCTTACACGAATTCTTTTCCCGATCAAAGTGAACTGCAACTGACGGAACTGTAAAACAATTTGTTAGTAAGTGCTCAATACTCTCTGTTGAATATATCTGCGTGAGTTTTTTCATTTCTTCATGAAGAGATTATCGACGATATATTTCACCGTTAGGTCTTACAAATTGATCAAACCTACAACCTGGTTCATCGTCGGAACTCTGAAATAACATTACTGATATAGGATCGTTTTACTTAAAGCGTAAATAAAATCAAACATGTTTTTCCTAGATGTTTCTGTTGGGATAAAATCTTACAGTTCGATCTCGTGGACATATTATTACTGCGTTGGTCCACGCGTGGGATTTATGATCAATGATATTCATTAGAGCTTCTCCTCTTTTTAAAAATTGTCTCGATTCTTATAAAATCTCTCCTGTTATAGTTTTTACTCTTATTGGAAATTTTTAGTATCTTTTCTAATTTTGATAGATCATTAATTGTAGCTCCGGTGTTTTTGACTAAATCAGCCCACTGGTTTATTGTTCTACGTCGTAGATCCGTCAGACCGTTTCCACGCATCGCTTTTATAAAATAATCTGTTACTCGCTCATCGACACAATTTATCCTTGAAAATTTGATTGGTTTCAAATTATCAACACTGGGTTTTTCATTTATCGGATAGATTCCATAAATATCCACAGTTACAGGATACTCTCGCTCATAATACGGTTAGTCAATACCAGTCAATATTCCTGGTTAGGAATATTTACTCAGTTAGATAGTTTTTTTTATTAGCAAGGATTGGATCATATTTATGACGAATAAACCAATTACTGTTTCTGCTAGTACAATATATTTTATTGTGAAAAAAGAATTCCGATTATCGAGATAGGTATTTATCTTTGCTGCTTGTTTGTCATTCATGGTGGCATTAACACTATTATTAATTCGGAATGTTGACCATACGTGAGATGCGCCACCTCCGCTAAACTCCTTCTTGGCATCATAAATTACTTTAATTACATTTTTATTCTTCGTATCAAAAAGACTTTTTATTAGTAAAGGAGGAGGTATTCTATCGAGATTAAATTTCGTTTTCCAAGGCTTGATTTTCGATAATATCTCAAACTCCTACATGCTATAATTAAGTCAAGAATTTAAATAAAAAATATTATATATACAATGACTGAAACAAAAAATCAGTGCAAGTGGTTGATGATAGGGTCTTCAACTCCTTGCAAGAAATCACGTATAAATGAATTCTGCGCATATCATTCACAAAGTGTGCGGCTAGGAATTTTTGGTCTGAAACCTTGTTCAGCTTCATGTGCATTGTGGTCGTAAGCTATATCGAGAGCTTAAACGGTATTATGATCATAAAAATAACAACCTTGACAGAGTCAAGGATAAAATTATAAGAACCCAAGAAGAGTATATATATATATATATATAAGCCAAGAATTTGTAAAGCATCCCACGATCAATAAATATAAAGGATCTCGTGATGGTGTAATCAGACAGTTGAAAAGAACAGTGTGCACACTGTCAATAATACTGATTTTCTAAGATTCAATGCTGGCAAAAATATATTTTTATCACCGAATAATATACGAATGTTTCAATGGGGTGATCGAAGATGGTAATGTGATCGATCACATTAATGGTATTAAAACCGATAATCATTTCTCTAATTTCAGATCTGTAATAAAAATTCAGAATAAAAAATACGGGTTTACAGGAAGGTATAAAAAAAAAAATTGCGAGGACTATTAATCCATCACAAAAAATGGTGAAGAAATAATATTTAAATCGGTGTCAGCAGCAGTTACATATTTTGATATGAATCCGAAAAGGATATGTTTTGTCCCAGAAAATATTACCAAATCCTCCTTCTCTAAAATATATAGATAAAATTCGGTTTGATTATATAGACTAAACAGAGGCTGACAAATGGTGGGTAATTACTGTCATGAGTCCTTATTCAGTAAGTCAGAGTTATCTCGCTTGTTACTGTCAACCTTGAAGGGTATTTTTGTTTGTTAGTAGAATATCTGACTCATCATTCTAAATTTTGTCAAGCATGGAGTTAACTATAATGTATATTAACCAAGACGGTACAAAGCCAACAACTGTTTTTACTCACCTGTAATCACTCTTGAATACACCACTTCTAGACTGACTGATAAATTTTCATGCCTCTCTTATAGTCCCGATAAAACCCACACAGAGAATTCTTCAGAAAATTGGCAAGAAGTGGACTAATTTATCAGTGAGTCAGTAATGTTAAGTTTCTGTTACTTGTTTTAAGACATCGAATCGTAAAGGTAAGAAGAAAAAGTTAGTACTATTAACGCTTTAACGAATACTCACAATATTTCTGATATATGAACAAAGACATGAAGAATACACCCCTTCTAGACTGACTGATAAATCGAGTTATCTCAGATTTACTGCTGGAAAAAAAGATATTTCTGTCACCGACTAATATACGAATGTTTCAATGGAGTGATCAAAGAAAAGTCGAGTTATAGGTTTAAATTTTAATGTGAGAGTCAAGCACATAAAACACGCACAGATTGGCAAAGGTCTGATTAGAATCATTATTTCGGGAAAGACTAGGGTGGCCGTGCACATTCCTTGACCTAACTCTGCATGTCGTCACTCGTTTCTCCTCCAGTACCTCCTTTCCCCTTAGTCTTTGTTTGACCCTTATCTGGTTTTGGTTTGGGGCATTCCTGCTGGTGCTTTTTCGTTTTTTGTTTCTTGTTCCACTACCTTTTGATTTTATAGTCTTGTCCTCCATCACACTACTAATAAATCTGATTAAAGTTAGATCTCCACTGTAAAATATAAAGATCTGTTAGCGACCGCTTACGGTCATGTTCTGGAAACCTGTTGTTATTACCATAATTAATAATTTTACCAACTAATCACAAGAAGTCTTTTGTCTTCTCGTTTTGAGACTGAGCAGTGCGGACGAAACACATAACTGTGAACCGAACTATTTGATTCACTTTACGATTTTTAAAAGCTACATTTCCGTTGGTTAATTCAAAGATCACCAGAACATTATCCATAAGTGGTAGTCATAATATTTTCATGTAGGACAATGGAGATCTGATTTCAATTAAATTGCTTCACTTTTTAAACCATCAGGTGTTGTAGTCATCTCAATTTGGTCCGGTCACGAGGTGCTCTCCACCCTGTAGAATGCAACGGTTTATTTTGACTTTACAATTTTCAATGGTCTGTCATTCTGTCAAATGGAATACGTAGAAGCAAAATACACATCTGGGGTTCTATTCTATTTCTAGAACATGTTTTCCTCTCTCATTTTGGTGGTGATAGAAGAGTTATATTTATGCATTTTGGTGGGGATTTAAAGGTAATTGTTTATTTTTGAGAATATCAGTTCTGAGAGTGATTAGTTCTCTGTGTATATTTCGGCGACAGTGTACAGTGTGTACTTAGGCCTTAATAATGATCCGGAAGTGAAATCTGTGTTCTGTTTACATGCTGCTCTGTTTACAATGCAGGCACTCTAAGAAATGCCGGTGAACCTTTGACAAGAACTTTACCGTGAAGTCATCTTTGGAGGTAGTTTAGATTAACATATGATTTGTTTTGACTGTCACACAACGGAAAGGTCAGTACTGAGAAATAAATGTAGACAACATATAGTAAAATGAATTGTGATGTTTGTCCATCTGTATATAGTCTACTGATGGATTAAAACTGAATTGGAGGTCATACCCAGCACAACCCAAACCACGTGACATATTTCAGACATGGTGTAGTTTGTATCTACCAATGACAATACTGAACTGTGGATTTATTTGTGTTACCTGCCTATATTATTTAATATAAACTGTATATTAACATTGTTCCGTTTAAGATTGTATCATGTTGTATTTTATGTTTACATTGATTTGGAAGGGTTTATCTTTCTGGTGTTTTTGTGCAATTCATTTAACACTGTCTCGAACATTTGCCTTATATCTGCAATAGATTTCTATTATTGAAGTGATGTGCCGTAAGCTGTTACAGCATATATATTATAAGGCAGTTCATATCATGTGACGTTCAGATTGAAGTATTGCAATAACAGATTTTCATACAAACAAATCATCACTCAAATGGATATGCTATCGCGCAGGATAGATGACGGATTTAAGATTTTGTTGTTGTCGAAAAGAATGGAGAGAGACATAAAGTACACCCCACTAACCCCGCCTCAATTAATAAAGAGACAGTTAGAAGAAATCAGTTTACCAATATTTTGAGCAGTATCTCTTTTTTTTTTTGTAAAATGAGGTATAAATTTCCCTATAAGTGAAATTTAGATATTGCGGCATATTGACATTTCGTAGCTTTACATATCCAGCTCTGCTGACATCCGTCTCTAAGGCTAACGTACTATAATGTTAATGTGGAGCTGCTTAAACTCATCTTCTAGTCCTCCATTTGTGGTATGAGGGACTCGGGATCATGTTGTGTTTCCAGCAGCTGTTGCTGTCACAGAAAGAAAAGTATTGTGATTTTTTTTGTTTTTCCTCTACCCGCTCCTTTTACGCATCATCTACTTGCACGTCCAAGACTTCCCTCACCAACTGGTTTACCAGTTTGAATGTCATCACTTTCTTCTTAATGGTGTTTTTTTAATTGCTTGTATTTGTATTTCTTCAAAACAGTCAAAGAGGTGCGTTACTCTCATTATTTTGGACTTTGGATTCATAAAATAAAACAAAACTTGCTTTAAATTTTTGATTTGAGTTTTTCTCTTGCGGTTTTGACGTTGACAATGGATTGCGTAACCTGATGATAATTACAAACTTGGTGAATAAATGTACTCAACTAAATTCTAAAATGTCTGAAACGTTCTCTGACAAGTCGAAATGTAAGGAGTCCAACTGATCTTCGGAGTTGTTCCAAAAACATGTCGGTGTTGAATTTGCTGATGCGCATTTAGTTTCGAAAATAATAATGTGCCATTGGCCTGGTTTCTGATGATGTGCTAAGTATTTGGATGAATCACAATAATATAATAGGAAATGTCTTCGTCTGAATTCACAATTATTTCAAATTAATGTTCCAGTATCTACTCCAGAAACTTGAAAACATTCAAAACACAGCTGCACGGATCAAACGTAGCAGCAGAGGGGGCGAATCGGACGACATTTTTAACCTAGCATTCAATGGATTACGGCTTAAAACAATGAAATCAGGCCAAAAATCAATGAAATCAGGCCCAAAAAAATCAATGAAATCAGGCCCAAAAAAATCAATGATCAGGCAAAAAATAATAATGAAAAATCAATGAAATCAATGAAATCAAAAAAATGAGTAAAAACTTTTCAACCGAATATTTGATCCAGTCCGATACGATATCGTGTTCGAGGGTCATGTAAATTTATTGTTACAAATCCGTGTGGGGCAGACTGAGCATGACTAAAGAAATTTCTAAATTGATTGAAGTCCATATCAGAACACCATGTCTGCTAAATATTTCGTAGCGTATGTGTATCAACTCCATTAAACACACACAACACATTACAATTATCTCTGATCACTTTTGGTATTTGTGTGTAGCGTTGAGTGACATAGATCACGTCCGTGCTTTTATGCCTGCCTCTGGAAAAAATCCTTGCAGGATTTTTTTGTTTATCTAACATTACATCGTCGTATACAACTAAATTGTTGATACTTCCATCGAGGTCTTCTACTGATGGTGCTTCGTCAATATCGGTTATAAAATCAATAATATCCTCGCCGGCAATCTCTGAAGCGTTTTCATTAAAATCTTTTAGCACTTCATAGCATTTTTGGTCGTCTACGCTAGGGGCAATTAAATACAACTTATCCCACTTCATCCATCTCATTATTAAATTGAGCAACAATTGCGTCTTGCCGGATCCAGATGGTCCGATTATAATTGCGCGGATAGAGTTTGGTAACGCTGCATGATGCTTAACCGGTTCTCTTGTTTTAGTCGCTGAAAAATCAATTATATTCATATCTCAATACATAAATTATGGATCTATATTGTGTGAAGTGTAAGGCGCGTACTGGCACAGATGACTTGACGACGATTACAACAAAAAATAACCGATCAGCGCTTTCTGGTAAATGCGTACAATGCGGTACAAAGAAATTTAGATTTGTTTCCCTTGGTGAAACCAAGAAACCCAAGGAACCTTTAAAAAAAAACGAGGAGGTGATATCGCTGCCAAATTAGCAAAACTCCCTGGAACCCCATGGGCAAAATACCCCGGAGAAAAACACCTTCCAGGATATAGCTACTGTGGCCCCGGAACACGATTAGATATCAGACTCAATAATCAAAATCAACCCAACCCCGGTGAAGAACCAATAAACGCCATTGATAAGGCCTGTCACCTTCATGATGTCGCTTATAAAAGCAGCAATTTGCAACACAGGCATCTAGCAGATGTGAAATTAATTCATGCGTTGAATGCCATTCCTGATAAATCCTTTAAAGAAAAATTGGCTTCCTTTTTGATAAAATCGGCAATGAAAAGCAAATTGATGTTAGGTGCTGGTAATTATTAACAACATGGAATCTATTTATTATTCCCCAAGAGGATACTGGAAGGGTAACGCTGCAATCAGTAAACTCGCTAGCGCCGCAAAAGTGAAAAAAAACCACTGCGGCTAATTGGTTATCCAAACAGGCACTATGGCAAATTTATCTACCACCGCCTAAACAAATTCAATTCTCGCATTTTGATGTGACTGTTCCTAATGAAGTTCATCAGGCTGATCTATTATTTTTGCCACATGATCGTGGTTACAAATACGCATTAACCGTAGTTGATATTGCAAGTCGATACAAAGAAGCAGAACCGTTAAAAACAAAATCGGCCACTGAAGTGGCTTCTGCGTTTGAAAGGATTTATCGAAGGAGCCATCTGCACTGGCCAAATCTGTTACAAGTTGATCCGGGCAAGGAATTTCAGGGTGCAGTGTTATCTACAATGAAATATCACAATGTCGCTATCAGACGAGGGCACACTGCGCTACATCGTGATCAGGCAATTGTAGAACGATTTAATCGGTCTCTTGCTGAACGGTTATTTGGATATCAATACGCAAAAGAATTCATCCAAGAAAAAAGATCCCGTGAATGGGTTAAGAGATTGCCAGGTGTAGTTACCGCACTGAATAACGAGATTACTAGAACCATCAACATGAAACCTATCAACGCGATTAAAAAGAAGTCGATACCTAAAATGGAAATTCAAAAAGATTTCAAAGAACCAATTCTTGGTAGTAATATCACTGTGAGGTATTTATATGAACCAGGAGAGCTTGAAGGTGGCAGAAAAAGGGCTACTGATCCTATTTGGAGTATTACTGCACATAAGATATCTAGTATAACACGATCTACGGGTAGACCTCCAATATATAAACTGGATTCAACTGCCCCTCAACGGGGTTTTACTAGACAACAATTACAAGTGATACCTGAGGATACTCAATTACCACCGCATGGGCTTAACTAGCACCGTTGCGTCTATTGCACTCAAGACAAGTCAACATCACATTATTTCTGACATGACCGAGACTATTATTTTTTCTGTCAACGGTAAATTGGCGAGGATCTTTATCCGAATACTGCCAACGCATTATACAATTGCAACTTGCGCAGTGATTATTCTGTTGTTTTTTCAAAGTGATTATTAATTCAGCATCAATATCAAATTCTCGTTGTTTTTTTTTTGTCTTGTTGTTTGTAACCGGAGAGTTTTTTTATCAATAATATCATCTATTGTGGTGTCATTATCATCACCAATGATTTCATCATCCAGGACAATTCTTCGAAGTTGATTTATTTTTCGTACTCTGGATACTGAAAGATAGACTAAATTCGACCATTCTATGCGATTATCTACCATCCAAACAATTGTATCTGATATAGTCAATCCTTGCGAAGAATGTATTGTTGCTGCGTATCCTAGCGTCCATGGGGATTTATTAGCACGCAATGCATCTTCAACGACATTGATATCAACCAGCACAATATCATTTAATACGAGAATTTGTTTTTCATTCTGTCCTGGAATATCAACTCCAATGTTCTGTTTTCGTGTATCCGATGGCCTATAACAAAGAGGCACTGGAAGCGTTGCAAATTTTTGTTTATGCAATTCAAATAATTTCATCTGAAGTGTGTCTCTGACTATTTTTCTACTTGCAATGATCAAATCATTTGGTCTCCATGCTTCCCAAAACTCATTCATTGGAGTTTCCGAAATTATTTCACGGGCTATTTCACACTGGATTCTATCCGGTTGTAATCTAATTAGTTTCTTAAATTCTTTTAATTTTTCATCAAGTGATCTATGATCGGTATCAATTTCTTCATAATAGTCTACAAAACCCTTTAGCCATTCATGGGGGGATGCACCGACAAATGGTGGTGGTTGGCCGTGATCACCGCACATGACGATTTTTGTAGTTTTCAATAACAACCACTCAAGAAATATTTTTAATACATCTTCTGACACTGTGTCTATTTCATCCCAAATAATAATTTCAGGAATAAATTTCTCTCCCATGCGCTCAGGAGTCCACTTATCTCCCTTCCATCGGAAAAAAACTATGATAGGTACAGGCATTTACCCCTCTCTGTATCATCTCTCTTGCAAGTCTGTGTGTTGGTGTTAGCACAATCATGTTTGACTTGGAAACACGATATAACTCAATTGCCCGGGTTGTTTTTCCTGACCCACCACAACCGTTTAAATAAACTGTTTTATATCTACAGATTGGATCAGAAATCGGTGGTGCACTAGAAAATTCTGAACACTGATTGCTTTCTAAGTAATTATTTTCAATTGTAACATCTGCTGATTGAATATAATCATGAAGCATTTCCTTCTTAATTCTCCATGTCCCCCAATTCTCATTGCCAGTAGCCTTAAAATCAACCATTTTGCTGTTTATGTAAAATGAGTCAGTGGCAACTCTAACTGCGGTGTTAGGAAATTTATTGATCATCGAAAACAGATTAATAGAAGCATAACCGAGCATAGAAGCTCTCAAATGTGTGTACTGCGGATTGCATCCATCAGTGTAAGTAACAATTGTACCCAATTTGGTTCCATTGGACATAAATGCGTCCTTACGATTGACATATAGCCCCCTATTCGTTAAATCCGTGATTACAAAATCGTATTCAGCATTGTCTATAATCAATCGTGAAGAATATCTCGTATTGTCATCTTTGCCACCCTGGGTAAATTTTCCGATTATTCTTCGTCCAAGATTTTTTGCTTCATTGTTTCTGATTTCAAATAACTGTTTGGACCAATTCATGATTTGTTGTTCATTAAAATCAGGAAACAGTTTTCGCTCTTCGCTAATTATTTTTTCTAGATCAGGTTGTGGTAACCAGACTGATTTCTGTGCTCGATAGGATATAATTGCTTCACTGACAATTAATGATTTTAACATCTTACAATCAAGCATATACCGTAATAACACTATTGGCATCCAGTGTTTTTCAGACATGTGTTTACCAATCCAAAGATAACTACACGGATGAAGTCCTGTAGCCATTTCAAATGATACCACACTAGCGAATCCGGTTAAATCAAAATCAGGCAGTGGTCCATTAATAGCAACACGGGTCATTTCGTGTGTGGGGTGTCCAAATCGTTTGAAATATTTCTCGCATTTTCCATACCCAAGAAAACTTCCTGGATAACACGCAATCATATCAACTGAAATAACGGTATCAGGGTCGTATTTTGTATTCCATAATCCTCCATGGCCGTATTCAAGACAGGACAATTTGACATCTGATAAGAACTCACTTCGTGTTGGTTTCCACGCGTTTTTCTTTCTAGCAAAATGTGCTGCAATTGATGGTACTGTAAAACAGTTTGCTAATAATTGATCGTCGTCTTCTCCGTCCCCAGAAAACTCACTAGCTAGTTGTTTCATTTGATTATGCAATTCTTCAGTACGGTATAATTCTCCGTTGGGCCTTACAAACTGATCAAATCTACATTCATCGTCTGAAGTACTATGAAATAGCCACATTGACACAGGATCGTTTTTACTCAAATGGTAAATAGCATCAAATAATTTCTGCTCTGAAAAAAACTCTTCTGTTCCAAACAGATATTTTACGGTTCTATCCCGTGGAAATATTGTTACTGCAGATGACCACGCGTGTTCATTATGATCAATAATTTCAATTGGGGCTCCTTTTGATTTATATTTCGATTCGTATAATACTTCACCGGTGATTGTCCTTACCGATATTGGAAATCTCAATGATGTTTCTAATTTGGTTATATACTGAATTGTTGCCCCATTCTCTTTTACTGTGAACTCCCATTCGGTTATTTTTTTTCGTCTTAAATCAGTTAGTTTATTTCCCCGGGACGCATTTGTGAAGTGTTCTATTATTCGTTCTGCTACACAATTGAGCCTTGTCGAATATTTCATGGGTGCTAGTTTTGAAATATCAGGTTTTTCATTGATCGGATATATCCCGTAAACAACTACTGTTACAGGATAAGATCTTTCGTAGTAGGGTTTATCAATTCCAGTCAACATTCCTGGTTGGGAATCTTGATTCACAGTGACAGTTCTGTTGTTCCTGAGAATGGGTTCAAATTTATCCTTAATAATCCATTTTCCACCATCATCGTTAATGAATTTTATTCGAAAAATATTTCTTTCTTTTCCAAGACGTGAAATCATGACTGCTGCTTTTTCATCATTCATGGTAGCGTCAAAACCACCACGAATTCGAAATGTTGTCCAGCAGTGAGATGCTCCATCACGCTTGAATTCTTTAAAACAGTCTCTGATTTTACTAATTATGACTTTATCAAGAATTTTATTCTTGGGTGTATTAGAAACTATATCAAGATTGAATTGAGCATCTTTCCATGGTGATCTCATGTTTTTGTCTACTACACGTTTTTTGGGTCTATCGCGATTAAATCTAGGATTGATTTTCAATAATCTCTTAAACTCTCTCATGTTTCTGTCTACTACACGTTTTTTGGGTCTATCGCGATTAAATCTAGGATTGATTTTCAATAATCTCTTAAACTCTTTCATGTTTCCGTCTCTTTGACGTTTTGGACGTTTGTTTCTGTTTACTACACGTTTTTTGGGTCTATCGAGATTAAATCTAGGATTGATTTTCAATAATCTCTTAAACTCTTTCATGTTTCCGTCTATTGGACGTTTTTGGGGTTTATCGATATTAAATTTAGGGTTAATTTTCAATAATCTCTTAAACTCCTTATCAGCATTGAATTTATTATTTTTCGAAGTCAATCTCTTGAACTCCATCATGCTATAATTAAAACAAGCATTTAAATGAAAGATTTATGTATAATGAATCACTGCAAATGGCTTATGATTGGATCAGTAATCCCGTGTAACAAATCATGCAGAAATGAGTTCTGTGGGTATCATATGCAAAGCTTTCGTCGTGGAAGCCTTGGTCCGTTACCTTGTATTCGATGTGGGGTTGGGGTCAGGGGAAAATCACGATTATCTCTAAATTGCGGTGGTAAGCGATACAGGGAATTGAAGCGTTATTATGATAAAAGAATAAAAAATGGACAATCAATCAGAAATTTTGACCCTGACCAAGTCCTTGACCCTGACAACGTCCTTGACAAAATCATAAGAACCCCTCAAGACTACATTGAAAGATTCATTATTGAACCAAACAATGAATTAGACAAACAATAGTATTATGTATACGAATGAACCAAGAATTCAGACAGCATCCCTTGATTACAAATTATGAAGCGTCCAGTGATGGTGTTGTAAGACACTGTAGACTGAAGAAACCAGTTGGTGTTGTGAATAATCAAGGGTACTTGATGTTTACTGTTGGCGGGAAGAAGAAATATCTCAATCATCGTTTCGTGTATGAATGTCATTATGGATTGATCGAAGATGATTTTGTTATCGATCACAAGGATTCTAATCGAAAGAATAATTCTTTATCAAATCTGCAAGCTATCACACAGAGTGAGAATTCCAAACGAGGAAAGACTGGGAAATACTCGAAAAAAGCGAGACCAGTAAAATCTTTGAATACAATAACTAACAAGGAAAAAATATTTTCATCTATGAATGAAGCCGGTAAATTTTTCGATATTTTTATGCCCTCAGTACAAAAGGTTGCAGAGGGGGTAACCAAGACGGCGATTTCAAAAGGGAGTGGACAAAAAATTCAATTTAGTTATGTCTGATGCTTCATATTTTTCAATTAGAGATATGTCATTGTTATATAATAATGAATTCTGAAAACATGAATAGCATCATAGTTGAAATAGCAAAATTGAAAAGTCGGGATATCAAACTATCAGATGGGTTAAATCCTGATCAAATTGTGTCTGATTTTCAGGATATAGAATACGGAGTAAACAACAATAAATATATGCTTCCAAAGAAATATGCACTCATCAAAAGAATTCAGAATTCTATTAGAGACTCTCTTTCATTTTCCAGTGACATCAGTGTGTTCGTTCCGTTGTATACTATCGTAGAGGGGATACGAAAAGAATTGGGTAACGAATACGAATTGAAAAAAGAAGTCAACTCTAAAATTAGAAACCTACGAGCATTAATTCAAGAAAATTGATTGACCGACCATTGATTGCCCGACTCTTTATCATTTTTTGATTGCCCGATTATTTATCATTTTTTTTAGCCGACCCTCAAGGGGGATGTCAAAAATCGATGGACGATCAATGGAAAAGTGGGGAAAGTCACAGTATTATTAATTTTATATACAATTATGTGACTTTCCCCATCGATGAAAGAGCTGTTAAAATAACAAAATAACACTTCCATGACTGTGTTAAAAATCATCCGACATGTCAAAATAGAATGGAGAAACTATCAGTATTATTTATTTTATATACAATTATGTGACTTTCCCCATCGATGAAAGAGCTGTTAAAATAACAAAATAACACTTCCATGACTGTGTTAAAAATCATCCGACATGTCAAAATAGAATGGAGAAACTATCAGTATTATTTATTATGATAGTTTCCTCATCATTGATAGGATGAAATAACACTTCCATGATCGTGTTAAAAATCATCCGACATGTCAAAAAAGTGAGAAAAAGTGTTTTACAATTGAAAAATTGTTTCTGATTTCAAATTATTTTCAATGAAGCATTAACAACCCGATTGGCTCGTGAACGATTAGATGTAATTAAGAGATTTGTACCAATTCGTGACTCTGTAAGAAATAAACTGCAACAACGATAGAGTTTACAAACTGATTTTGCTTTGGGGTCTGAAGAATTGTTTAAACCAGTAACCACAGCAACGAAGGCGGTAGTGTCAACAATCTCTGAACAAGGAAAGACCTTTCTCCCCCTGTTAGCGAAAACTGAACAAACAAAACAAATGGAATCAAAAAGAACAGTAGATGATTTACGCGTGAGATTTAACGAGGAAGGGTTAGCAGAAATTGATGAGACTAGTCCAACAGAAATTCCTGCGCTTGTTGTTACGTCTTATAAAAACAGAAAAAAATGGTTGAAACCAGAACATCATAAGTTTGTTAAGAATTTCACTCATTGGGCTGATATATTCTACAAAATCAAAACTAAAAAAAGTCAAATTAAGACAGATAGTGCATCATACATTGAATATATCAAGATGGTGGGTACAGTGTATAATCAATACGAAGAGTTTAAACAACCAAAATTGCAAAGAAAGCGACAGCAACCTGCAAAGAAAATATCTTTTTCTCCTAAAAAACAACAAATACCACGTGATGATGATGATGATGTTTATTTACAAGAAACGGATTTAGAAAAACTAGATGAAGCAGCTGGTTATAGCGGAAGTGGATTGCGAAATCCTTGGATTTCGTGTCCTGATAGTGTTATCAATGATATATCACGATTAGATGTTCTTGTAGGAGGGTTCCGAGCTGGAAATAACTCTCCAGAAATAATTAATGAAGCAGCTGATATCTGTAGACGGTTATTTGCCGGCGGTATCATGGATATAAAAACATATCGAGATTTCATTGACGAGTTAGCAAATGGGTATCATAGTGATTAAATAACAATTGAAAACACTATTGTTTTTATAATAATGATCATACACTACAATCATGATAAACCAACCCTCGTCTATGTAGTTAATTCACGGTTTCCAGTTTATAAAGCATACTATGGAGATGGTTTAGGCAATACCATTTTAGGATTATTTTCAAGAATGGCCCCAAAAGTGATGCCGTTAGCTAAACAATTATCAATGAAAGCCATTGATGTTATTCGTGATAAGGGTATTGGTGCTGTTGGAGATCTTGCCGGAAAGGCATTTTCAACTGCGAAGAATAAAATAACATCATTAGTGAGGCGAAAAAAGAAACCGTTACCGTCTACAGCAGAAATGCCTGCAAGTGTTAGTAAAATAATAAATAACGCAGTAGATGAAAAACTAGCGTCGATGGCTTTAACCCCCGACCCAAATATGATAGCGGCAAGTGGCCTTAAAAAACTAAGTAGAAAACGCTAGCGTTTTTCACGATTTAGACTCTGATAAATAGAATAAAATGTTCAAAAAGTCACCTGATCCAGCATTTGATATAGACGCCCCAGTTGGCAAGGATGATTCTGTACGCGATTATCAATATTACGCCTATCATGCCATAGACTCAAATAGTCGAGCAAGAATTGATCTTCAAGTCCATGATACCAGTAAATACTTTTTGCCTTGTGAGGCGTTTATTGAAATCGAAGGAGAAATTGTAACAGCTGCTGATACTACTGCTGTACCAGCACCGTATCCAGCTGGTACTCAAGTCGGTTTTGTCAATAATGGTATCATGGCGCTATTTGAGAGTGCTAGATATCTCATTGATGGAAAAGAAATTGAGTCCATAGATCGTGATGTTGATGAGGCTACAACAATCATAGGGCTAGCGAGATATTCCGATGATTATACAAGATCAGCAGGACCTTCTATGATGTTTGCAAAAGATGTTACAAATACCGCTGGTGTAAATCAATTTATTATAAGACGACCAAAAAAACGTGATAATAGTGATGCTGATGTCGAGAATATGATTATAAACAAAGATGATAATTTCAATCTAGGAGCTGCAACACGTATTTCAATGTTGCAAGGAGCGCGTAAATTATTTTCATGCGCGATTCCACTGCATCATATATTTGGATTCTGTAGAAACGTCAGAAAAGTTATTTATGGAGCTAAGCATACAGTATCTCTTGTACGAAAGAGTGATGATAATGACGCAATTTGGAGGATTCCAGCAGATGCTGCAAATCCCAATGCTGATGCTGGTAAAGTCAATTTAACAAAAATATCATTGTGGATGCCAGTGTTGACTCCAGCAATTACCGCAGAAGAACGATTACTATCATTTATGGACCAAGGAGGAAAGTCGTTGTTGAGTTGGTTATCAGTGAGTACAGATGTGAAGCAATCAAATCTGAACGGGTTATTCACGTGGAATCTAGCATCAAAACAAGGCATGGCTGCACCACGTCATATATTTATTGCGTTACAAGATAACACACGAGTTGGCAATCAACTCTCCAGCCATATGATATTTGATCAATTAGGTGTTAAAGACGTCTCACTGAGAATAAACGGCCAGCAGGAACCATCCGAGGATATACAACTTAATTACACAGAAAATCATATTGCTCGCGTGTATCATAGATTGTTGTCGTTTATGGCACGTGATCAAAATGTCGATACTGGTCTGCAAATATCACAGTTGGATTTTAAAAGCATCTATCCAATCTATTACTTTTCACTGGAACATCTTGATTTAACAAGACAATCTGTTGTTGATATACATTTTAGAGCTAATGTGAACCGTGGTGCTATTGCTAATTATAGAGCGGTTGCTGTCATTCTCAGTGATAAATCAATGCTACTTGAAGGTGTTGGAGGAAGAATGAGAGTGGTAGATGCCCCAGTAGAAAATCTTTGATTGATTTTCTCGATTTTTCATTGAATTAGAATCAATCTATTATGTATAATGTCATATAGTGTTATTAGTGTTGCGTTAACTCCTGGTCAAATAAAAAATTGCAATCAGAATCGGCTAAAAAATGTGGAACCACAATCACTTTGAAACCGAATCAAATGACTGGTGGTGCAAATAAATTATCGCTGACAACTCGTCAAATAAAACATTTCAATGATTCACTTGCAGCCAAGAAAGGTGTTCAGATTACTCTTTCTGCGGCTGCTATCAAAAATATGATTAAAACAGGCGGTATATTTCCATTGTTAGCTGCAATACCAGCATTGATTGCAGCAGCAGCCCCAGCGGTGGCTAAAGCGGCAGCGTTAGGAGCCTTTGGTACTGCAGCAGGAATGGCACTAAAGAAAGCAACGGGAAAGGGGTATAAAAAAAAGGGAAAGGGTCTAAGACTACCAGGAACCCCGTATTCATGGTACAGCGGAAAAGGTCTAAGACTACCAGGAACCCCGTATTCATGGTACACCGGAAGGGGTCTAAGACTAGGACCGGTTTATTAATTGAGGAACCTATGTCCAATTTTGATTTAATGGATGCTGCTAAAAACTAGCGATTAAAAATTTCAGAGGTGTTTTTATGAAAGATCAATTACCACATCAACCAAACAACACTGAAACAGGTATTATTAATCTCGATAACAGCACCGGACCTGGTACTCACTGGGTTGCATACGCTATTGATCCACGGGCAATCGTCTATTTTGATTTATATGGATTAGCACCGCCAAAAGAGTTTATGCGTTATATAAAAAATTTTCCAATGAAGACTTGGTATTCTACGCTACCAACACAACAAATGAATGATCCACCAATATGCGGCAGTGAAGTATTAAATGTCCTTGACGCTATTTCAGCATCTAGAAAACCACCACACATTGTCGTAAATGACTACACCAGTAATCGCTTTTTAGAGAGAGATATATAAAATATCATGATCGATATTTGGGGGAGATCTTTGAAACCCAAACCCGATGACACTGCAACCGGTGATATAAAAAAAAAATTAAAGATGAAATCGCTGAGACGTTAAATTTAACAAGTGTTGACCCGAATGAAATAGTTGTATTTCAAGACAAACAGGGTAAATTGAAAACTAGTGATGTGTCGTTGGATGATATTTTAGTTAAACAACGAAACGCAATCGAGGATACTATCGCGTTATTTTCCGATCAGGGTAAACTCAAACCGGGTGTACTTATGTCTTCAATTACAGATAAAATCACCGAATACAATAAAGAATTTGACGATCATTTGAGAAATTACAGTAATTTTCGCAAAAATGTCGTTCATAAGTTCTTTGGGTCCCCGATTGTAGTTACACCATCTATCGCTGAAATTAAAACGTTTGTTGATGATCAAAAGGTTATCAACGAAGCAACAAAAACAACAACCGACGCCATTGATAAATCTATCTCTGATGTTAATTATGAAATCCTAAATACAAAAACAAACGCTGAAGCCCTTAACAAATTCACTCGTCAAGCTATCGCTGATTTTAGAGAATTTACCGGGAATAGCAAAACAACCATTGAAAAAATAAAAATTCCTCATGAGAAAACTAGCAACGTAGTATACACTATCCAACACGGATCATTTGCGTGGACACCTACAAACAACAAATTAGATATCACTGCAACCGTTAAGGGTATTTATCGATTAACACTAGTGACACCATTGATTCAATTTAATATTTCATCATCCAGTTCATCTGGGGTCAATAATACGATTTCAACGATCATCGACAAGAATACAACTGAAAAGTTCACAATCACATCTACTGATAAAAATTTGATTAGGGTTTCAACAACATGGTATGTGGAATTCGTAGCGGATTTAAGTTGAAAATTGCAAAGTAATTTCACTAACGGTTTCAATTGAAATCGTAAACTGATTTAAGGATAAAATGATTTCATCATCGCAATATCGTTATGATCAGGTCAGAGAATTTCAAACTAGACTCAAAACCCTGTCTGAGGAGTATGCAATGAAAATTAAAAAATATCGCAGGAGAATTACCGCAATTGATGTTACTGTGTACGCTGTGAGTGGTGTAATCACCGGAGCAGGTATTATACTGTCTTCAGTAACAATGATGGCCCCGATAGCTGTTCCAATTTGCATTTCTGCGGCAACAACAATCGCTGGAATAATTTCAATAATCACAAAAAAAATATCATCATGCAGCCATCGGAAACTACAAGACTACATAATTCAATTTCATGTTGTGTCCACTGCATGCTCGCAATTATCCTCATTGATATCGTCATCTCTCGATGATACAATTATATCAGAGAGTGAGTTTTCAGCGATGGTAGGTATTTACGATTATGTGATGTCAAAATTAGAAATACATCATGAATATAATAACAATGACAACACAGATGGAATTACTTCAACAAATAGTGGAGAACACAAACCCAGTACAAACAAGCATGATCTCAATAACATCAACGAATCCAGAATTCAGTGTGAATTTCCCCTCTCCAGTCCCAGTGAAGGAAATCGCGTTAGCAAAATTACGAGTGTATCACAGCTGGCCAAATATTAGGTCAAAATCATTTGGTGGTCAACAACCGAATAATTCACTGGTATTTGCAAATAAGAATAAAGACGACGGTACCCCAGACTGGAACGTTGTTTCCATACCAACCGGATCATACCAAATTGAACAAATCAATGATGAATTGCAACGTAGAATAAAATCGATTACTGGAAAAGAATCAAAAATAGCTATAACAGTTCATGAGCCAACACTATCATCTGCCATTGAAATAAGCACAGAGGGTTATGTCGTAGATATCTATCAGAGTTCTATTAGAACCGTACTAGGATGGTCTGAATTACCACCAGGGGGAAAAACCGTTGATTTACCAGAACCACAGAAAACCGATTATATCACAGACAGGATAAAACCCAATAATCCAGTAAAAAGTTATAAAGATCACCAAGTCACTACAGATTTTTTTAATATCCTTCACAATATAATAAATAAGGGAGAGAGATTTCTTACTGCTCACGATCTTAAAATCAATGACAATTTCAAGGCAATGAATAATGATTTTTCGCTGTTGTTAATATCTCTTAAATCCGGCTCTCTCACCCGAGATGAATTTATCAGCGTCGTAGAAACATGCAACAAAATTATCGACGATATGGAAACATTTAATTTAAAAATTATTCAGGATATATTAGATGAAGATAATCCCATATCGAGAGACGGATTTGCATCAGATTATAAAATCCGCGTTGAAGATATCCCCACATTCAAACTACCAGGATATAACGTACCAAAACTAAAAAAACTTCTCAGTGACACCATCGATGTTGGTTTTAAAATAATTCATGATGCATGGAAAAAAACAACATCACCGGAAATAAAAATCCTCAAACACAATAATGACCCAGATGGTGGCGGCAGGCATATTGCTCCGTTCAATGTGAATATTTCATCGGTGATAGCAATCAATTTAGTATGTGATGTTATCGAAGGAAGCTATCAAATAAATTTAGAACGATCAAATCAAGCTCAGCAGGGGTATATTCTTTATTCGTTTGCACCAACAGCTCCTCCAGGATATTTAATAATCGAGTCTCCGGTTAATCCAGTCTATATGCGATGTCATAATAATTCATTAACCAGAATTAATTTTAAACTCACAGATCAGTCCAATAATCTGATTGATTTACAAGACGAGGTGTTAGCGATTAGTCTGTTTGTGAAATCCTGAAAGGATTTTCATCCCCAGACAAGGTCTGGGACACGATATCGTATCGGACTGGATCAAATATTCGGTTGAAAAGTTTTTACTCATTTTTTTGATTTCATTGATTTCATTGAATTTTCATTATTATTTTTTGCCTGATCATTGATTTTTTTGGGCCTGATTTCATTGATTTTTTTTCGCCTGATTTCATTGATTTTTGGCCTGATTTCATTGTTTTAAGCCGTAATCCATTGAATGCTAGGTTAAAAATGTCGTCCGATTCGCCCCCTCTGCTGCTAACGTAGAGTACTACGATCAGAGCACACTATCCCGCTGCTCTTAGCCATACACCGACTACCCATTCGATTCAGAATCAAGTACAACATTTGTTCCTTTGCTACATTTCTCTGACGGAAGTTTTGTATATGTGTCTTGTGTATCATGTTTGAAGCTCTAAATATGTCTCATACGGGAAGTTCTACATACTCCAGTGCACAAAGTTTTGCGTGATATATATACACACACACACACACACACACACACACACACATATATATATATATATATATATATATA
This sequence comes from Unio pictorum, assembly GCA_030141615.1. Taxonomy (NCBI): domain Eukaryota; kingdom Metazoa; phylum Mollusca; class Bivalvia; order Unionida; family Unionidae; genus Unio; species Unio pictorum. Next base: position 18,486,787 of record JARLTB010000339.1, read on the forward strand.
TATATATATATATATCATGGTTCAAACGGATATAGTATCGCGCACGATAGAAGACGGATTTAATATTTTGTTGTTGTGGAAAAGAAAAGAGAAAGACATTTAAATAAAAACACCTCCACCCCACCCCAATCAATAAAGAAACAGAAGAAATCAGTTTACCAATAGTTTGATCAGTATCTCTGTTTTTTTTGTAACTGTGTTTTTTTTAGTATATGTATTTCGTCAAACCAGTAGCGCACGATAGTAGACGAATTTAATATTTTGTTGTTATGGAAAAAAATTCGAGAATGACATAAAGTACACCCGACCCTAATCAATAAGCAAACAGAATAAATCAGTTTACCAATAGTTTAAGCAGTATCTCTGTTGTTTAATTGGTTTTTTTAAAAGAGGTTTAAATTTCCCTATAAGTGAGATTTAGATTTAGCGGCATATTATCCTTTAGTAGCTTCATATTCCAGACTGGGCTCTGTAGACTGCGCATATCCGGCTCCACTGAAATCCGTTTCGAAGGCTAATGTACTATTATGTTAATGTGGGACTACTTCAAATCATTTACTAGTCCTCCATATGCGGAATGAGGGACTCGGGATCATGTTGTGATTGCTGGAACTGTTGTTGTCAAAGAAAGAAATGTATTGTGAATTTAGTTGTTTCTCCTCTACCCTTCTCTTTTTACGCACCGTCTACTTGTAAGTCGAAGACTTCCCTCATCAAATGGTTTACCAGTTTGAATGTCATCACATTTTTCTTGATGGTGATTTGTTTTTAATTAGTTGTAATTGCATTTCTTCAAACCAGTCAAAGAGGTGCATACTCTCATTTTTTTTTGAGTTTGGATTCGTAAAACAAAACAAAACTTGCTGGAAATTTTCTAGCTGATTTTTTTTTCTCTCGCGGTTGTGAGGTTGAGATTGGATGTCGTAACCTGAGATAATTACGAAATTGCATTATAGTCGTTTTTGGTCATTAGGTCATATACGCCTGGTGAATAAATGTACTCAACGAACATATATACATTACAAAAGTCATTTTGATGCCAAGTTACGAGAGGATATAGCCAAAAACATCAAGCGTCACCGGAATTATACAAAATCGTCCCCAGTTATTATTTAGATGGGGCTGTCGCTATTGGTCAATTTTGTGTAAGCCACTCATTTGTCAAGTTACAATTTATTGATTTCATTTAAAATTAGAGTTAAGTGATCAGAGCTTACATACTGTACCCTATGTGTCCATGTATAAACATTTCAATCTGTATATACCAGAGTTAATTTGTAATGTTTCGTTGAAAATTTTGTGGCTATCGGTGTAAGGTCTTGTAAATTGAAATGAATTTTCCTATACGTTTTAAATGATAAATACGGTATTTTCAAACGAAAGGAAACCATGTTGTATGCGTAATTATTAAGAAAATTGAATTCAATTTTCGTTGACAGGTAAATAATTACTTTATATACCGTATACAAGAAAACAAAGGTTGGTGTTAAGACCAATGCAATTAGTACAAAGTTGAACGTAATTTGTTTTAAAGGAATAATCATTTTAATTGTATTATTGTCGCCACGGATACTAATGGAACAAGGAACTTCACCGGGTCACAATTATATAGCAGGTCTCGTCGTTGTCACCGTTATAAATTGGGCTTAGAATACGTATTTAGTTATTGTTAAATAAACTTAATTGTAATTTGGCCAGTTATGAACAATACGGTCTATGTAGATATGATTAAATTTCTCTGTGAATAACAATATCTCTTTTAGAATCATTCAAATAATGCTTACATTTCCACCTTACATTACCTCTAGTTGATAATTGACGCTTTTACTTCTATAGGAAATATTGGTGTCATACAGAGTAAATTATCACTCTAGCAGCTACGTTCGCGTCTCTAAAAACAAACAAAAAAAACACCTTTTACAGTATGAACAAGAAGAGTAAATGGTTGAATTGCTGTAAATTTAGTGCGATTACTGTAGCTGTCATTAAATCTACTTCGATATTCTCTTCTTTAGTTCAGTGGCTAACGCTAACACGAAACCGTTTTTCTTATGTTGGAGTAACATGTGAATGCTCTGGTACATCACTTCGTTATATGTTTGTTTATGTTGTTGCGACTCTATGGTCGTAAATGTAAGATGTTCCAACTGATCTTCAGTGATATTCCAAATTCATGTCGGGATTGAACTTGCTGGTGCGCCTGTAGTTTCGAAAACACTAATGTGCCATTGGTCTGGTTTCTGATGATGTGCTAAGTTTTTGGATGAATCACAATAATATAATAGGAAATGTCTTTGTCTGAATTCACTATTATTTCAAATTAATGTTCCAGTTCATGAATATTTTTGAACATATTGCTATTCCAGTGAGTAATAATGTAAATAAATAAATCCACCCCAATGAAAACCTGAAGATAACAATAAGACTGACTTTGTTTCAGATCTTAAGGCAAGACTGGCTAGCCGAATTCAAGATCGCCCATGTGCGATTGGGTTACTGGTTATCTGTTGCGAAAAATAGCTTTTATGTTAGCCATTACTGCACTAGCTCAAGAGCAAATGGAATGCAGGCATTTGTGATATTGTTGCTGCGACGTGTCATCAGCCTCTCTGTTTCAAATGACATGTCAAGTTCGGTTTAATTCCTTCCTGTCAAAAATATTTTGTACAGCGAAGTATCGGTGGAAATGCCATGATATTTCTGATGTGAACTCATGAATGACATGTAACAAGATGCACATTGATGATGATAAAACTGAGACAATTCTGATCTCAACACAAAGATTTTCTCATTCACATCCGTTACTACAAACAATAAATATCAGCAACACCAACATTAAATTGACAGTCAGTGCGAAACTTAGGTGCTACTCTAGACAGTACTCTCACATTGCACCAACATGTCATGAACATATGCGAGGTTGCATATTTTGAGTTGATACGCATCAGCTCCATTTGCAGATATCTTTCAGTTGATGCCACTAAAACACTTGTGTGTTCATTAGTACTTTCAAGACTGGACTATTGTAAATTAATTCTGTCTGATTCTCCTCAATATCTACTCCAGAAACTTCAAAACGTTCAAAAAACACAGCTGCACGGATCAACCTTAGAGTACTACGATCAGAGCACACTATCCCGCTGCTCTGAACCCTACACTGACTACCCATTCGATCCAGAATCAAACACAACATTTGTTCCCTTGTTACATTTCACTGACGGACTCCAGTCCAAAATACATATGTGCGTTAAGATTTACATATGTGTCTTGTGCGTGAAGTTTTGTATATGTGTCTTGTGCGACAAGTTCAATTCATGTCTCATGTGTAAAGCTCTAAATATGTCTCATGCGGGAAGTTCTACATAATCCAGTGCACTAATATATATGCATATATATATATAAAATCACGTAACACTATCCCCTTTGCATTTCTGCGAGAATAAGGAATTCGATCAGGTTAATACACTCATTGTTTATTAACCAACAGTTAATTGCGTGGCAGAAACACCTTAAAGGTTCGTGTCTCAGACGTAATTGCACAGTATTTCACACATAATGAGGGTTGTGGTTGTTGTGGAATTCCGAATAAAGAACTTATTAACTGACAGCTGAAGGTATATGGGTGGAGTGTAAAGACACAACAGTTGCCATGGGTTGCACAACAATTTATTGGTTTTATAACGTGACCGTATGTGGTATTATTATTCAAGTGCGACCAATTTAACATTAAATTTGATTGGTTGAAAATGCGTAATAATACACTGATCATTATAACTGGTGCTTGTTTATGAGACCAATCACGCTGATCTGCTTGGATCGGTATAAATAAGCACTCATTACTAGTTCTATGAGGGAATTCTCACGCGATAACTGTACGATCAATTTCGTTGGATTGGCAATGTTCTCAGTCACACTTTTGTGTTTACTTGTCACTTCTGCTCGTGTTATAACTGCCATCTTGGAAGGTGTGGGTAGGGCAGATGTGGAAGTTGTTCGTATTCGACTAGAGGAGGAGAAAGCCAAGCGACTTCTTCTTCAGAATGACGTTGAGGTGCTTATGCTACAAGTTGAAGAACTGAAACGAAAAAGTGATCAAAGGGAAAAGCTGGGTACATAATTCTCTCTATACATAATCATTTGTTTCATCGTCTAATGTATATCTCCAATTCTGTACGGTTATATATTTCTGTGTTAGGTGTTTTTATTGTTTCCTTTTGTAACATGAATGTTCAGTTTATTTTTCCGACTAGAAATGTTGCTCATATTGTGCACCTCGGAGAACTTGTTTCACTATTTACCCACAGGGGCTCGTATCGTTGCTTACAATCGACCGGTCATTCATGTACTATATACTATATTATTATATAGTAAATGTATGACCAGTCGATTGTAAGAAACGATACGAACCCCTGTGTATTTACCTACTTTTAATATGACTTCAGAAGAAGGATGCAATAATGAATGTTCTGATGTAATTTACCTTCATACAATGGAATTTCCTTAAATCACATCTACGGGTGAATAGGTTGTATTGAGTGATGGTGATTTTATTGATGACAATAATGAGTTTCAGAGTTCGGGGTTGGAGTTTAAGCACATATACCTCAATAGATCAAAACGTATCTTACTCTAGTTCAATATAATGAATGTGAATGTAACAAATAAATGATGGAAAGTGTATAAACAACACTAAATCCTACTATACTGACGATTATGATATAGTGTTCTACTCACTCAACTGTTTCTCGTGTATATCATAATTATTTAGAAATTAAATAGGGCCTTTTAAATATTTCGAATAGTAACACGTCAACAACTTTAAAATAGTTTTTGTTGTAATAAAAGAAACGATCATTTTATATTGCAGGTGCTTATGTGAATGCATCTTTGGTAACCCACGGCGTTGGCTTCACTGCTACACTCTCTTTAACTACAAAGTACGTATCCGAACAGACAGTGATATTTGACTATGTTAAAGTCAATGAGGGAAACTGTTATGATTCCTCTACTGGAAGATTCAAAGCTCCTGTGAGGGGGATGTATTCCTTCTCTCTAACCGTATTGATGGGAGGACTTCCGCATCAGGTTCAGTTATTTATTATGAAAGACAAGGAGGAGATCGGAAGGGTGTATTCGGGAGAAGGAACAGGGTCAGTCATGGTTGTAACTGTCATGGACAAGGGTCAGGTGGTCTATGTCAAGGAAAGCCCTGGCCATTCCGAAACTGTCCAGGGAGACCACTGGTCGACATTCACTGGCCTACTACTCGATCGATATGATTAGATACAATGCTTGTATATCAACGTCTTAACATAGAACTTTCAAATCAATTGTTTATAAATTTGTTTTGAATCGGATTGAATTGAAATTTTTCAAATCTTTATGTGCTAATCTGCCTTAACACATCAATTGTAATATTTTAATAAAATTACCAGAAGGTTGGATTGTGTATATACTTTGTGTATTGTAACCCAGAAATGGTAGTAAAATATGTATACCCATTGTAGTGAATTTTTAATAGTAACCGAATACCAATCTTCTTATCGTGTAGTCGGACGATTTCTTATTATTGCTCATTCACAACACAAAGGCAAGCATGTAAATCCCTGATGATATTCATCGCTCGTACCGTCCTTGTTGGAATGATATCATGAAATCATTTGTTTGCCATTTCTATAGCGCCACCTGTCACAGCTTATTTTACGTCTGGAGATACCACACATATCAAATCTTTGTACTCATGCAGACGGGAGAGGTAATAAAAAGTAGAGTCCCATATCTTGGGCAACGATGGCTTACGAACCATGCCTGGAATGTGGTGATGCATAGTTATATATTTCTCGTACGTATATTACTACTAAGTACACAAGGAGAGAAACACTGGAGATCTAGTGAAAGTTTTTTTCCTGGTCCAGATGAATAATAAACCTCACTTACAATGAATGCTTCATCCACGTACATAAGAAGCACGATGATACCATTATAATATTCTGATCTCGTTTAATCTGGCAACAGTATGAATATATCGAAACACTTGTATGTACATGTTATTTCTAATTTTTTTTAAATTCCATAATATGAGACATAAATTGCTAAAAATTGTTTGAGGTACGGCATTATGTGATTGTTGTGCTTACTCGGTCTGATGAAAATCAAATTGTCACTGTCTTGAGTGAAGATCTGAAATCGGCCGTTTAGGGGTCATGTTCTGGTGACGTTTGAATTAACCAATTGTCTACAGCTTTGACAAATTTGAAAGTAAAGTTAATTAAATAGATAGGCTCAGACTCATCATGCTCTGCAGTCATACTGCCAAGTCCCCCCCAAAGCGAAGATATAAGGCTTCATCTGATTGGCTGATAAAACTAGTTATTGTGGTAAAAATGTTGGTCACCAGAACATGACCACTAAGCCGTCGCTGTCAGATCTTCACGTATGACAGAGGAGATCAGATTTTCAATCACATTGGTGCTTACACAGAAGGTTTCAAGAAAACTGCTGTTGGTAGTTAATAATTATTATTAAAGTAAAATATGATTTTAGGATAGGGAAATTAATTTTTAATATGAACTATACTTTCAAAAAAGTAAGCTAGCTGATTTCCCTGGAAATAGATCCCATAAAAAAATGTATTTTTCCAAAGACGTTTCCGTATGAAATAATTGTACGCAACAGTAGCTAGAAACTAAAACTAATTTAATTTTATCGTTGTCACTGCTGATGTGCTACTGAATGTAGGAGAAAAAATCTGACTCGACCAGAGTTTTAAAATGGGCACATAGAAGGGGAACGTTTCTCATGAATTAGCCACAGCATATTAGTGTCGTCTTACTAGAAGTTTCCTCTTGGATAGAACGTAAATTGGATCCGACGTGTCTTGCCGGTATTATCAAGAAACCATATTCTCTTGATTATATATTAACATGACGGTGTGTGGGAATTAACATTTCTGTGTGTTTACTATAGTAAGAAATACACACAGTATAAATTGAAGTTCAACCCCCATATTGTCCGTTTTATCAGCAACTTAGGGTGATCGTGCTTGTACTCTTAGGAATCATTTCTTTGTCGTGTAAGTTTTAGACTTTTTGTTTTGTATAGTAGTACGTTTTAGTGCTCCTGAATTTTATAAAACTTGTCCTGGAATAGATTGTTATAATGAAATGTTAGTGACGAAAAATGTAGATCTTTAACAGTTGTTTTAAAGCGGTTATATATTGCCAGACAAAACCGGACTTCTACATGAGATTACATGCTCACTGGTCATCAATCTTTAATGACTTATTTTCTGATTTTTTAATCAGTTTAATCCAATTTCTCAAATGTTTGCATGCTTTATTACTGGTCTTTATCGCCTCGGATAGAGTGACTCGTTTGAGCACCATCTTTGGGCAATTTGATGAAAAATTGAACTTCGATTTTCCTTTACGACGGAAGGCCCTTTAGCCTCTTGAAGGTTATGAAAACTGAAGTGAGTGAAGATGAATAACTGGGTTCCAGGATTTACTTCCCTTTCATCGACAATCGCTCTCCATGCCCACCTTTCGTGCAAATATTTTCCCGATATGGTCTTCTATAGTTTGACTATATCCCTGTTTGTTTGTAGCATGATACGCTCAGACGGTAAATGTTTTATAGACACCCTGGTCGCAATCCGGTTAGAAAATATAAATCAGTGAATGAACTGAGTAAGATTTATTGACTTTTTATCTTGTTTATGCTTTTCGTTACTGAAATCGACAGGGGGATGCAAACAAACGTGGATATAGTCTCAGACTATAAATGACGAGACTAAATTGGTACCAACTTTGTGTCAGCACAGTGAATGCCGTTAAGGAATCCATTGAAAAACTATTCAATTATACTGATCCAAAATAACGTCTCGTTTACAGAGCCTTGTAGATTCCTGCGTGGTAATCAATTACCACGCATGAATCTACAAGGCTCTGTAAACGAGACGTTATTTTGGATCAGTATAATTGAATAGTTTTTCAATGGATTCCTTAACGGCATTCACTGTGCTGAAAGACGGAAAGAGGCTCATATCCCATGAGGTTCTAGACCTTCAACTAGGAAGAGGTAACCGATAAATATCACACACATTCTACCAAGACGCGGCTTCAGGAATTAAGGCATCTTCTCTACACAATAACGTTTACATCACCCGTCACATTTCTGAGTTGTATACAATGGCCTGCATCTCTGCTGATGTGTCTAAAATCAGAGAGTATTGCTGAATCAGACGCAAAATAATATTTCGTTTTCAAATGTCCAGCCTTGCAGATTATATACACTCAGTCGTATTCATTTATTGGGGGAACTACCACATGCAATGGAGGTCAATATGTATTTCTTATCAGCGGTGAATGTAACCAAATGAGTACTTTACCTTTGTTATGATAGTCTTGATTTTGTTCGTTTGCTTAAATTAACCTCGCTTCGGAATAATTCATGTACATCTAGGTCATAAAGTTAGATCACGGTCTGATATAAAAGCTGCAACCACCTCATCATTAGTGGAGTGTCTTTATTATTGGTAATCAACCATGGTGTCGCCTGGAGAATCAGACGTCTTTTTGCCGTAAAAAGAAAAGAAATGCAATGTGCGCTTGAAATCTGTGGCCCGCTATCTAGTCTATCTAGTTTTTAACACCAATAAACCTTTCGTATTAAGCAGGGGATCTAAAACGGTTTGATGGCTGGGTACCATTTCTTAACGCTTGGATAATTTGCATGTGTAATTAATGATTCAAGGTGTATATATAACTGCACACACCAGATTGTGGAGTGGGCGTGTGTTTTTATCCTGTTTTGAATTTAAGGAATGACGATGTTCTTTTGACATTACGCCAACTGACTTGGAAATGAGAGAAGAACTATTTCATTGTATAAAGACAGTAACTCCAGCAGCAGAAAAGGCGAACCCACTTCGATTTAGAAGCGTCTATTTGCTAATCTAACACTTCCTACAAAACCGAAAAATAACGGCAAGAAGGAAAAAAAGAACCAAAGCGTCTAACTAATCGAGAGTTTCTCCTACGGGTTAGTTAATTTTGTTACTATTTGTTTTTGTCGTTTGATTTTATTACTATGCATGTAATTTCTATCCGATGACTTCTCATCGAGGTCACTCCATTTCTGCTGCTACGAATTAAATCATTCTCTTCACCGAATATTTTATCAAGACCGATTCGATATCTTGATCTAGGATCGTGTAAAGTTATTGTTATAAATCCGTGACGGGTTGACTTAGCACGACTAAAGATATTTCCAAAAAAATTATAACCCATATCTCCGCTACACCAGGTCTCAACATCTAAATACGCATTTTTTTTATGTTGATGTTGCAAGCAGATACAACGAATCAGAGCCATTATCAACAAAGACAGCAACAGAAGTAGCTTTTGGTTGAACGAATTTATCAACGAGGACCATTACGATGACCACAGTTATTACAGGTTGATGCGGACAAAGAATTTCAGGGTGTAGTATCCTTGCTGATGAAACAAAATCCTGTCAAGATACGATGAGGACATAATGCAATACACCGTGATCAGGCAATAGTTGAACGATGTAATCGAACACTTACTGAGCGGTTAATTGTATATCAATATGCGAAAGAAATAATTGAAGACAAGGCATCTCGAGAATGGGTTGCAAGATTACCACGTGTGATAGATGCATTAAATAATGAAATTACTCGAACAACCAACATGAAACTCATTCATGCAATCACAACAACATGTACCCGTAGAACGAAATGATTTTTCGAAACAACCAGTATTAGGTAATGCTACTGTCAGATATTTATATGAGCGGGTGAACCTGAAGGTGTAATAAAAAGAGCGACTGACCCTATTTGGAGTGTTACCACACACAAAATATCTAACACAGTAAGATCTCCTGGTAGACCTGTAATCTATAGATTAAATTCAACTGCTCCTCAGCGTCGATCTACACGTGAACAGTTGCAAGTAATACCCGAGGATACACAATTACCACAACGATCATTTAACTAGCACCTCTACGTCTATTACATTTAACACAGGTCAGCATTGTATTTTCCCGTGTATGAAAGCGACTACTATCCTTCTAATCAACAATAAATTGTCTTGGATGTTTACTCGAATATTGCCAATGCATTATACAATTATAGCTTGCACAGTGAATATTCTACTGTTGTTTCAGTATTATTATAAATTCAGTATTAATATCAAATTCTCTAATATTTGTCTTGTCACTTTGTTTATAACCAGCGAATTTTGCTCTTACTCTATCATCGCTAACAATTTCGTTCCTGGTGTCAGTAAAATTTAAAATAACTCTCCGAAGCTGAGATATTCTTCTAACTCGTGATACTGCGAGATAGACTAAGTTTGACCACTCGATGTGATTATCAATAATCCAAACAATTGCATCAGATATAGTTAACCCCTGAGATGAATGCATCGTCATTGCGTATCCTAGCGTCCATGGATATTTATCCACTAACGTATCCTCGACAGCACTGATATTAAAGAGAATAATATCATTTAACAGGAGATTCTGTTTCTGTCTGTCCTGGAATTTGAACTTCGATATTCTGTCGTGTGGGTATCAGTTGGCTTCTAACATGACGGTACGGGCAATTCTGAAAACTTGTCCATATTTTTTCCAAATAATTGCCGCTGAAGTGTGTCTCTGACTATCTTTCTACTTGCCACTATTAAATCGTTTAGTCTCCATTTATCCCAAAAAGCATTTATTAAAGTTTCTGAAATTATTTAACACGCTATTCCACCTTCAATTTGATTATTCGATTGTAGTATGATTAATTACTTGAATTCACTTAAATCTGGGTCAAGCGCTCTATGATTAGTACTAATTTATTCATCATAATCTGCAAAGTGTTTTAGCTAATCATGCGGAGATCATCCAACAAATGGCGAAAGTTGATCGCCACACATTATCACAGCTGTATTTTTCAGTAGCAACCAATCAAGAAACATTTTAATATATCCAATTACACTGTGCATATTTCATCCCAAATTATTATTCCAGGTATATATTTCTCAGCCATTCGATCATGAGTCCATGCGTCACCTTTATACCAAAAGAAACAATAAGTACACGATTTCTGATCTCGTTTTTTCATTTCTCGTGTGAGTCTATGTGTAGCAATTAAGACAACTGAATCTGAATTCTGTCTAAATAATTCAATAACACGAGTTGTATTTCCGCAACCTCCTGATCCGTTTAAATCAACAGTGTTATGTCTGCATACTGGATCGGATATAGATGGATGCGTTGACATTGGTCGAGTCGATATATCTAATCGATAAGTATCCACAATTTCATATCTAATCGATAAGTATCCACAATTTCAACATCTGTGGATTTAAAATAATCACATAACATTTCTTTTTTTATTCTCCGTGATCCCCAGAGCCCACCAGCGTTTGTAAAACTTAGCAATTGATTCTGTATATATACTATCGATATAAACCGAATATGTTGCAACTGTAGCTGCGGTGTCAGGGAATCTATTTATTAATGATAGTAAGTTTATAGAAAGATAAGCGAGCATAGGCTATTTTGGATGTGTATGTCGAGGAGAGACGTCATCAATATAACCAACAATTGTACCGAACTTTTTCTCGTTAGACACGTAAGCATTCTCTCGACTTACAAGTATTTTTCTAACTGTCGCATCTGCGATTATAAAATCATACTCAGCATCATCTAAGATTAGTCGTGCATAATGTTGCACCACCTGAAGTAAAGTTACCGATTATACTTCTACCGAGATCTTTTACGGCGCTATCACTGATTTCATGTCAACGTTCAAGTATTTCCTTAGATCAGGAAAATTCTCTTTGTAATCGTTAATAATCTTATCAAAACTAGGTTGTTATGGTTGTGGTAACCAATGCTCAGTCTGCTTCTTATATAGCGATACCAGCATTTTACAATCATACATATTACGTAAGAAATCTATTGGTGCCCAGTATTTCTTAAACCAAATATAACCAATCGGATGGAGTCCATTAGCAAATTAAAATGATATAATACACGCGAATTCGGTTAGATTAAAATCGGGTCACGATGCGTTTCATAATACTCGTGTCATCTCGTGCGTGGGGTTTTCAAACCGTGCAAAATAAACATGGCACTCACCCATTCCGAGAAAACGTCTAGGATAACACTCGACCATATCAACCGAAATAACATCTTTATAATCATATTTAATAACCCATAATCCACCGTGTCCGTATTTAAAGCAACTTTATTGTACTTGATCAAGAAATTCAAATCGTGTTAGCTTCCACGAATTCTTTTCCCGATCAAAGTGAGCTGCAACTGACGGAACTGTAAAACAATTTGTTAGTAAGTGCTCAATACTCTCTGTTGAATATATCTGCGTGAGTTTTTTCATTTCTTCATGAAGAGATTATCGACGATATATTTCACCGTTAGGTCTTACAAATTGATTAAACTTACAACCTGGTTCATAGTCGGAACTCTGAAATAACATTACTGACATACGATCGTTTTCACTTAAAGCGTAAATAAAATCAAACATGTTTTTCCTAGATTTTTCAGTTGGGATAAAATCTTACAGTTCGATCTCGAGGACATATTATTACTGCGTCGGTCCACGCGTGGGATTTATGATCAATGATATTCATTAGAGCTTCTCCTCTTTTTAATAATTGTCTCGATTAGCAGCAGAGATGGTGAATCGGACAAGCAGTTACAGCCGTCTTTTTGGTAATCCAAAGCTTCCTCATAAATGCTTAATAGAAGCTTCCATTTGGCAAACAGAATTTAAAAAAAACGACGCCACAGTCGTTGGCACCACCCCCGTTGCTGCTATTGGGTTAACAATGATGAATTAGCGATATATTTTTTATATAAATGGCAAACGTCGGAGAAGCACAAATAACTAGATTAACTAGAGAACGGTTGGCTGCAATTAAGAAATTTCTCCCGGTGATAGATTCTTTCAGAGATAATTTGCAAGCTCGACAACAACAAAAATTAGATTTTATCGCGGATACTGAACAGTTATTGAAGCCTATAACTGCGGAAACTGGAGAAGTTGTAACCGCGATAAAAGAATCACAACCTGCGGTTGCACAACCAGAGGTAAAACCTCTAAAAAAACGCGATGATAGAGTTCAAGAATTACGAAATAGATTTACCGAGGAAACTTTAGCATATATCGATAAAATAGATATAAATGATCTAGTAGGGTTTGCTGCGCAGGGGTATTACACTAAAGAAAAGTATTTAAAACCTGGACAAAAAGGTTATATCGCAAGCGTAGATGATATGACTAAAGCAGTTTACAAAATTAAAAATGAACTACCACAAATTAATAATGATGATTCTAAGTATCAGGAATATTTAATAAAGGTTGAACGAAAATATTTTGAAGATCAACAAAAAAGAGGTTTGTTAGTATCTGAACAACAACGATTAAAAACCGAACAGCAACAACGAAAAAAAGAAGAACGAGAACGAAAAAAAGAAGAACGGGAACGCACACAACCAACTCCACAAAAACGAGGACGACCACGAAAACAAGAAGATCCTCTTGTGGAAGATCCTCAACGAGAATATCCTGAAGAAGAAGAATTCACCGGCGAGGGTTATCACGGTGGTAATATACCCTGTTCAAGAAGTATCCTTGATGATATATCACGGTTAGAAGTTCTCATTGGAGGAAAACGAGCTGGAAATAATTCCCCGGAGATAATTAACGAAGCTGCTGAAATCTGTCAACGGCTATTTCAAGGTCGTGTAATGGATATACAACTATATCGTAGTTTCATCGATGAACTTACTGATGATTATTACAGCAATTGAAAATCCTTTGGATTTTTTATGGCCGCGATTGATCATCGATTAGATATATAGCATTTAAATAAAATGATAGTACATCTTAATATGAGCAGAGCGAGACCTGTTTAAGTCGTAAATTCACGATTGTCAGTGTACAAGGTGACTTAAGGAGATGGACTCTGCGATGTTGTCACTGGATTATTTACTCGAGTTGCTCCAAAACTGTTACCGATTGGTAAAGAAATAGCGTCAAAATCTATTGGGGTTCTCGGTGATAAAATTGGTAAAGAAGTTGGCAACAAGGCCGTTGATGCGTTTGATGCTGCCAAAGAAAAGCTTATGTCGTTGGCAAGAGGTTTTACCTCAAAGAGAAAACCAGTAAAATTACAATCTACTTATCAAATGCCACCTAAAATAGGTAGCGCAATTACTAAAATAGCAAAAGCGAGGTTGAGATTAATTGGTGGTTCCGGTCTGAAACGATTAATGATTTAGATCCACGACGTTATAGTATAATGTTTAAACAGTAAATTGATGGTGCTTTTGATGTAGATGCTCCTGTACGAAAAAATGATTCTATACGCGATTATCAGTATTTTTCGTACAATGCTCAGAATCCAAATACAAGGTCACGAATTGAACTTAGATTTGATGACACATCTAAATACTTCTTACCGTGTGAAGCGTACATCGAAGTAGAGGGACGACTAGTAAAGCATGATAATACTCCATTTGCTGCTGCTGATAATCTCAAAACTATCCCATTTGGGTTTGTCAACAATGGAATAATGTCGCTATTTAGCAGCGCGCAATATATAATTAATTCTACTAGAATCAAATCCATCGATAACGATGTTGATGTTGCAACTACAATAATAGGTTCAGCTAGATACTCGGATGATTTTATTAAATCTGCTTGTCATTCAATGATGTTTGCGAAGGATACTACCAATCGCGCTGATAATAATGAATTTATTATAAGAATACCAAAAACAAACTTCAGCTGCTGCTGATGATGCTGATGTTCAGGCTGTTGTTGTAAGTGGTAATCCTAATTACAATCCAGGATTTGTAGCACGAAAAAAGAACATAGACGACGAGGGAAGATTTTCATTTGCGATTCCACTATCTCATATATTTGGATTTTGTAGAGATGTCAGAAAAGTTATCTTTGGTGCTAGTCATACTGTAGTGCTCACGCGAAGATCTACTGATGATTATGCTCTTTGGCATGGTGCTGCTCCTGTTAGAGATGGTAATGTAGAATTGACAAAATTAGCGCTATGGATGCCAATTATGACTCCATCGTTGACTGTTGAGACTCGGTTGTTATCTTTTATGGATCACGGAGGAAAGTCATTGTTGAGCTGGTCTGATATTACAACAGCTACAATAACCAGCAACGTTACTGGGGCTTTTACTTGGCAACTTGCACTTACGAAAAATGTTTCCGCACCGAGACATGTTTTTGTTGCACAACAAAATGTGGATCGAACTCAAAAAAGCAGCGGCTCCAAATGATAGTCTACAATTGCGGTCCCATATGATATTCTATCCTTGTGATGTCAATGAAGTATCATTGCCAATAAGCAATCAGCAAGAACCAGCAGAACAACTTATTCTTGATTACGGTAACAATCAAATAGGACGAGTTTATCATCGGCTGTGGTCGTATATGGGTCGTGATCAAAATGTTGATACTGGACTACAAATATCACAGTTGGATTTTAAAACACTGTACCCGATTTATTACTTTTCGCTGCAACATCTTGATCTATCTAAACACTCGACCGTTGATGTAAAATTTCAAGCTCGTGTTCGTAATCCTCCTGCTGGAGGATTTAGAACAATTGCTGTTATTCTTAATGATAAATCTATGACGCTCGAAGTTGGTGGTGGAAAAATGCGAGTTATTGATGCACCAATAGAAAATATGTAACAGGATAATTAGATGATCACTATCTAAATAAAATGTCGTACAATCATATTAATGTGACCCTGACACCTGGTCAGGTAAAGAAACTTCAATCGAAAAATTCTACTGCGTGTGGCACAACGATAACGCTTAAAAAAGAACAGATGACAGGTGGATCAAATAAATTATCGTTGACGAAAACTCAGATTAATCATTTCAATAAAGCATTAAAGGGTAACACAGGAATCAGATTGACTTTTTCACAAGCTGCTGTCAAAGATATGATTAAAGCCGGCGGTATATTCCCGCTGTTAGCTGCAATTCCAGCGTTGATTGCAGCAGCAGCTCCTGCGGTGGCTAAAGCAGCAGCGCTAGGAGCTATTGGTACCGTAGCAGGGCTTGCAGTAAAGAAAGCAACCGGTGGATCAGTTAGAACTAAAAAAAATGGGAAAAGGATTCAGACTACCAGGAAGTCGATTCACAAGATATTACAAAACCAGTTAAATCCAATGTCAAATTTTGATTTACTCAACGCAGTAAAAAAGTCCCAATAAAACATTTCAGAGGTGTATTTATGCGAGATCAATTACCAGCACAACCACAAATACCAGAAACTGGTATAATTAATCTCGATGATAATACTGGACCTGAAACTCATTGGGTTTGTTACGCAATATATCCTCGATGTATTATTTATTTTGATTCGTATGGATTACCACCCCCGAACGAATTTGTCAAATATGTGTCTAAGTTGTTTACAACTCAAACTAAAGTTTCGTCAAAAATCCCAATTTGGTACTCAACGTTACCCACGCAGACATTAACAGATCCTCCGATATGTGGACGAGAGGTTCTTAACGCGTTGACAGCTATCTCGACGAGTTCTAAATTACCTCACAAAGTCATTCATGAATACACGATGATGAATCATAAAAAGAGAAATGTGTAATATATAACATGGCAGATATTTTTGGAAGATCAGTATCGCGACAACAACAAGAAGTTACTATCGGGCAAGTAAAAAAATGATCAGGAGAGTTATCTCATCGATAACAAACTTAGATGAATTACACGATCAAATAAATACTTCTATGTTACAAAAATCCCCCGAGGATCTAAAACAATTACGTGATGAATATAATAATCAGATAATAGAATTTAATAAATTTATTGAGTCACAAAATTCCATCGTGGACAACATTGATAAACTCGTGACAGGATTTTTTGGTAAACCACCAGTAACCACACCGAATCTCATAACGATAAAAGATTATATGTTGGAACTAACAACACTTCAATCCAAATATGAAGACCACGTAAAACAATTTTCAACATCTCGTAGAAACATCGTCGATAAATTTATCGGATCTCCACTTGATAAACTCGATATAAAACTTCCTGATATTAAAAAATCCATCTATGATCTCAAAACGACCACCAATTCCATCGTAGCGGATGCAACAAGGATGATAGCAATCGTTGAAAAAACAAAAATTCCTCATGAAAAAAATAAAAACGTAGTGTACACTATTCAACACGGATCATATATGTGGACACCTACAAACAACATTTTACATATCACTGCAACCATCAAAGGTATTTATCGATTAACACTAGTGACACCAACTCTGTTTAATATATCATCGTCGTGTTCATCTGGGGTCAATAATACGATATCAACGATCATCGACAAGGATACGATTGAACAATTCACGATAACATCCACGGATAATAATTTGGCTAGGGTTTCAATGTCGTGGCATGTGGAATTCGTAGCGGATTTAAGTAAACAACTAAACTGAAATCGAAGAGATTCAATAATTGAAATTGTTTACCACGTTAATAGATACAAATGTCATCAACGATACCTTCAGTATCTCAATACCGTTATGATACCGTCAAAGAATTTCAAACTAGCTTAGGAATACTCGCTGAACAATACCGCGTAAAAGTAAAAAAATACCAACGAAGAATTAACGTCATTGACGTAACCGTGTACTCGGTATCTGGTTTAATTGCCAGCGCTGGAATAATACTATCTTCGGTGACTATGATAGGTCCAGTTGTTGTTCCAATTTGTATATCCGCAGCAGCAACAATCGCTGGAGTATTTACCGGAATAAAAAAAAATATCATCATGCTCTCAGCGAAAACTGCATAACTATGTTGTTAAACTCACCATAGTATCCAACGCGTATTCGCAATTGTCAATGTTGATCTCAACATCCATCGATGACGAATTTATATCCGACGAGGAATTCTCAAAGATGGTTCGGTTGTATGATTCAACGATGTCGAAATTGGAGAGTGAAAACAATTTCAACGTTGACAATAACAATTACAATAACAATGTCACAAGAACTGCTTCAACGAATAGCAGAAAATACTACCACGACAAAGACAAAGTTGATCTCGCTAGTAACGAAAACACCAGAGATCAGCGTTGAATTTAACCCTCCGCTGGCAGCATCTAAGATAGCGCTAACGCAATTAAGATGTTACTACAGCTGGCCAAATGTGCGATCTAACCATTTAATGGTAAACTCCCCAACAACAGTTTTACATTTTCATAAAAGAATAAACACAACACTGATGAACCAGAATGGCACACAATACACCTACCCATCGGCGCATATGACATCGAAGATATCAATGAAATAATCATAGAATCCATCGAAGCAATCACAGAAAAAATACCATTGACGTCCCAGATGGACCTAATAAATCTCTCATTGAAATACACGGACATGAACCACTGTTGTCAACGGTCATTGAGATAAATTCACCTAACTACGCCGAGGATATATACAACAGCTCAATTAGAACCATATTGGGTTACCCTGAGTATATCCCGGGCACCGTTGATATAAAAGATCTACCACGTGAACTACTAAAATCTGACTTTATTTCCACGAAAGAAGATTATCACGGTTTTAATATTCCTGATGATAATGTTCATAGAAGAGAATACGGTCCTCCTAAATTAAGTTATGATATAGTTGATACGATTATTAAAAGATCGATTAGTTTAACCATCAGTAAGATGATAGAAAAAGTATATATTACTCAATATATAACACTACTGAATAGTGAATTCGAGCGATCTCGCGGTTATAGTAACAGCAATTAGTAAAATTCCACCACGCCGCGATGATGTCATCAAGTATACAGAGATATGTAATAAAATTATCGCCGATATGGAATTTTATAACAATGAAATGATTAGAATTATTTTAGCTGGTATTCCTGAACTAAGAACAGAATTTGCAGCAGCATATTATATCCGCGTCGAAGACATCCCAACGTTTAAGCTTCCAGGATATAACGTACCATGGATGTGAGGAAAACTCAGTGACACCATCGACGAATTCTTCCTACGGATTCACACAGTGGTTGAATAGTATTCCTGTGGTTCATCATGAGTTACCAGAACCTGTAAAATCTGATTTCTTCACTGATGAATTACCTGATGTTGACTCCAAGTTCAATTACAACTTCGACATCAGTTTTCTACGACCCCAAGATATCTATAAAAAAATTATCGTATAATGTCTACGTTGGAACAGAAACTGATAGACTTGGAAAATACGAATATAACGAGTATGGTAGAATAATATGGCGATTTGCTCTTGGCGTTCAAGGTGTATTTGTAATAACAGAAAAAGTCTCATTGGGATCTTCAACGCGATGAAACAAACATTCCAAACAAAACTAAACCAACTTCGAGAACATCTACAACGATCTCTATTACTCGATTTAACAACTCAACGTGAGACAATCAAACAAGATCATCGTCAGCTAAATCAAATTATCGCCGATATGAACTTTCTCAATGATAGATTACTCTCTCTCGTCTACGAAGATAAATCACCAAACAGAGAAAAATTCAAAAAAGTATTTTCAGGCACCAATGACAATTTACCACTCATGAAATTTACAGGATGGGATGTACCAACAATGAAAGCATCGTTGAAGAAACTCATTGACCAATTCTTTCCACAGATTTGCGCTTTATGGCTTAAAATAAATCCTCATAAGGAAATTTTAACATCGACGAATTCACCGTATAAAAATAACAAACACAGATCCCCCGGCAAAGTTGATATATCATCAGTTATTGCAATACACGTTATTTGTGATGCAGTATTAGGAAGTTATGCAATTGATGTTTCAAAATCAGATAACGCTGATCTAGGATACATCCTATACACGTTTTCTCCGGACGTTTCTCTGGGAAGTCTCATCGTGAAAAATCCACCTCATTCAACTTACTAGGAAACCACTAATAGACTCATAACAAGGATGAATTTTAGAATAACCGATCAAGATTTTTCTTTCATTGATCTTCGAGGAGAAAAATTACAAATGACGTTAGATGTGAAGTCGTAAAAATCCATAGGATTTTCACAAAGGACTTTCAGTTATAGATTTTCATTGAAAATCAAAAATGGAAAATCTCTTTGGATTTTCATCCTAACAAGAAAAGTCTACGGAAATTAACATGGAGCATCGACTACTTGACCCGACTAGCACCAATGTCATTTTTTGGTCATTGAAATCACATTTTGTGATTTTATTGATTTTTTTGACCAAAATTGACCAGCAATAATTAAAAAAAATCATCAAAAATAATTCCTAACAAGAAAAGTATATGGAAATTAACATGGAGCATCGACTACTGGACCGTAAAATTTCTTTGATAATTTCAATTAAGACTTGCAAAAAAAATCACTCAAAATGGGATAATCTTTGATTTTCAAGACAAAAAAATGACTAAAAATGACTAAAAATCACAAATAAAATCACATTTTCTGATTTCAATCAATGAAAATCACCAGCAATGATAAAAAAATAATTTTAATTAGTTTTATTGCTGGATTTCCCCTCATTAAACAGTGAACAGATTTATAATTGAAAAGCTAGCTTTTTAATAATGTATCAACACGAACGAGTATTCATTTACAACAAGGATAGACTTAAAGATGCTATCAGAAAGTGTTTTCCTGATTCTGAATTTCTGGAAAATCCTTCGGATTTCATAAATTCAAATCAAGCATTTCCCATTGATCTATTATTAGACAGGTTCGGCAATAAAAAATTCCTACTGACAGGCGAACAAATACAACAGTTAAATCGAGAGAGTATAACGGTGATTAGTTGTAGTCGAGATCAAATTATACAGCATGTTCATTCATGTCTACGTGTTGAAGAGTTAATAGGAATAATAAACAGGTGATCATCGTATTAACACAAGATATCAATGCCGTTTTAACACTTGACATCTAACCAAGTATGCTGATTTTACCTGAAAATTTTGGATTTTCCTTTTTAACTCCTTGATTGAAAAAGGAAAATTCGTAGAATTTTCACCAATGAAAAAAAAAAAGAAATCACCAAAAATTAACCCACCCACCGCATAAACTATTATACTTCCGTGTAGTCAATGTATTGTGTGCCGCGTTATTGATTAGAAACCTGATTCTGGTTGAGTAAGCGAGCGCGTACCTGTTCAACAGGTATTATACATGTTATACATAGTGAGAATTTAACCTGTGCTGAAGTATTTATAACTCCAATGATGTAATAAGTTGGGTTTTTTCAGATTCGCCAAGAATCGTTTTAATATTTCGAATTTTTGAATTAATTTCGCGTTTGATCTGATACTCTCGACCCAAATCTCTTCTAACCCGCTCGACAATAGTAAATAACGGGACAAACTTGTCTACGTCATTTTCTTTGAACGAATCATAAATCGCCTGTTGAATCTGCTTAATAAATGCATATGACTTAGGCAATGTGTACCTATTCAGTTGCATATTTTCTTGTCTATCGTCATAATCGGAAAGAATCTGATCACAATCTAACCTTTCTGACAATTTAATTCCATTATTTTTCAATTTTAATACTTCACTTATAATCTGATTAATACTTTCTTGATTCATTTTATATATAATTATATCTTTTAAATTATAAAAATTCAAAAAATCAAAAAATCAAAAAAATAAAAAATAAAAATGGAGGTCAATTTTTACAGTATAATACATAAAACTTAATTAAGGATATAAATACACTTACCTAAGATAGCACAATGCCATATCTCCGTTTATCAGGGTAGGTTTCTGGGCATTACAATTAAAACTCCATTTGGAACCCCTATACATCGAATGGCGTATACGACAGTACGTTCACTCTTTTATAGTCCACACAAGTAGGTTTTTACATCAATGAATCATTTGGGTTTTTACATCAATGAATCATTGGGGTTTTTTGTATATCAATGCACATACCACAATCAATGAATAATTTGAGTTTTTACATCAATGAATCATTGTTTTTTTTTTGTATTTCACTCTACGCGAACTATAAAAGACTGTGCACAATTAACCTAACCACTTAATCCCTCTGCCAGCCATGGATTGAACAAACAGGTAAGTCAAACTTATTGACTCTTACACAATAATTGCGCACCGAGATTACCTCTCTTTGTTAGGCCGTAACATACCTAAGCGAGTTATTCCAATTTGATGCTATAAAGAATAATGCAAAATGGAATTCAGACGTATAAAAACTGTATTTTTTGTCCATGTCTGGAAATCGCCGTCTTGGTTATATTCTCTGCAACAAATCGTACTGATGACATACAAATACCGAAATACCTACCGGCGCTATTCATAGACTTGAATATTTTTTCTTCCTTTGTTGCTGTATTAAAAGATTTTATCGATATAGCATTTTTCGAGTATTTCCCAGTCCCACCTCGTTTTAAATTCTCACTTTGTGTAACAGCTTGTAAATTTGATAAAGAATTGTTCTTAGGATTAGAGTCAATGTGATCAATAACAAGACCATCCTTGATCAATCCATTAAACACATCGAAGACGAAACTATGATTAAGACATCTCTTCTTTCCCCCAACAGTAAACGCCAAATACCCCCTACCATTGTCAGCACCAATTGACTTCTTCAGTCTGCGATTTCTGACAATACCGTCACGAGACGCTTTGTAATCACTGATCACGGGATGAAGTTGAAATTCTTGGTTCATTTATATACATAGTACTTTGTTTGTCTAATTCATTTCTTGGTTGAAATATATTATTGGAAAATCTATGAATGTAATCTTGTGGAGTTCTTATGATATTTTCGTTGACGCTGTCAGGGGTACAGTCAGATTTATTGATGGAATCGTTGATTCTCTTATCGTAATAGCGCTTCAACTCTCTGTATCGTTTACCACCACAACCGAGACATAATTGTGATATTCCTCTAACACCTACCCCACATTGTATACAAGGTAAGGGCCCATTACTTCCACGTCGAAAACTTTGCATATGATACACACAGAACTCATTTCTGCATTTGTTACACGGGGTTACTGATCCAATCATGAGCCATTTACAATGATTCATTATATAAAAAACTCTCTATTTAAATACTTGTTTTAATTATAGCATGAAGGAGTTCGAGAGATTATCGAATATTAAGCCTTGGAAAAATGCTAGATTTAATCTCGATAGAATCTCTGATATACCAAAAAGTCTAATAGACGATAGAACTGTGTTGGGTAAAATTCGTGATTGTTTTAATGAATTTAAGCGCGATGGAGCATCTCATACGTGGTCGACATTTCGAATTATTGATGATGTCAATGTACCCACAATCGATGCTACCATGAACGACGAAAGAGCAGCTGAGATAATTGCACATCTTGGGGGAAAAAAGTATTTTTTTACAATGAACTTCATTACCCAAGAGGAAGGAAAATGGATTATCAGATATAAATTTGAACCAATTCTCAAAGATAAAAAAACTGTCATTGTGAGTCGAGATTAAAGACCAGGAATTCTGACTGGAATTGAGAAACCATACTACGAGAGATCTTATCCTGTAACAGCAGTTGTTTATGGGATATATCCGCTAAACGATAAGCCAAGTATTGAAAAACTAGCACCTATGAAAACGTCGTCGTTTACTTTGCCAACGAGAATGAATTGTGTAGCAGAACTAGTAATAGAACACTTCACGAATGCATCCCGGGGGAATAAATTAACTGATCTAAGACGCAAAAAAATAACCGAATGGGGGCTGACAGTGAAGGAGCACGGGACAACAATTGAAGATATAACCAAATTAGAAACGTCATTAAGATTTCCAATATCGGTAATGACAATAACCGGAGAAGTATTACACGAATCAAAATATAAATCGAAAGGAGCTCCAATTGAAATTATTGATCATAACGAACACGCGTGGACACCTGCAGTAACAGTATTTCCACGAGATAGAACCGTAAGATATATCCCCGAGGAGTTCTGTTTGGAGGTTTTATATGAAGAGAAATTATTCGATGCTATTCACGCGTTGTGTAAAGATGATCCTTTTTTGTTTGTTTGATTAGGATTTTTAACGTAGCTTTAACAATTTTTCAGTCATATCGCTACGATGTCTGCAGTGAGGCAGTTTATAGTGATGTCTGGCACTGAGACATCATGCCGCAGACATGTAGCATGATGTCTCACCCAGTCACATTATCCTGACACCAGGCCGACCAGTCCTAACACTAACCTCTTTATGCTGAGCGTCAAGCGAGGCAGCTGTTAGCACCATTTTGTAAGTCTTTGGTATGACTCGGCCGGGGATCGAACCGACGACCTCCCGCTTCCGGGGCGGACGCTCTACCACTAGGCCACCGGAGCGGTTAAAGATGATCCTGTGTCAGTGTGGCTACTTCGCAGCGAGGAAGATTTCGAATCAGGATTTGATCAATTTATAAGACCAAATGGTGAATTATATCGCATTGAAACATTACACTCGCGAATGAGAAAAATCGCTAATGAATACTCATCTGACAACTCGAAGAGTTTTCATGAAAAACTATTAACAAATAGCTTTACAATTCCATCAGTGGTAGCTCACTTTGCAAGAGAAATAAACTCATGGCGTCCAACACGAAGTGATTTTCTCGAAGATGTTAAATTGAGTTGTGTCAAGTATGGCCAAGGCGGGCTGTGGAATACAAAATATTCCCGCGAGGGTATGATTGCAATTGATATAGCTGCGTGTTATCCAGGGAGTTTTCTTGGATACGGATTCACCGGTAAGTACTTCAAACGATTTGGACATCCCACACATGAAATGACTCGCGTTGCGATTAATGGACCATTACCTGATTTTGATTTAACTGGATTTGCTCGTGTGGTATCATTTGAATCAGCTACAGGGTTACATCCGTGTAGTTATGTTTGGATTGGTAGACATATGTCTGAAAAACATTGGATGCCAATTGTGTTATTGAGATACATGGTTGATTGCGGTATGCTGATATCGCTGATTGTCAGCGAAGCTATTATATGTTATCGAGCTCAGACCGAAGTTTGGTTACCAAAACCTGATCTAGATGATATAATACGCGAACAACGAAAACAATTTCCCGATTTCAGTGAACAACAAATCATGGATTGGTCTAAGGAGTTATTTGAAATTAAAAATGGACAAGCAAAAGATTTTGGACGAAGAATAATCGGTAAATTTACCCAGGGTGGAAGGTATCACAATGCAAATTACTCTTCGCGGTTGATCATAGACAGCGCTGAATACGATTTTATTGTAGCAGATTTAACGAAACATGGAAAACTTGTAAATCGTAAAAACGCTTTCCTATCCTATGGAACACGATTAGGTACAATTGTTACCTACTGTGATGGATCTAGTTCCCAATATACACATTTAAGATCATCTACGCTTAGTTATTCTGCTATTAATCTATTTTTGATGATAAATAAATTTCCTGAATACGCGGTTAGAGTAGCTACTGATTCGATGTACATACACGAGAAATATAAATCAGCGGTGGCTGAATTCACATCCCGGAGGAAAATTGGGGATGTTGGAGATTTAAAAAGGAGACGCTACACGAGTATTGTAAATCTGCTGATGTTACGATGGACGATAAATACTTGAAGTGTGACCAAGTATCAGAATTTTCTAATGCACCACCGATATCTGATCCAATATGTAGATATAAAACAATTTACTTAAACGGTTGTGGTGGGTCAGGAAAGACAACTCGTGCGATTAAATTATTTCGTGGTAAATCAAACATGATTGTGTTAACACCAACCCACAGACTTGCTAGAGAGATTAAACAACGAGAGGTGAATGCCTGTTCTTATCATAGTTTCTTTCGAGGGAAAGGTGATCAATGGACTCCTGATCGAATGGGGGAGAAATTTATCCCTGAAGTCATAATTTGGGATGAGATATGCACAGTGTCATTACATGTATTACAAAAATTTATTGAGTGGTTATCAAACAAAAACACAAAAATTATCATGTGCGGCAATCATGGCCAACCACCACAATTTGTCGGTTTATCCCCACATGATTGGTTGAAGAATCATGTAGACTATTGCGAAGAGATTAATACCGATCATAGAGCACTTGATGTACAATTACGCGAGTTCAAACAACTAATCAGATTACAACAGGATAGAATCCAATGTGAAATAACCCGTGAAATAATTTCAGAAACTCCCATGAATGATTTTTGGGAAGCGTGGAGACCAAACGATTTGATAGTAGCAAGTAGAAAAATAGTCAGAGACACACTTCAGATGATATTATTTGAAACGCATAAATAAATATTTGCAACTCTTCCAGTGCCGCTCTGTTATAGAGCTTCGGATACACGAAGACAAAATATCGAAGTTGATATTCCTAGGCAGTGTGAAAAGCAGAATTTAGTGTTAAATGATATTGTGCTGGTTGATATCAACGTCGTTGAGGATGCATTACGCGCTGATAAATCCCCGTGGACGCTAGGTTACGCAGCGACGATAAATTCTTCACAGGGATTGACTATATCAGATACGATTGTCTGGATTGTGGATAATCGCATCGAGTGGTCAAATTTAGTTTATCTTGCAGTGTCCAGAATGAGGAGAATACATCAACTTCGAAGAGTTGTCTTAGATGCTAATGACACTACAATAAGTGATATTGTCAGTGATATTATAATTAGAAAAAAACTATCTGGTAATAAACAACAGGATAAAAAAAATAATAGAGAATTTGACATTGAAACAACGACATAATAATCACTGCGCGAGTTGCAATTGTATAATGCGTTGGTGCTGGTCGGATAAAGATCCTCGCCAATTTACCGTAGACAGAAAAAATAGCAGTATTGGTCATACCAGAAATAATGTGATGCTGAATTGTCTTGAGTGCAACAGACGAAGAGGTGCTAGTTAAGACCACGCGGTGGTAATTGAATATCCTCGGGTATCACTTGTAGTTGTTGTCGAGTAAATCCTCGCTGAGGAGCAGTTGAATCCAGTCTATAGATTGCTGGTCTACCCGTAGATTGTGTTATACTAGATATTTTATGTACGGTGACACACCAAATAGGATCAGTAGCTCTTTTTTTACCACCTTCAAGCTCTACTGGTTCGTATAAATACCTTACAGTGACATTGCCAAGAATTGGTTCTTTTGAAAAATCTTTTTGTGGGGTTTTAGGGATATACTTCTATTTAATAGCGTTGTTAGGTTTTATGTTGATTGTTCTAGTAATCTCATTATTCAGCGCGGTAACTACACCTGGTAATCTCTTAACCCATTCACGGGATCGTTTATCCTGGATGAATTCTTTCGCGTATTGATATCCAAGTAACCGCTCAGCATGCGTCCGATTAAATCGTTCAACAATTGCCTGATCGCGATGTAGCGCAGTGTGTCCTCGTCTGATGGCGACATTATGATGTTTCATCGTTGTTAAAACAGCGCCTTGAAATTCCTTGCCAGGATCAACTTGTAACAGATTTGGCCAGCGCAGAGGACCTCGTCGATAAATTTTTTTTCAAATGCAAAAGCTACTTCAGTAGATGATTTTGTCCTTAGCGGTTCTGCTTGTTTGTATCGACTCGCAACATCAACTAACGTTAACGCGTATTTGTAACCGTTGTCATGCGGCAGAAATAGTATATCAGCTTGATGAACTTCATTAGGTGTTGTAACATCAAAATGCGAGAAGTTAATTCGTTTAGGCGCTGGTAGATAAATTTGCCATATTGCCTGTTTAGATAACCAGTTTGCCGCTGTAGTTTTTTTCACCTTTGATGCGCTAGCGAGTTTACTTATTGCTGCGTAACCTCTCCAATATCCTCTCGGAGAATAGTAAATAGATTCCATATTTTTAATTACCAGCACCTAACATCAATTTACCCTTCATAGCAGATTTTACCAACCACGAAGCCAATTTTTCCTTGAAGGATTTATCAGGAATAGCATTTAACGCATGAATTAATTTCACATCCGCAAGATGTCTGTTTTGCAGATTACTGCTTTTATAAGCGACATCATGAGCATGACTAGCCTTATCAATAGAGTTTATTGGATACTCGCCGGGTCGGGGTAGATTTCGATCATCAAGTCTGATATCTAATCGTGTTCCCGGTCCACAGTAGCTATATCCTGGAAGGTGCTTTTCTCCTGGATACTTTGCCCACGGTGTTCCTGGGAGTTTTGCTAACTTGGCTGCAATATCACCTCCTCGTTTTTTTTTTAAAGGTTTCGTGGAAGTAAATCTAAATTTTTTCGTACTACATTGTACGCATTTACCAGAAAGCGCTGATCGATTATTTTTCGTTGTAATCGTCGTCAAGTCATTTGTGCCAGTACGCGTCCTACATTTCACACAATATAGATCCATAATTTATATATAACGGCATGAATGTAATTGATTATTCAGCTACGAGACGACGGGAACCTATTAAATACCATGCAATGTTACCAAATTCTATTCGCGCGATTATCATCGGACCATCTGGAAGTGGTAAAACACAATTGTTACTTAATTTGATAACGAGATGGATGGCGTGGGATAAGTTGTATATGATTGCTCCGAGTGTAGATGATCAACGATGTTATGAAGTGTTAAAGGATTTTAATGATGCCGCGCGAAAAATTAATGGCGATGATATCATTGAGTTTATAACCGATATCGAAGAGGCACCTAGTATTGACTCCATCGACGGAAGTATTAACAATTTAGTCGTATATGATGATATCATGTTAGATAATCAAAAAAATCCTGCCAAGATATTTTCCCGAGGCAGACATAAAAACACCGACGTGATATATATCACTCAACGTTACACTCAAATACCAAAAGTGATCCGAGATAACTGCAATATGCTATGTGTATTTAACGGAGTTGATACTCATACTCTTAGAAATATTTGGCAAACTTGGTGCGGTGGCGATATGGATCATAATCAATTTAAAAATTTCTTTAGCCGCGCTCAGTCAATCCCACACGGATTTGTGACGATAAATTTATCAGACCCTAGGACAAGATATCGTGTCGGACTTGATCAAATATTTAGTTAACGCATAGCAGCAGAGAGGGTGAACGCCAACTATATGGCGTCTTTTTTTTTTAATTCTTTGCTCAAATTAATTCGTATGTTTGAAACCTAAAAAGTATTGGTCTGTTCACACTCTCTGACGTATTAGCAGTAGATGATGTGAACTCTTTTAGGCGTCTTTTTTTTATTCTTTGTTCAAATTATTAGAAAAATTAATTCATATGTTCAGGGAAGCCTCAGTTTACTAAATTGAGGCTTATATAAGCAATTTTGGGAAACCTGAAATAATTAGTAAACTAAATTGACGCCTAAAAAATGTTGGTCTGTTCACTCTCTCTGCTGCTTATATATATGTATATATATATATATATATATATATATATATATATATATATATATATATATATATATATATATATATATATATATATATATATATATATATATATATATATAAATATTAGATCACTGGGCGTTTAAATTATATAATTGGTTGGTGGATAGTAAAGATAGCAGATCACTGGGCGTTCATAGTGTGCTAAAGGGATATATATATATATATATATATATATATATATATATATATATATATATATATATATATATATATATATATATATATATATATATATATATATATATATATATATATATATATATACAATGTAGTAACTCAGTGGGATTTTTGAGAGTTTACTCAAGGAATCATCAACGATGAAGACATTTATGTTACTATCTCCCTGCGCAGGTTACAGAAACCTCTAGAGAGTGTTTTGAAACAGCTAATTTCAATCTTCATTACCAAAAACTGGGTAGACATATACCGTGCAGGCTAGATAAGAAATCAAAATAGCTATCTCGTGCATGAAAGAAGAAGCTGATGAAGGTCTCTACATCTGTTTATCTGTTTTTATCTCAGGTTATTGCAATACCATACGCTTCTTCCATATAACATACAATTATTAATACGCAATGGAGAATAGTATAATATAATCCCCTACAAGTCAGCAAATTTCAGTTACACGTGTATCTTGCGGCCAGGCCTATTAGACTATGAAGCATACCCGAACAACACCTGACGCAACCACTGTGGTTGCGAACGAGATCTTCTGTTTGCATTTATTGGCAAAACGAGTCACCCAAGGACAGAAGGTTGGACGCATCCGTGTTAATTAATTGTGTGACATCAGGTCTTTGTATGATCGTATTACTAGAATGGACACGTGCTACATATATATCGAGGCATATATTTACAATGTGTTCTTACTGACTGGGATATTATTTGTAAAGTAGAAGTTATGTGGTAAGATTAAGTCACAGTACGTAGAGAATTTCCAAATAAAAGCTGATTAATACAAGTATGTGCGTTCTTCTTCATCTCGCTTCCTGTTAATGCGTGAGGGTGTATGTGTGAAACAAATCAGACAAGAGATGTTTGAAAACCGTGATCAGGCGTGACTGCAGTTCATTCTGATAAAATTGATATAACATGGCAAAACTAAAAAGCGAGTGGGAGTGATACACGTCACATGGCAGCCTGGTAAATGTTACTACAATGGAATTCGACACCCTAAATCGAGACTTTTACAAAATCTAGCAGTAATACTGATTGGCAAGCTTTCTCACATACCTACATTGGCCAAACCCGAGACTCGAACCAACGCAGACAGAGGTGAAATAGTAATGATCCGTAGCGGTGAGCGCTTTAGACCTGTCGGCTCAGAAATACTTAGAATGTCTTCTGCTCGAGTAGGGCCGAATAAAAATATTCGGCTGAAATCTCATTCAGCTAGGTCACTCTGTTGGAGTATAACAATCGATATTCTATTCATTGTTTAGGTTCCTTTTCCTTAGTGAAAAGAATTGGTGCCAAAAAATAACAGACTAATGTTTCCGCCAATAAATATTGTACATCTTCAAAATGTAACACTCATATCAGACTACTAAGTCAAAAAAAGAGATATAAATTGTTTAAATTAACAAATGTACGTTTTGCTATGGAGCTGGTGGTAACATAGTCAACCATAGTAAAGAGATTTCTTCTGTGAGGAAAATAAAACAGACTTGGCGAATTGTGTTTGTTTTTTATATTCTCGTCGAATAATAAGAAACTGAATTTGGTTTTTTCAGAGAGTGGCGAGAAGCAGCGAAGAAAAGCTATACTTTGAGTGTATTCATTATCATGGGTAATATGAACATTTATTATTTATTTATTTATTTACTTATTTATTTATTTACTTTCTTGTCAACGACGAAAAATAATAACTGGAACGAGATTAGCTGATACCGGCATTTAATCGTCTTAGAGCAATATTTTTGTTTTTATGTGTTTTATTTCAGTAAGCAAAACATGCCGTAATTAAATATGCAAAAAAATTAATTTGAAAATAAATGACTTGTTCCATATTTGGTTTGAAACAGGCAAACAGGCTCTGATCGTATCTACAAATTTGCAGTGGCATTCTACTGCCATTTTTGCTTGTCATTCACTCATAGACTGATTATATACATGCTAAATTACTTAATATAGAAATAACGAAGCTTAGTTTCCAGCTAACAATTAATTTAGAACCGATGTAGTGCAGTATGCCCTCGTCTAAAGGTGACCCCTTTGATAAATCCTTTCATATCCAGAAGCAACTTCAGTTGATGATTTTGTCCTTAGCTGGTCTGCTTGTTTGTATCGACTTGCAATATCAACTAAGGTTAACGCGTATTTGTAACCACCATCATGTGGCAGAAATAGTATATCAGCTTGATGAACTTCATTAGGAACTGCCACATCAAAATGCGAGTAGTTAATTTGTTTAGGTGGTGGTAGATAAATTTGCCATATCGACTGTTTAGATATCTAATCAGCTGCAGTGGTAGTTTTTACTTTTGCTGCGCTAGCGAGTTTACTGATTACCTCTCCAGTATCCTCTCGGAGAATAATAAATAGATTCCATGTTGTTATTAATTACCCACACCTAACATCAATTTACCTTTCATCGCTTTTATAAAATAATCTGTTACTCGTTCATCGACACAATTTATCCTTGAAAATTTCATTGGCTTCAAATTATCAACACTGGGTTTTTCATTTATCGGATAAATTCCATAAATAACCGCGGTTACAGGATACGCTCGCTCATAATACGGTTTGTCTATACCAGTCAATATTCCTGGTTAGGAATTTTTACTCAGTTTGACAGTTTTTTTTATTAGCAAGGGTAGGATCATATTTATGACGAATAAACCAATTACTGTTTCTGCTAGTACAATATATTTTATTGTGAAAAAAGGATTCCGATTATCGAGATAGGTATTTATCTTTGCTGCTTGTTTGTCATTCATGGTGGCACTAACACTATTATTGATACGGAATGTTGACCATACGTGAGATGCGCCACCGCTGCTAAACTCCTTCTTGGCATCATGAATTACTTTAATTACATTTTCATTCTTCGTATCAATAAGACTTTTTATTGGTAAAACAGGAGGTATTCTATCGAGATTAAATTTCGTTTTCCAAGGATTGATTTTCGATAATATCTCAAACTCTTACATGCTATAATAAAGACAAGTAATTAAATAAAAAATATTATATATACAATGACTGAAACAAAGAATCAGTGCAGGTGGTTGATGATAGGGTCTTCAACTCCTTGCAAGAAATCAAGTATAAATGAATTCTGCGCATATCATTCACAAAGTGTGCGGCGAGGAATTTTAGGTCTGAAACCTTGTTTACAATGTTCTGTTGGAGTTAGAGAAAAACACAGCTTCATGTGCATTGTGGTTGTAAGCGATATCGAGAGCATTAACGGTATTATGATCATAGAAATAACGACCTTGACAGAGTCAAGGATAAAATTATAAGAGCCCAAGAAGAGTATATATATATATAAAGCCAAGAATTTGTAAAGCATCCCACGATCAATACATATAAAGGATCTCGTGATGGTGTAATCAGACAGTTGAAAAGACCAGAGTGCACTGTCAATAATACTGGTTTTCTTAGATTCATTGCTGGAAAAAATATATTTTTATCACCGAATAATATACGAATGTTTCAATGGGGTGATCGAAGATGGTCTTGTGATCGATCACATTAATGGTATTAAATCCGATAAGCATTTCTCTAATTTCAGATCTGTCATAAAAAGTCAGAATGAAAAATACGGGTTTACAGAAAGGTATAAAAAATGCGAGACCTATTAATCCGTCAAAAAAAAAATGGTGAAGAAATAATATTTAAACCGATGTCCGCAGCAGATACATATTTTGATATGAATCCGAAAAGGATATATTTTGTCCCAGAAAATATTACCAAATCCGTCTTCTCTAAAATATATAGAGATAAAATTCGGTTTGATTATATAGACTAAACAGAGGCCGACAAATGGTGGGTAATTACTGTCATGAATCCTTATTCAGTAAGTCAGAGTTACCTCGCTTATTACTGTCAATCTTGAAGGGTATATGTGTTCCTTAGTAGAATATCTGACTCATCATTCTAAATTTTGTCAAGCATACAGTTAACTATAATCTATATTAACCAAGACGGTACAAAGCCAACAACTGTTTTAACTCACTTGTATTCAAACCTGAATACACCACTTAAAGTCTAACTGATACATGTTCACTGCCTCTTTTATTGTCCCGATGAAACCCCCACATATAATTCTCCAGAAAATTGGCAAGAAGTGGACCAATTTATCAGTGAGTCAGTATTGTTCAGTTTCTGTTACTTGTTTTAAGACATCGAATCGTAAAGGTATCAGAAAAGTTAGTACTTCTAACGCATTAACGAATACTCACAATATTACTGATATATAATCAAAGACATGAAGAATACACCACTTCTAGACTGACTGATAAATCGAGTTATCTCAGATTTACTGCTGGAAAAAAGATACTAATATACGAATGTTTCAATGGGGTGATCAAAGAAAGGTCGAGTTATAGGTTTAAATTTTAATGTGGGAGTCAAGCACATAAAACAAGCACAGATTGGCAAAGGTCTGATTAGAATCATCGTTTCGGGAAAGACTAGGGTGGCCCTGCACATTCCTTGACCTATCTCCGCATGCCGTCACTCGTTTTTCCTCCAGTTCCTCCTTTTCCCTCATTCTTTGTTTGACCTTTATCTGGCTTTGGTTTGGGGCATTCCTGCTGGTGCTTTTCCGTTTTTTGTTTCTTGTTCCACTACCTTTTGATTTTATAGTCTCGTCCTCCATCACACTACTAGTCAATCTGATTAAAGTAAGATCTTAACTGTAAAATATAAAGATCTATTAGCGACCGCTTAGGGTCATGTTCTGGAAACCTGTTGTTATTACCATAATTGATAATTTTACCAACTAATCACATGAAGTCTTTTGTCTTCTCGTTTCGAGACTGAGCAGTGCGGAAGAAACACATAACTGTGAACCGAACTATTTGATTCATTTTACGATTTTTAAAAGCTACATTTCCGTTGGATAATTCAAAGTGGTAGTCATAATATTTTCATGTAGGACAATGGAGATCTGATTTCAGTTAAATTGCTTAATTTTTTAAACCATTAGGTGTTGTAGTCATCTCAATTTGGTCCGGTCACGAGGTGCTCTCCACCCTGTAGAATGCAACGGTTTATTTTGACTTTACAATTTTACAATGGTCTGTCATTCTGGCAAACGGAATACGTAGAAGCAACATGCACATCTGGGGTTCTATTCTATTTTTAGAACATTTTCCCCCTCTCATTTTGGTGGTGATAGAAGAGTTATATTTATGCATTTTTAGTAAGGATTTAAAGGTAATTGTTATTCTTGAGAATATGAGTTCTGAGAGTGATTAGTTGTCTGTGTGTATTTCGGGGACAATGTACAGTGTGTATTTAGACCTTAAAACGATCCGGAAGTGAAATATGTGTTCTGTTTACATGATACTCTGTTTCCAGCGCAGCCTCTCTAAAAAAATCCGGTGAATCTTTGACAAGAACTTTACCGTGAATTCATCTTTGGAGGTAGTTTAGATTAACATATGAGTTGTTTTGACTGTCACACAACGGAAAGGTCAGTACTGAGAAATAAATGTAGACAACATATAGTAAAATGGATTGTGATGTTTGTCCATCTGTATATAGTCTACTGGTGCATTACAACTGAATTGGAGGTCATACCTAACACAACCCAAACCACGTGACATATTTCAGACGTGGTGTAGTTTGTATCTACCAATGCCAATCTTGAGTAGTGGATTTATTTGTGTTACCTGCATATATTATTTAATATAAACTGTACAGAATTTTAACATTGTTTCGTTCAAGATTGTATCGTGTTGTATTTCATGTTTACATTGATTTGGAAGGGTTTATCTTTCTATTGTTTTTGTGCAATTCATTTAACACTGTCTCGAACATTTGCCTTATGTCTGCACTAGATTTCTATTATTGAAGTGATGTGCCGTAAGCAGCTACAGTATACATTATAAGGCAGTTCATATCATGTGACGTTCAGATTGAAGTATTGCAATAACCGCACCGGTGGCCTAGTGGTTAGAGCGTCCGCCGCGGAAGCGGGAGGTCGTGGGTTTGATCCCCGGCCGAGTCATTCCAAAGACTTACAAAAATGGTACTAACAGCTGCCTCGCTTGACGTTGAGCATTAAAAGGTTAGTGTTAGGACTGGTCGGCCTGGTGTCAGGATAATGTGACTGGGCGGGACATCATGCTACATGTCTGCGCCATGATGCCCCAGTGGTAGACATCACTATAATCTGCCTCACTGCAGACATCGTAGCGATATGACTGAAAAATTGTTAAAGCTACGTTAAAAATCCTAAACAAACAAACAAACAAGCATATATTATAAGGCAGTTAATATCATGTGACGTTTAGATTGAAGTATTGCATTAACATATTTGCATAAAAACATATCATCACTCAAACGGATATGCTATCGTGCAGGATAGGAGACGGATTTAAAATTTTGTTGTTGTGGAAAAGAATAGAGAAAGACATAAAGTACACCCCCACCCCACCCCAATCAATAAACAAAAAGTTAGAAGAAATCACTTTATCAATAGTTTGAGCAGTATCTCTGTTGTTTTATTTTTAGAGAGATATCAATTTATCTGTAAGTGAAATTTTGATTTTGCGGCATATTGTCCTTTAGTAGCTTCACATTCCTGACCGGGCTCTGTCGGCTGCACATATTCGGCTCCAATGAAATCCGTCTCGAAGACTAACGTACCATAATGTTAATGTGGGACTGCTTAAACTCATTTTCTAGTCCTCCATTTGTGGAATGAGGGGCTCGGGATCATGTTGTGTTTGCTGCAGCTGTTGTTGTCAAAGAAAGAAAAGTATTGTGCTTTCTGTGGTTTTTCCTATACCCGCTCATTTTACGCGTCGTCTACTTGTACGTCCAAGACTTCCCTCACCAACTGGTTTACCAGTTTGAATGTCATTTCTTCAAAACAGTCAAAGAGGTGCGTTACTCTTATTATTCTGGACTTTGGATTCATAAAATAAAACAAAACTGAAAATATTCGATTTGACTTTTTCTTTTGCGGTTGTGAGGTTGACATGGATGGCGTAACCTGATGATAATTACGAACTTGGTGAATAAATGTACTCATCAAACATCAACGAGCATATCATTTACATTACAAAAGTCTGTTTGATGCAAAGCTAGAAAAGGACATGGCCAGCATCATCATGCGGTACCTGAATCATGCAAAATTGTCCCCAGTTTTTATTTAGATGTAAGATGTCGCTATTGGTCAATTTTGTGTAAGCCACTCATTCGTCAAGTTACAATTGATTTGTTTCATTTAAAATTAGAGTTTAGTGATTAGAGGTTACATAATGTGCGCTATGTGTCCACGTATAAACATTTCTCTCTCTCGATAAATTAGGAAGTTTCAGAGTTTATTTGTAACTTTTCGTTGAACATTTTCTCCATCTATCGATATAAGGTCTTATAAATTGAAATGAAGTTACGCATACTTTCAAAATGATAAATGCGGTAATTTCAAGTTAACCCTCCCCCTCAAAGTTGTATTATTATTATTATGATTATTAAGAAAATTGAAGTCAATTTTCGTTGACAGGCATATAATAACTTTATATACCGTATACAAGAAAACATGGGTTGTTATATTTACCTTTGGAATTAGTTATCAATTTAACGTAATTTGTTCCAATGGAGTATTCATTTTAATTGTAGTATTGTCACCATGGATACTAATGGAACAGTGAACTTCACCGGGTCGCAATTATATAGCAGGTCTTATCATTGTCACCGACTGGGCTTAGAATACGTATTTTGTTAGTGTTAAAAAAAACTTATCTGTAATTTGGCCAGTTATCAACAATACGGTCTATGGAAATATGATTATATTTCTATGTCAATAACAATATCTCTTTTATAATCATTCAAATAATGCTTACATTTCCATGATTACCTCTAAATGATAATTGACCGCGCGTGGCTTGGTGAATGCCGTAAAATATGGTGAAGATATACGTTTTTACCTCTATAGGAAAAATTGGTGTCATACAAAGTAAATTAACACTCTAGTAGCTACGTTCGCGTCTCTCAAAACAAACAGCAATAAACACTTTTTGCAAGTGACGATGGAAAGTTTAAGAGGTTTAATAGTTTATTTGTTTAAAACATACTTGGAAATCAGAACTTTAAAATAATAAGTTTGTTGAACTTGCAATATAAAGAATGTACGGACAAGAAGTGTAAATGGTTGACTTGATGTAAATTTAGTGTGCTTACTGTAGCTGTCATTAAATCTAGTTCGATATTCCCTTCTTTAGTTCAGTGGCTAACGCTAACACGAAACCGTTTTTCTTATGCTGGAGTAACATGTGAATGCTCTGGTACATCACTTGTTAAATTCCAAAAAGTCCGAAACGTTCTCTGACAAGTCGAAATGTAAGAAATTCCAACTGATCTTCAGTGTTATTCCAAATTCATGTCGGGATTGAATTTGCTGATGCGCCTGTAGTTTCGAAAATACTAATGTGCCATTGGTTTGGTTTCTGATGATGTGCTAAGTCTTTGGATGAATCACAATAATATATTATTAAATATCTTCGTCTGAATTCACTATTATTTCAAATTAATGTTCCAGTTCATGAATATTTTTAAACACATTGCTATTCCAGTGAGTAATAATTTAAATAAATAAATCCAACCAAATGAAAACCTGAAGATAACAATAAGACTGACTTTGTTTCAGATCTTAAGGCAAGACTGGTTAGCCGAATTCAAGATCGCCCATGTGTGATTTGGTTGCTGGTTATCTGTTGAGAAAAATAGCTATTATGTTAACCATTACTGCATTAGCTCAAGAGCAAATGGAATGCAGGCATTTGTGATATTGTTGCTGCGACGTAAGCAGTGTCATCAGCCTCTCTGTTTCAAATGACATATAAAGATATGTTTCTTTCTTTCCTGTCAAAAATATTTTGAAAAGCGAAGTATCAGTGGAAATGCCATGATGTTTATGACGTGAACTCATCAATGACATGTAACAAGCTCTACATTCATGGTGTTAAAACTGAGGCCATTCTGATTCCAACACAAAGACTTCCCTCATTCGCATCCTTTACCACAAACAATAAATATCAGCAACACCAACATTAAATTCACAGTCAGTGCGAAACCTCGGTGCTCCTCTAGACAGTAATCTCACATTGCACCAACATGTCATAAACATATACGAGGCTGCATGCATATTTTGAGCTGACACGCATCAGCTCCATTTGCAAATGTCTTTCAGTTGATGACACTAAAACATTTGTGTGTTCATTAGTACTTTCAAGACTGGACTATTGTAAGTTAATTCTGTCTGATTCTTCTCAATATTTATTCCAGAAACTTCAAAACGTTCCAAACAAGCTGCACGGATCAACCTTTGAGTACTACGATCAGAGCATACTATCCCGCTGCTCTGAACCCTATACTGACTACCCATTCGATCCAGAATCAAACACAACATTTGTTTCCTTGTTACATTTCACTGACGGACTCCAGTCCAACATACATATGTGCGTAAAGATTTACATATGTGTATTGTTCGTGAAGTTTTGTATATGTGTCTTGTGCGTCAAGTTCCAGTCATGTCTCATGTGTAAAGCTCTAAATATGTCTCATGCGGGAAGTTCTACATACTCCAGTGCACTAAGTTTTGCGTGATATATATATATATATATATATATATATATATATATATATATATATATATATATATATATATATATATATAATCATGTAACACTATCCCCTTTGCATTTCTGCGAGAATAAGGAATTCGATCAGATTAATACACTCATTGTTTATTACCAACAGTTAATTGCGTGGCAGAAACACCTTAAAGGTTCGTGTCTCAGACGTAATTGCACACTATTTCACACATAATGAGGGTTATGGTTATTGTAGAATTCCGAATAAAGAACTTATTAACTGACAGATGAAGGTATATGGAAGGAGTGAAAAGACACAACAGTTGCCATGGGTTGCACAACAATTTATTGGTTTTATAACGTGACCGTATGTGGTATTTTATTCAAGTGCGACCAATTTAACATTAAATTTGATTGGTTGAAAATGCGTAGTAATACACTGATCATTATAACTGGTGCTTGTTTATGAGACCAATCACGCTGGTCTGCTTGGATCGGTATAAATAATCACTCATTACTAGTTTTCTGAGGGTTTTCACGCGATAACTGTACGATCAATTTCGTTTGATTGGCAATGTTCTCAGTCACACTTTTTTGTTTACTTGCCACTTCTGCCGGTGTTATAACTGCCATTTTGGAAGGCTTGGGTAGTGCAGATCTGGAAGTTGTTCGTATTCGACTAGAGGAGGAGAAAGCCAAGCGACTTCTTCTTCAGAATGACGTTGAGGTGCTTATGCTACAAGTGGAAGAACTGAAACGAAAATGTGATCAAAGGGAAAAGCAAGGTACATAATTCTCTCTTTACATAATCATTTTTTCATCGTTTATCGTATATCTCGAATTCTGTACGGTTATATATTTCTGTGTTAGGTGTTTTTATTGTTTACTTTTGTAACATGAATGTTCAGTTTATTTTTCCGACTAGAAAAATGTCGCTCATATTGTGCACCTTGGATAACGTTTTTCACTATTTATCCACAGGGGCTCGTATCGTTGCTTACAATCGACCGGTCAAACATGTACTATATACTATATTATTGTATAGTACATGTATGACCAGTCGATTGTTGGCAACGAAACGAACCCCTGTGTATTTATCTACTTTTAATCTGACTTCAGAAGAAGGATGCAATAATGAATGCTGTGATGTAATTTACCTTCATACAATGGAACATCCTTAAATCACATCCGAGGCATAGCTACGGGATGAATAGTGTGTATTGAGTGATATTGATTTTATTGATGAACATAATGGGTTTCATAGTTGCATAGTTGGGGGGGGGGGGTGTTGGGTTGGCATTACGCCTCTGAAGCATATATACCTCAACAGACCAAAAACTTACCTTTCTCGAGTTCAATATAATGAATGTGAATTCAACAAATAAATGTTGGAAAGTGTATCGACAACACTTAAACCTACTATAATACGTGTTTATGACATTTTAGAACATTGGAATTAGTTATCAATTTGACGTAATTTGTTCCAACGGAATAATCATTTTAATTGTATTATTGTCGCCACGGATACTAATGGAACAAGGAACTTCACCGGGTCACAATTATATAGCAGGTCTTATCATTGTCACCGTTAAAGTATAGCAGGTCTCATCATTGTTACCGTTAAAGATCGGGATTAGAATATGTACTTTGTTAGTGTGAAAAAAAAGTATATTGTAATTTGGTCAGATATGAACTATACGGTCTATGGAAATAGGATTAGTTTTCTTTATCAATAACAATATCTATTTTAGAATCATTCAAAAAATGCTTACATTTCCAAGATTGCCTCTAGTTGATAATTGCCCACCTGTGTTTTGGTAACTGCCGAAAAATATTGTGAAAATATACGCTTTTACTTCTATAGGAAACATTGGTGTCATACAGAGTAAATTAACACTCTAGTAGCTACGTTCGCGTCTCTAAAAACAAACATAAAAAACACCATTTACAAGTGACGATGGAAAGTTTAAAAGGTTTAAAAGTTTATTTGTTTAAAACATAATTGTAGATCAGAACTTTAAAATAATAAGTTTCTTGAACTTGCAAGATAACGAATGTACGGACAAGAAGTGTAAATGGTTGAATTGCTGTAAATTTAGTGCGATTACTGTAACTGTCATTAAATCTAGTTCGATATTCTCCTCTTTAGTTCAGTGGCTAACGCTAACACGAAACCGTTTTTCTTATGTTGGAGTAACACGTAAAATGAATGCTCTGGTACATCACTTCTTTAGATATTTGTTTATGTTGTGGCGACTTTATGGTCATAAACCAAGTAACAGATCCGAGCGGAAAGCGAAACGTTATATAACTTTTAACAAATAATTTTTTCCCTAGAATTCAAAGTGTAAATCTGAAAATGAACTTATATTATTTTTTAAATACATTTCAAAAAGTCCGAAAAGTTTTCTCACAAGTCGAAATGTAAGAAGTTCCAAATGATCTTCAGTGTTATTCCAAATTCATGTCGGCATTAAATTCGGTGATGCGTATTTAGTTTCGAAAATACTAATGTGCCATTGGCCTGGTTTGTGATGATGTGCTAAGTCTTTGGATGAATCACAATAATATAATATGAAATATCTTCGTCTGAATTCACTATTATTTCAAATTAATGTTCCAGTTCATGAATATTTTTAAACACAATACTATTCCAGTGAGTAATAATTTAAATAAATAAATCCAACCAAATGAAAACCTGAAGATAACAATAAGACTGACTTTGTTTCAGATCTTAAGGCAAGACTGGTTAGCCGAATTCAAGATCGCCCATGTGCGAATTGGTTACTGGTTATCTGTTGAAAAAAATAGCTATTATGTTAGCCATTACTGCATTAGCTCAAGAGCAAATGGAATGCAGGCATTTGTGATATTGTTGCTGCGACGTAAGCAGTGTCATCAGCCTCTCTGTTTCAAATGACATATGATGCTCAGTATTTTTTACAGCAAAGTACCATTGGATATGCAATGATATTTCTGATGTGAAATATCGGATGACATTTAGCAAGCTGCAGATTCATGATGATAAAACTGAGGACATTCTAATCACAAGACAAACACTTTCTCATTCACATCCTTTACCACAAACAAAAGATATCAGCAGCACCAATATTAAATTCACAGTCAGTGCGAAAATTAGGTGTTACTCTAGACAGTACTCTCACACTGCACCAACATGACATGTACATATGCAAGGATGCATATTTCGAGCTGACACGCATAAGCTCCATTTGCAAATATCTTTCAGTTGATGCCACTAAAACACCTGTGTGTTCATTAGTACTTTCAAGACTGGACTATTGTAACTGAATACTGTCTGATTCTTCTCAATATCTACTTCAGAAACTTCTAAACGTTCAATCACGTAACACTATCCCCTTTGCATTATTGCGAGTATAAGGACTTCATTCAGATCAATTGGCTCATTGTTTATTAACCAACAGTTAATGGCGTGGCAGAAACGCATTAAAGGTTGGTGTCTAAGACGAAATTGCACAGTATTTCAAACATAATGTGGGTTGAGGTTATTGTGGAATTCCGAAAATATAACTTATTGACTGACAGCTGAAGGTATATGGGTGGAGTTTGACGATACAACAGTTGCCATGGGTTGCACAACACTTTATTGGTTTTATAACGTGACCGTATGTGTTATTTATTTTCTAAGTGCGACCAATTTAACATTATCTCTTTATATAATCATTTATCAGTATATCTCCAATTCTTTACGGTTATATATTTCTGTGTTAGGTGTTTTTTTTTTGTTTCCATTTGTAACATGGATGTTGCGTTTAATTTTCCGTCAAGAAATGTTGCTCATATTGTGCACCTCGTAGAACTTCTTTCACTATTTACCCACATGGGCTCTTAACCGATCTTACCATCGACCGGTCATACATGTACTATATAATATATTATCATATAGTACATTCATTACCGATAGGTTATAAGCAACGATACGAGCCTTTCTGTATTTACCTAGTCATCACTCTTTTTATCTGAAATCAAATGAAAGATGCAATAATGAATGCTCTGATGTTACTTACCTTCATACAATGGAGCTTCCTTAAATCACATCTGAAGCTTAGCTACGGGGGAATAGGTTGTATTGAGTGATGGTGATTTTATTGATGAAAATAATGAGTTTCAGGGTTCGGGGGTGAGGTGGAAGCACATATACCTCAATAGATCAAAAACTTATCTTACTCGAGTCCAATATAATGAATGTGAATGTAACAAATAAATTTTGGTAAGTGTATAAACAACACTAACACCTACTATACTACGACTATAAGACATTGCTCTAATCACTCAACCTTTTCTCGTGTATATCATAATTCGAATAGTAACACGTCAACAACTTTAAAATAGTTTCTGTTGCAAACGATCATTTTATATTGCAGTTGCTTATGTGAATGCACCTTTAGTAACCCACGGCTTTGCCTTCACTGCTACACTCTCTTTAGACACAAAGTACGTATCCGAACAGACGGTGATATTTGACTATGTTAAAGTCAATGAGGGGAACTGTTATGATTCCTATACTGGAAGTTTCAAAGCTCCTGTGAAGGGGATGTATTCCTTCTTTCTAACCGTATTGACGGTAGGACCGAGCGTTCATTTATTTATAATGAAAGACAAGGATGAAATCGGAAGGGTGTATTCGGGAGACGGAACAGGGTCAGTCATGGTTGTAACTGTCATGGACAAGGGTCAGGTGGTCTATGTCAAGAAAATGCCTGGCCATTCCCAAACTGTCCACGGAAACCACTGGTCGACATTCACTGGT
Organism: Unio pictorum; assembly: GCA_030141615.1. Taxonomy (NCBI): domain Eukaryota; kingdom Metazoa; phylum Mollusca; class Bivalvia; order Unionida; family Unionidae; genus Unio; species Unio pictorum. The sequence goes on from JARLTB010000339.1 coordinate 18,530,858, forward strand.
CTACTACTCGATCGATATGATTAGATACAATGCATCTATATCAACGTCTTAACATAGAACTTTGAAAGCAATTGTTTAAAAATTTGTTTTGAATCGGATTGAATTGGACTTTTTCAAAACTTTATGTGCTAATCTGTCGTAACACATCAATTGTAATGTTTTAATAAAATTACTGGAAGGTTGAATTGTGTCTATACTTTGTGTACTATAACCCACAAATCGTAGTAAAATATGTATACCCATTGTAGCAAATTTTTAATAGTAACCGAATACCAATCTTCTTATCGTGTAGTCCGACGATTTCTTATTATTGCTCATTCACAACACAAAGGTAAGCATGTAAAACCCTGATGATAGTCATCACTATACCGTCCTTGATGGAATGATATCATGAAATCATTTGTTTGCCATTTCTATAGTGCCACCTGTGACAGCACATTTTACGTCTGGAGATACCACACAGATCAAATCTTTGTACTCATGCAGACTGGAGAACTAATAAAAAGTACAGTCCCATATCTTAGCCAACGATGGCTTACGAACCATGCATGGAATGTGTTGATTCGTTTTTATACATTTATCGTACGTATATTATTACTAAGTATGCAAGGATAGGAACACTTGAGATCGAGTGAAAGTTTTTTTCCTGGTCAAGATGAACAATAGACCTCACTTACAATGAATGCCTTATCCACGTACATAAGAAGCACGATAATGCCATTATAATATTATGATGTCGTTTAATCTGGCAACAACATGAATATATCGAAACACTTGTATGTACATGTTATTTCTAAATTTTTGTAAATTCCATAATATGAGACATAAATTGCTAAAAATTGTTGAGGTACGGCATTATGTGATTGTTGTGCTTACTCAGTCTGATGAAAATCAGATTGTCGCTGTCTTGAGTGAAGAACTGAAATCGGCCGTTTAGGGGCCATGTTCTGGTGATTTTTGAATTAACCAATTGACTACAGCTTTGAGAAATTTGAAAGTAAAGTTAATTAAGTCGATAGGCCGAGACTCATCATGCTCTGTAGTCATACTGCCTAGTCTCCCCAAAGCGAAGATATAAGGCTTCATCTGATTGGCTGATAAAACTAGTTATTGTGGTAAAAATGTCGGTCACCAGAACATGACCACTAAGCCGTCGCTGTCAGATCTTCACGTATGACAGAGGAGATCAGATTTTCAATCACATTGGTGCTTACACAGAAGGTTTCAAGAAAACTGCTGTTGGTAGTTAATAATTATTATTAAAGTAAAATATGATTTTAGGATAGGGAAATTAATTTTTAATATGAACTATACTTTCAAAAAAGTAAGCTAGCTGATTTCCCTGGAAATAGATACCATTAAAAAATGTATTTTTCCAAAGACGTTTCCGTATGAAATAACTGTACGCAACAGTAGCTAGAAACTAAAACTAATTTAATTTTATCGTTGTCACTGCTGATGTGCTATTGGATGTAGGAGAAAAAATCTGACTCGACCAGAGTTTTAAAATGGGCACATAGAAGGGGAACGTTTCTCATGAATTAGCCACAGCATATTAGTGTCGTCTTACTACAAGTTTCCTCTTGGATAGAACGTAAATTGGATCCGACGTGTCTTGCCGGTATTATCAAGAAACCATATTCTCTTGATTATATATTAACATGACGGTGTGTGGGAATTAACATTTTTGTGTGTTAACTATAGTAAGAAATACACACAGTATAAATTGAAGTTCAACCCCCATATTGTCCGTTTTATCAGCAACTTAGGGTGATCGTGCTTGTACTCTTAGGAATCATTTCTTTGTCGTCTAAGTTTTAGACTTTTTGTTTTGTATAGTAGTACGTTTTAGTGCTCCTGAATTTTATAAAACGTGTCTTGGAATAGATTGCTATAATGAAATGTTAGTGACGAAAAATGTAGATCTTTAACAGTTGTTTTAAAGCGGTTATATATTGCCAGGCAAAGCCGGACTTCTACATGAGACTTGTTTTCTGATTTTTTAATCAGTTTAATCCAATTTCTCAAATGTTTGCATGCTTTATTACTGGTCTTTATCGCCTCGGATAGAGTGACTCGTTTGAGCACCATCTTTGGGTAATTTGATGAAAAATAGAACTTCGATTTTCCTTTACGACGAAAGCCCATTTAGCCTGTTAAAGGTTATGAAAACTGAAGTGAGTGAAGATGAATAACTGGGTTCCTGGATTTACTTCCCTTGTCATCGACAATCGCTTTCATGCACACCTTTCGTGCAAATATTTTCCCGATATGGTCTTCTATAGTCTGACTATATCCCTGTTTGTTTGTAGCATGATACGCTCAGACGGTAAAGGTGTTATTAACACCCTGGTCGCAATCCTGTTAGAAATTATAAATCAATGAATCAACTGAGTAAGATTTATTGACTTTTTATCTTGTTTATGCTTTTCGTTAAAGAAATCGGCAGGGGGATACAAACAAACGTGGATATAGTCTCAGACTATAAATGACGAGACTTAAATGGTACCAACTTTGTGTCAGCACAGTGAATGCCGTTAAGGAATCTGTTGAAAAACTATTCAATTATACCGATCCAAAATAACTTCTCGTTTACAGAGCCTTGTAGATTTATGCGTGGTAATTGATTACACTATATATTACCTATCCACATTTAATCCGTCAACTACTTCTGTATTATTATTAGTAGTAATATATATATATATATATATATATATATATATATATATATATATATATATATATATATATATATATATATATATTTAGTTTAGTTATATATGTGTGGGTAGTCAGTTAATCAGTTCTTATTAATGTTGAAACCGCTCCGATGGCTTAGTGGTTAGAGCGTCCGCCTCGGAAGCGGGATGTCGTGGTTTCGAGCCCAGGCTGAATCATTCCAAAGATTTACAAAAATGGTACTAACATCTACCTCGCTTGAGTCTCAGCATTAGGAGGTTAGTAATAGGACTGGTCGGCCTGGTGTCAGGATAATGTTACTGGGTGGGACATCATGCTACATGTCTGCGGCATCATGTCCTAGTGCCAGACATCACTATAAACTTCCATACTGTAGACATCGTAGCAATATGAATGAACAATTGTTACAGGTACGTTATAAATCCCAATCACACACACACACACACACACACACACACACACATTTAGCGATTTTATGGAATACATTTAATCTTTTGATCATGAAAACATGAATTACGAGACAACTATGAATTTCTTTGAGATTTCAAAGAAATATGCTATTTTATTCACACCTATGAGGAAAGTTAAATTTGATTATATTATAGATTATGAAATCATCGTATCTGGGACTGTACTGAAGAGAATCAATGTCGTTTAATTGACTTAAAATAATTACGGCGAATGATTAACGCAATTCTTTTCAGACGAAGCCAACGTCTAGGTAAACTGTTCATAACTGTATGTTTGAGCCATAAACCATTTAAATGTTACCGCTGTCGCACGAAATGTACACCTGGATGCCAACGTCTGGGTAAACTGTACATAACTGTAGGTTTGAAACATAAATCATTTAAATGTTATCGCTGTCGCGCGACATATACACCTGGAACAACGAGAATTCAACGAATCAGAAATGCTATAGTGGGTCTCTACAAAGGAAATGTTCTGTCACGAACATCATATTTTTTTTTTGCCCTTATAAACCTTTCCCTTTGGATAGATAGTGCACACGTTACGAGTTACGCTGATATTGCCAAGACAATTCTAATTTAACACTGCATTTACAAAATGTTTTTTTTTTAAATTGAAATAGTTTTATGTGTCAATATTAATAATTGTTTTAAAAAGAATCAATTATTATGATTTAAAATTTCAAATATACTGTCCTTACTGGGGATGTTATGGCGAGGAGATGATGCTCTCTGATGCATTGCCTTGTGTAACGATCATTCCGTTTTTCGGTTGTCTATGTGGTGAATACCATCGCATACAAATTCCAAACGCCTACTGCGACCTCCATGTCCCTCAAGATCCTACTGGGGGACGGCAAGAGACTCATATCCCATGAGGTTTTAAACCTTCAACTTGGGAGAGGTAACCGATAAATATCACAACCATTTTACCAAGACGTGCCTTCAGTAATTGAAGACATCTTCCACCCAATCACATCACCCGTCACATTTCTGAGTTGATAATAATGGCCAGCATCTCTAATGATGTGTCTAAAATCAGAGAGTTTTGCTGAATTAGACGCAAACAAATATTTCGTTTTCAAATTTCCAGCCTTGCAGATTATATACACTCAGTCGTATTCATTTATTGGGGGAACTACCACATGCAGTAGAGGTCAACATTTATTTCTTATCAGCGGTGAATGTCACCAAATGAGTACTTTACCTTTGTTATGATAGTCTTGATTTTGTTCGTTTGTCTAAATTAACCTCGCGTCGCAATAATTCATCTACATCTAGGTCGTAAAGTTAGATCACGGTCTGATATAAAAGCTACAACCACCTCATCATTAGTGGAGTCTCTTTATTATTGGTAATGAACCATGGTGTCGCCTGGAGAATCAGACGTCTTTTGCCGTAAATAGAAAAGAAATGCAATGTGCGCTTGAAATCTGTGGCCCGCTATCTAGTCTTGCAAGGTGTTCTTCACCTTATGCAGAGTGGGTTGGAAAAATTCGTGTCGCCTGTTCATGGATTGTCAAACGCTTTAACTCTCACCATCACCTTACGTGATGTGACATCTGTCTTGAAAAATACTATGGTGTATGTTTGGTTTGCAGAAAATGGCTAAAACCATATAAAGAGTCCAGTCACTCTTTCCTTCAAGAGTATTGACTCTGACACTCAACGGAAGCCAAAGTTGCATGACGCGGAATATAACCTGTTCCTCAAGGCCAATCAGGGTTTTATAGATGCTTCTCAAAAAAAGTTTAGGTGTGACACCGGCATCATGATATCAGTATCTGGACGTTACGTTGATACTTAAAGAGTGGTTTTGGGCTGGGTTCGTTGTCTTGACAAATGTCCATTTACAATTTGATTACCGGTCATCTGCATGAAATATAATTTGTCCGTCTTGAACTGTACTCCAAAATTGCAGAAAGAATGTTCGAGTTGGTTACGTTATTTTAGCGACTAAGTAGTGTCTGTGTCTTCAGCCTTTACAATTTGAGATGATATATGTCTCTCGGTTTCTTTCCTCTCGGTAAGCTTGTATTTTTGTTTTCTCTCACACTAAATCTTAACTAGATCCTGTCATTAACTTTAGTGCTATGCGACTGTAGTTTCAGTCTAAAAACCAATAAACCTTTCGTATTAAGCAGGGGATCTAAAACGGTTGATGGCTGGGTACCATTTCTTGACGCTAGGATAATTTGCATGTGTAATTAATGATTCAAGGTGTATATATAAATGCACACTCCAGATTATGCGATCGCTACACCGGTTAAAATGGGTGTGTGTTTTTAGCCTGATAAAGACTTAAAGGAATGAAGATGTTCTTTTGACATTACGCCCACTGACGTGGAAATGAGAGAAGAACCATTTCGTTGTAAAGACAGTAACTCCAGCAGCAGAAAAGGCTAGCCCACTTCGGTTTAGAAGCGTCTACAAAACCGAAAAATAACTGCAAAAAAGAAAGAAAGAACCAAAGCGTCTAACTAATCGAGATTTCTCCCACGGGTTAGTTAATTTTGTTACTATTTTGTTTTTGTCGTTTGATTTTGTTATTATCCATGTAATTTCTACCCGATGACGTCTCATCGAGGTCACTCCATTTCTGCTTCTACGAATTAAATCATTCTCTTCACCGAGTATTTTATCATGACCGATTCGATATCTTGATCTAGGATCGTGTAAAGTTATTGTTATAAATCCGTGTCGGGTTGACTTAGCACGACTAAAGATATTTCGAAATAGATTATAACCCATATCTCCGCTACACCAGGTCTGAACATATAAATACGCATTAACTTTATGTTGATATTGCAACAAAGAATCAGAGCAATTATCAAAAAAGACAGCAAGAGAAATAGCTTTTGGATTGAACGAATTTATCAACGAAGACCTTTACGATGACCACATTTATTACAGGTTGATCCGGACAAGGACTTTCAGGGTTTTGTATCATCGCTGATGAAACAAGATAATGTCAAGATACGATGAGGACATAAGATACGATGAGGACATAATGCAATACACCGTGATAGTTGAACTATGTAATCGAACACTTGCTGAGCGGCTATTTGTATATCAATATGCGAAAGAAATAGCTCAAGACAAGAGATCTTGATAATGGATTGCAATATTACCAAGTGTGAGAAATGCATTAAATAAAAAATTATTCGAGCAACCAACATGAAACTCATTAATACAATTACAACAACATGTACCCGTAGAACGAAATGATTTTTCGAAACAACCAGTATTAAGTAATGCTACTGTCAGATATTTATATGAGCGGGGTGAACCTGAAGGTGAAAGAAAAAGAGCGACTGACCCTATTTGGAGTGTTACCACACACAAAATATCTAACATATTAAGATCTCCTGGTAGACCTGTAATCTATAGATTAGATTCAACTGCTCCTCAGCGTCGATTTACACGTGAACAGTTGCAAGTAATACCAGAGGATACACAATTACACAACGATCACTTAACTAGCACCTCTACGTCTATTACATTTAACACAGGTCAGCATCGTATTTTCAGCAAGAAATGGTCTTGGATGTTTACTCGAATATTGCCAATGCATTATACAATTATAGCTCGCAAAATGAATATTCTACTGTTGTTTCAGTATTATTATAAATTCAGTATTAATATCAAATTTTCTAATATTTCTCTTGTGACTTTGTTTATAACCAGCGAGTTTTACTTTTACTATCTCATCGCTAACAATTTCGTTGCTGGTGTCAGTAAAATTTAAAATAACTCTTCGAAGCTGAGATATTCTTCTAACTCGTGATACTGCAAGATAGACTAAGTTTGACCACTAGACGTGATCATCAATAATCCAAACAATAACATCAGAGAAAGTAAACCCCTGAGATGAATGCATCGTCATTGCGTATCCTAGCGTCCATAGATATTTATCCGCTAACGCATCCTCGACAGCACTGATATTAACGGGAATAATATCATTTAACACGAGATTCTGTTTCTGTCTGTCCTGGAATTTCAACTTCGATATTCTGTCGTCGTGTATCAGCTGGCCTATAACATGACGGTACGGGCAATTCTGAAAACATATTTTTGCCAAATAATTGCCGTTGAAGTGTGTCTCTGACTATCTTTCTACTTGCCACTATTAAATCGTTTGGTCTCCATTTATCCCAAAAATCATTTATAGATGTTTCTGAAATTATTTAACACGCTACTCCACCTTGAATTTGAATATTCGGTTGTAGTCTGATTAATTACTTGAATTCACTTAAATATGGGTCAAGCGCTCTATGATTAGTTTTAATTTCTTCATCATAATCTGAAAATTGTTTTAGCCAATCATGCGGAGATCATAAAACAAATGGCAGAAGTTGACCGTGATCGCCACACATTATCACAGCTGTATTTTTCAGTAGGCATCAATCAAGAAAGATTTTTAATATATCCGACGACACTGTGCATTTTTCATCCCAAATTATTATTCCGGGTATATATATCGCACCCATTCGATCAGGAGTCCAGGCGTTACCTTTAGACCAAAAGAACTATAAGTACACGATTTCTGATCTCGTTCTTTCATTTCTCGTGTGAGTCTATGTGTAGAAATTAAGACACCTAAATCTGAATTATGTCTAAATAATTCAATAACACGAGTTTTCTTTCCAAATCCTCCTGGTTCGTTTAAATAAACAGTCTTATGTCTGCATAATGGATCGGATATAGATGAAGACGTTGACATTTGTCGAGTCGACATATCTGATCGTTAGTATCCAAAATTTCAACATCCCGTCAGACACGTAAGCATTCTCTCGACTTACAAGTATATTTCTCGATGTCACATCTGCGATTATAAAATGATATTCAGCATCATCTAGAATTAATTATGCATAATATCGATTATGATCATATGCACAACCTTGAGTAAAGTTACCGATTATTCTTCACCCGAGATCTTTTACGGCTCTATCAATGATGTCATGTCTACTACCCTCAAATATGTTCTTAAATTGCTTACTAATATAGTCATCAGAAAGATCAGGAGAATTGTCTTTGTAATCGTTAATAATCGTATAAAAGCTAGGTTGTTGTGGTTGTAATAACCAATGTTCAGTGTGCTTCTTATATGATATAATTATCTCGCCGACAATCAGCGATATCAGCATTTTACAATCATACATACAACGTAAGAAAACTATTGGTGCCCAGTATTTCTTAAAGAAATATCTACCAAACCAAATATAACAAATGGGATGGAGTCCTTTAGCAAGTTCAAATGATATAAGACACGCGAATTCGGTGAGATCAAAATCGGTTCACGGTGCGTTTTTTTTATACTCGTGTCATCTCATTCGTGGCGCTTCCAACCGCGCAAAATAAACATGGCACTCACCCATTCCGAGAAAACTTCCAGGATAACATGCGACCATATCAACCGAAATAGCATCTTTGTAATCATATCTAGCATTCCATAATCCACCGTGTCCGTGTTGAAAGCAACTTGATTGTACATGATGGAGAAATTCAAATTGTGATGGCTTCCACGAATTCTTTTCCCGATCAAAGTGAATTGCAACGGATGGAACTGTAAAACAATTAGCTAGTATTTGATCAATACTCTCTGTTGAATATATCTGCTCGAGTTTTTTCATTTCTTCATGAAGAGATTATCGACGATATATTTCACCATTAATTCTTACAAATTGATCAAACTTACAACCTGGTTCATCGTCGGAACTCTGAAATAACCATACTGACACAGGATCGTTTTTACTTTACGCGTAAATAAAATCAAACATGTTTTCCCTAGAGTTCTCTGGGGGAATACAATCTTACCGTTTGATCGCGTGGACATATTTTTACTGCTTTGGTCCACGCGTGGGATTTATGATCAATGATATTTATTGGAGCTTCTCCTTTTTTAAAGAATTGTTTCGAATCATATAAACTCTCACCTGTTATACTTTTTACTATTATTGGAAATTTTAGTATCGTTTCTAATTTTGATAGATCATTAACTGTAGCTCCGGTATTTTTGACTAATTCAGTCCACTCCTTTTTTCTTACGTCGTAGATCCGTCAGACCGTTTCCACGCATCGCTTTTATAAAATAATCTGTTACTCGCTCAGCGACACAATTTATGCTTGACAATTTCATTGGTTTAAAATTTTCAATACTGGATTTGTCATTTATCGGATAAATTCCATAAATAACCGCGATTACAGGATACGCTCGCTCATAATACGGTTTGTCAATACCAGCCAATATTCCTGGTTAGGAATTTTTACTCAGTTTTTACTGTTTCTGCTAGTACAAGATATTTTACTGTGAAAAAATAATTCAGATTATCGAGATAGGTATTTATGTTTGCCGCTCGGCATCATGAGTTTTATTATTTACATTTGTATTCTTCGTATCAACAAGACTTCGTATTGATAATTAAGGAGGTATTATATCGAAATTGAATTTCATTTTCCAAAGCTTGATCTTCGATAATCTCTTAAACTCCCCCATGCTATAATTAAGACATGTATTTAAATAAGAAATATTATATATACAATGACTCAAACAATGAATCAGTGCAGGCAGGGTCTTGAACTTCTTGCAATGAATCATGTATAAATGAATTCTGCGCATATCATTCACAAAGTGTTCGGCGCGGAATATTAGGTCCGAAACCGTGTTTACAATTTGTTGTTGTAGCTAGAGGAAAAACACAGCTTCATGTGCATTGTGGTCGTAAGCGATATCGAGAGCATAAACGGTATTATGATTATAGAAATAACCACCTTGACAGAGTCAAGGATAAAATTATGAGAACCACGGAAGATTATATATCAAGATTCTCAAGTAATGATTTAAACAAATATATATGTATATATATGTATGTAAATATATATATATATGTATGTAAATATATATATTATATATATATATATATATATATATATATATATATATATATATATAGTAATCAGACACTGAAAAGACCAGTGTGCACTGTCAATAATACTGGTTATCGCAGATTAACTGCTGGAAAAAATATCTAATCTCAGATATGTCATACAAAGTCAGAATTAAGTATACGGGTTTACAGGAAGGCATAAAAAAAATTGCGAGACCTATTTAATACATCAGAGAAACTGGTGAAGAAAAATATTTAAATCCATGTCTGCAGCAGGTACATATTTTGATATGAATCTAAATGGATATATTTTGACACAGAAAATATTACCAAATCCACCTTCTCTAAAATATATGGAGAAAAAATTCGGTTTGAATTTATAAACTAAACAGCGGCCGGCAAATGGTAGGTAATGACTGTCATGTATCCTTATTCAGTAAGTCAGATTTACCTCGCTTGTTACTGTCAACGTTGAAGGGTATTTTTGTTCGTTAGAAGAATATCTGACTCATCAATCTAAATTCTGTCAAGCATAGAGTTAACTATATTGTATATTAACCAAGATGGTACAAAGCCAACAACTGTTTTTACTCACATGTATTCACTCCTGATTATAGCATTTCTAGACTGACTGTCCCGATAAAACCCACACAGAGAATTCTCCACAAAATTGGCAAGAAGTGGACGAATTTATCGGTGAGTCGGTAATGTTAAGTTTCTGTTACTTGTTTTAAGACATCGAATTGTAAAGATAAGTAGTACTAGTAACACTTTAACGAATACTCACAAGACTACTGATATATGATCAAAGATATGAAGAATACAACAATATCAGAATAGACTGACTGATAAATCGAGTTACCTCAGATTTACTACTGAAAAATATTTTTGTCACCGACTCATATACGAATGTTTCAATGGGGTGATCAAAGATGAATCAAATTGTAGGTTTAAATTCAACTGTTTCAATGGTGTGATCAAAGATAAGTCGAGTTGTACATTTAAATTTTAATGTGGGAGTCAAGCACATAAAAAACGCACAGATTGGCAAAGGTCTGATTAGAATCATTGTTTCGGGAAAGACCAGAGGGGCCCTGCATATTCGTGGACCGAGCTCTGCATTGCGTCACTCGTTGTTTCTCCTCTAGTTCCTCCTTTTCCCTCAGTCTTTGCTTGACCCTTATCTGGTTTTGGTTTGGGGCATTCTTGCTGCAGCTTTTTCGTTTTTTCCTTCGTGTTCCACGCCCTTTTGATTTTATAGTCTCGTCCTCCATCACACTACTATTCAATCTGATTAAAATCAGATCTAACCTGTAAAACATGAAGATCTGCCTGCGACCGCTTAGGGTCATGTTCTGGAAACCTGTTGTTATTACCATAATTGATAATTATACCAACTAATCAGATGAAGTCTTTCATGTTTTCGTTCTGAGACTGAGCAGTGCGGACGAAAAGCATAACTGTGAACCGAACTATTTGATTCACTTTACGATTTTTAAACGCTACATTTCCGTTGGCTAATTCAAAGACCACCAGAACATGATTCACAAGTGGTATTCATCGTATCTTCATGTAGGACAAAGGAGATCTGATTTCAATTAAATTGCTTTACTGTTTAAACCATTAGGTGTTGTAGTCATCTCAATTTGACCCGGTCTCGAGGTGCTCTCCACCCTGCAGAATGCAACGGTTTATTTTGACTTTACAATTTTACAGTGGTCTGCCATTCTGGCAAATCAATTACGTAGAAGCGAAATGCACATCTGTAGTTTTATTCTATTTTTAGAACATTTTTTCCTCTCTCGTTTTGGTGGTGATAGAACAGTTATATTTATGCATTTTTTGTAGGGATTTAAAGGTAATTGCTTATTCTTGAGAATATGAGTTCTGAGAGTGATTAGTTGTCTGTGTATTTTGGCGACAGTGCACAGTGTGTACTTAGGCCTTAATGATGATCCGGAAGTGAAATTTGTGTTCTGTTTACATGCTGCTCTGTTTACAGAGCAGCCTCTCTAAAATATTCCGGTGAATCTTTGACAAGAACTTGACCTTGAAGTCATCTTTGGAGGTGGTTTAGATCAACCCATGATTTGTTTTGACTGTCACACAATGGAAAGGTCAGTACTGAGAAATAAATGTAGAGAACATATTGTAAAATGATTTGTGATGTTTTGTCCATCTGTATATAGTCTACTGGTGCATTACAACTGAATTGGAGGTTATACCTAATAGAACCCAAACCATGTGACATATTTCAGACATGGTGTAGTTTGTATCTACCAATGACAATATTGAGCTGTGGATGTAATTGTGTTACCTGCATATATTATTTAATATAAACTGTCCAGAATTTTAACATTGTTCCGTTCAAGATTGTATCATGTTGTATTTCATGTTTACATTGATTTGGAAGGGTTTATCTTTCTAGTGTTTTTGTGCAATTCATTTAACACTGTCTCGAACATTTGCCTTATATCTGCACTAGATAGCTATTACTGAAGTGATGTGCCGTAAGCAGCTACAGTATACATTATAAGGCAGTTCATATCATGTGACGTTCAGATTGAAGTATTGCAATTACATATTTTCATACAAACATATCATCACTCAAATGAATATGCTATCGCGGACGATATATGACGGATTTAAGATTTTGTTGTTGTTGAAGACAAAAGAGAAAGACATTAAAAAAAAAACACCGCCACCCCAACCCACCCCAATCAATAAACAAACAGTTAGAAGAGATCAGTTTACCAATATTTTGAGCAGTATCTCTGTTTTTGTAAAAAGAGGTATAAATTTCCCTATGAGTGAAATTTAGATTTTGCTGCATATTGACCTTTAGTACCTTCACATATCCAGCTCTAATGTTGCTGTCACAGACAGAAAAGTATTGTGATTACTATTGTTTTTCTCTACCCGCTTCTTTTACGCATCGTCTACTTGTACATCCAAGGTTTCCCTCACCAACTGGTTTACCAGTTTGAATGTCATCACATTCTTCTTAATGATGTTTCGTTTTTAATTGCTTGTAATTGTATTTCTTCAAATTAGTCAAAGAGGTCCTTTACTCTCATTATTTTGGACTTTGGATTCATAAAATAAAACAAAGCTTGCTGGAAATTTTCGATTTGATTTTTTTCTCTCTCGCAGTTGTCGGGTTGACAATGGATGGCGTAACCTGATGATAATTACAAACTTGGTGAATAAATGTATTCAACAAACATCAATAGCATATCATTTACATTACACAAGTCTGTTTGATGCCAAGCTAGAAAAGGACATGGCCAGAATCATCATGCGGCACCTGAATCATGCAAAATTGTCTCCAGTTTTTATTTAGGTAGACGCTGTCGTTATTGGCCAATTTTGTAGGGATTTAAAGGATTATATATCATGATTCAAACGGATATAGTATTGCGCACGATAGAAGACGGATTTAATATTTTGTTGTTGTGGAAAAGAAAAAAGAAAGACATAAAAAAACAGCGCCACCCCACCCCAATCAATAAAGAAATCAGTTTACCAATAGTTTGAACAGTATCTCTGGGTTTTTTGTTATTGTGTCTTTTTGTATATGTATTTCTTCAAACCAGTAGCGCACGATAGTAGACGGATTAAATATTTTGTTGTTATGGAAAAGAGTAGAGAAAGACATAAAGTACACCCGACCCTAATCAATAAACAAACAGAAGAAATCAGTTTACCAATAGTTTAAGCAGTATCTCTGTTTTTTAATTTTTTTTTTTAAAGAGGTTGTAATTTCCCTATAAGTGATTTAGATTTAGCGGCATATTGTCCTTTAGTAGCTTCACATTCCAGACTAGGCTCTGTAGACTGCGCATATCCGGCTCCACTGAAATCCGTTTCGAAGGCTGATGTACTATTATGTTAATGTGGGACTGATTCAAATCATTTACTAGTCCTCCATTTGTGTAATGAGGGACTCGGGATCATGTTGTGATTGCTGAAACTGTTGTTTTAAAAGAAAGAAACGTATTGTGCTTTTTGCTGTTTTTCCTCTTCCCGCTCCTTTTACACATCGTCTACGTGTACGTCCAAGACTTCCCTCATCAAATGGTTTACCAGTTTGAATGTCATCACATTTTTCTTGATAGTGATTTGTTTTTAATTACTTGTAATTGTATTTCTTCAAACCAGTCAAAGAGGTAAGTCACACTAATTATTTTGGACTTTGGATTCATAAAATAAAACAAAATTTGCTGAAATTTTCAAGCTGATTTTTTTCTCTCGCGGTTGTGAGGTTGACAATGGATGTCGTAACCTGATGATAATTACGAAATTGCATTATAGTCGTTTCTGGTCATTAGGCCATATACGCCTGGTGAATAAATGTACTCAACGAACATATATACATTACAAAAGTCATTTTGATGCCAAGTTACGAGAGGATATAGCCAAAAACATCAAGCGTCACCGGAATTATACAAAATTGTCCCCAGTTATTATTTAGGTGGGGCTATCGCTTTTGGCCAATTATGTGTAAGCCACTCATTTGTCAAGTTACATTTGATTAATTTCATTTAAAATTAGAGTTTAGTGATCAGAGTTTACATAATGTGCCATATGTGTCCATGTATAAACATTTCTCTCTGTATATATCAGAGTTAATTTGTAATTTTTCGTTGAAAATTTTGTGGCTATCGGTGTAAGGTCTTGTAAATTGAAATGAATTTTTCTATACGTTTTAAATGATCAATGCGGTATTTTCAAAGGAAAAGAAACCATGTTGTACGCGTAATTATTAAGCAAATTGAAATCACTTTTCGTTGACAGGCAAATAATTACTTTATACACCGTTGTTGTTAAGACCAATGCAATTAGTCCAAAGTTGAACGTAATTTGTTTTAACGGAATAATCATTTTAATTGTATTATTGCCGGCACAGATACTAATGGAACAAGGAACTTCACCGGGTCAGATTTATATAGCATGTCTCATCATTGTCACCGTTATAGATTGGGCTTAGAATACGTATTTTGTTCGTATTAAATACACATAATTGTAAATTGGCCAATTATGAACAATAGGTCTATGCAGATATGATTAATGTTCTCTGTGAATAACAACAATATCTCTTTTGGAATAATTCAAATAATGCCTACATTTCCACCTTACATTACCTCTAATTGATAATTGACGCTTTTACTTCTATAGGAAAAATTGGTGTCATACAGAGTAAATTATCACTCTAGTAGCTACGTTTTCGTCTCTAAAAACAAACATAAAAAGACCATTTACAAGTGACGATGTAAAGTTTAAAAGGTATATAAGTTTATTTGTCTAAAACATACTTGTAAATAAGAACTTTAAAGTAACGAGTTTCTTGAACTTGCAAGATAACGAACGTATGCACAAGAAGAGTAAATGGTTGAATTGCTGTAAATTTTGCGCGATTACTGTAACTGTCATTAAATCTAGTTAGATATTTTCTTCTTTAGTTCAGTGGCTAACGCTAACACGAAACCGTTTTTCTTATGTTGGAGGAACATGTGAATGCTCTTGTACATCACTTCGTTATCTGTTTATTTATGTTGTTGCGACTCTATGATCGTAAACCAAGTAACAGATCCGGTGATGCGTATTTAGTTTTGAAAATACTAATGTGCCATTGGCCCGGTTTGTGATGATGTGATAAGTGAATCACAATAATATAATAAGAAATACCTTCGTCTGAATTCACCATTCTTTCAAATTAATGTTCCAGTTCATGAATATTTTTGAACACATTGCTATTCCAGTGAGTAATAATTTAAATCAATAAATCCAACCAAATGAAAATCTGAAGATAACAATAAGACTGACTTTGTTTCAGATCTTAAGGCAAGACTGGTTAGCCGAATTCAAGATCGGTTACTGGCTATCTGTTGAGAAAAATAGGTATTATGTTAGCCATTACTGCACTAGCTCAAGCGCAAATGGAATGCAGGCATTTGTGATATTGTTGCTGCGACGTAAGCAGTGTCATCAGCCTCTCTGTTTCAAATGACATATGATGATCAGTATTTTTTCACAGCAAAGTAACAGTGGATATGCAATGATATTTCTGATGTGAAATATCGGATGACATTTAGCAAGCTGCAGATTCATGATTATAAAACTGAGGACATTCTAATCACAAGACAAACACTTTCTCATTCACATCCTTTACCACAAACAAAAGATATCAGCAGCACCAATATTAAATTCACAGTCAGTGCGAAAATTAGGTGTTACTCTAGACAGTACTCCCACACTGCACCAACATGACATGTACATATGCAAGGATGCATATTTCGAGCTGACACGCATAAGCTCCATTTTGCAAATATCTTTCAGTTGATGCCACTAAAACACCTGTGTGTTCATTAGTACTTTCAAGACTGGACTATTGTAACTGAATACTGTCTGATTCTTCTCAATATTTACTCCAGAAACTTCTAAACGTTCAATCACGTAACACTATCCCCTTTGCATTATTGCGAGTATAAGGACTTCGTTCAGATCAATTGACTCATTGTTTATTAACCAACAGTTAATGGCGTGGCAGAAACGCATTAAAGGTTGGTGTCTAAGACGAAATTGCACAGTATTTCACACATAATGAGGGTTGAGGTTCTTGTGGAATTCCGAATAAACAACTTATTAACTGACAGATGAAGGTATATGGGTGGAGTTTGACGATAGTTGCCATGGGTTGCACAACACTTTATTGGTTTTATAACGTGACCGTTTGTGGTATTTATTTTCCAAGTTTAACGAATTTAACATGAAATTTGATTGGTTGAAAATGCGTTGTAATACACTGATCATTGTAAATGGTGCTTGTTTACGAGACTAATCACGCTGATATGCTTGGATTGGTAAAAATAATCACTAATTACTAGTTCTCTGAGGGAATTTTCACGCGTTAACTGTACGACAAATTTCATTCGATTAGAAATGTTCTCAGTCACACGTTTGTGTTTACTTGTCACTTCTGCTCGTGTTATAACTGCCATTTTGGAAGGTTTGGGTAGTGCAGATCTGGAAGTTGTTCGTATTCGACTAGAGGAGGAGAAAGCCAAGCGACTTCTTCTTCAGAATGACATCGAGGTGCTTATGCTACAAGTTGAAGAACTGAAACGCAAATGTGATCAAAGGGACAAGCAGGGTACATAATTCTCTCTATCATCTTCATTTTTAATCGTTTATCAGTATATGTCCAATTCTTTACGGTTATATATTTCTGCGTTAGGTGTTTTTATTGTTTCCATTTGTAAAAGGATGTTCCGTTTATTTTTCCTACCATAAATGTTGCTCATATTGTGCTCCTCGTAGAACTTATTTCACTATTTTCCCACAGGGGCTCTTATCCGATCTTACAATCGACCGGTCATACATGTACTATATAATATATTATCATATAGTACATGCATTGCCGATCGATTGTAAGCAACGATACGAGCCTTTGTGTATTTACCTAGTCATCACTCTTTTTTTAAATCTAAAATCAGAAGAAGGATGCAATAACGAATGTTCTAATGTTATTTACCTTCATACAATGGAATTTCCTTAAATCACATCTGAGGGGTAGCTACGGGGGAATAGGTTGTATTGAGTGATGGTAATTTTATTGATGAAAAAAATGAGTTTCAGGGTTCGGGGGTAAGGTGGAAGCACATACACCTCAATATATCAAAAACGTATGTTTCTCGAGTCCAATATAATGAATGAGAATGTAACAAATAAATGATAGAAAGTGTATAAACACCACTAAAACCTACTATACTACGATTATTAGACATTGTTCTACTCACTCGACTGTTTCTCGTGTATATAATAATTATTTAGAAATCGAATCGGGCCTTTTAAATATTTCAGTTAGTAACACGTGAATAACTGTAAAATAGTTTTTGTTGCAATAAGAGAACGATCATTTTATATTGCAGGTGCTTATGTGAATGCATCTTTGGTAACCCACGGCGTTGCCTTCACTACTACACTCCTTTCAGATACAACGTACGTACACGAACAGACGGTGATATTTGACTATGTTAAAGTCAATGAGGGAAACTGTTATGATCCCTCTACTGGAAGGTTCAAAGCTCCTGTGAGGGGGCTGTATTCCTTCTCTGTATCCTTATTGATGATAGGAAGTTCCGTTCATTCATATATTATGAAAGACAAGGAGAAGATTGGAAATGTGTATTCGAGAGACACAACAGGGTCAGTCATGGTTGTAACTGTCATGGAGAAGGATCAGGTGGTCTATGTCAAGGAATTCTCTGGCCGTTCCAAAACTGTCCGCGGAGACCACTGGTCGACATTCACTGGTCTACTACTCGATCGATATTAGTAGATACAATGCATCTAGATCAACGTCTTCACATAGAACTTTGAAATCAATTCTTTATAAATTTGCTTTGAATCGGATTGAATTTTACTTTTTTTAAAACTTTATGTGCTAATCTGCCTTAACACATCAATTGTAATGTTTTAATAAAATTACTAGAAGGTTGGATTGTGTCTATACTTTGTGTTCTGTAACCCAGAAATGGTAGTAAAATATGTGTACCCATTGTAGTGAATTTTTAATAGTAACCGAATACCAATCTTCTTATCGTGTAGTCCGACGATTTCTTATTATTGCTCATTCACAACACAAAGGTAAGCATGTAAAACCCTGATGATATGCATCACTCGTTCCGTCGTTGTTGGAATGATGTCATGAAATCATTTGTTTGTATTTCTATAGCGCCACCTGTGACAGCTCATTTTACGTCCGGAGATACCAAACAGATCAAATCTTATCAGCAACTTAGGGTGATCGTGCGTGTACTCTTCGGAATCATTTGTTTGTCGTGTAAGTTTTAGACTTTTTGTTTTGTATAGTACTATGTTTTAGTGCTCCTTAATTTTATAAAACGTGTCTTGAAATAGATTGCTATAATGAAATGTTAGTGACGAAAAATGTAGATCTTTAACAGTTGTTTTAAAGCGGTTATATATTGCCAGATAAAACCGGACTTTTAAATGAGATTACATGCTCAATGGTCATCAATCTTTAATGATTTGTTTTCTGATTTTTTAATCAGTTTAATCCAATTTCTCAAATGTTTGCATGCTTTATTGCTGGTCTTGATCGCCTCGGATAGAGTGACTCGTTTGAGCACCATCTTTGGGTAATTTTATGAAAATTTGAACTTCGATTTTCCTTTACGACGGAATGACCTTTATTTAGCCTCTTAAAGGTTATGAAAATTGAAGTGAGTGAAGATGAATAACTGGGTTCCAGGATTTACTTCCGTTGTCATCGACAATCGCTCTCCATGCACACCTTTCGTGCAAATATTTTCCCGATATGGTCTTCTATAGTCTGACTATATCCCTGTTTGTTTGTAGCATGATACGCTCATACGGTAAAGGACTTATAGACACCCTGGTCGCAATCCGGTTAGAAATCAATGAATGAACTGAGTAAGATTTATTGACTTTTTATCTTGTTTATGCTTTTCGTTACTGAAATCGACAGGGGGTACAAGCAAACGTGAATATAGTCTCAGACTTTAAATGACGAGACTCAAATGGTACCAACTTTGTGTCAGCACAGTGAATGCCGTTAAGGAGTCCATTGAAAAACTATTCAATTATACCGATCCAAAATAACGTCTCGTTTACAGAGCTTTGTAGATTCATGCGTGGTAATTGATTACACTATATAATACCTATCCACATTTAACCCGTCAACTACTTCTTTATTATTATTATTATTAATATATATAGTTCAGTTATATATATGTGTGGGTAGTCAGTTAATAAGTTCATATTAATGATGAAACCGCTCCGATGGCCTAGTGGTTAGAGCGTCCGCCTCGGAAGCGGGATGTCGTGGGTTCGAACCCAGGCTGAGTCATTCCAAAGACTTACAAAAATGTTACTAACATCTACCTCGCTTGACGCTCAGCATTAGGAGGTTAGTAATAGGACCGTTTGGCCTGGTGTCAGGATAATGTGACTGGGTGGGACATCATGCTACATGTCTGCGGCATGATACCCCAGTGCCAGACATCACTATAAACTGTCATACTGTAGACATCGTAGCAATATGAATGAACACTTGTTAAAGGTACGTTATAAATCCCAATCACACACACACACACACAGACACACACACAGACACACACTAATGTTGAAAAGTTCGTGAATTTACCGACATAGCGATTTTATGGAATACATTGAATCTTTTGATCATGAAAACATGAATTACGAGACAACTATGAAATTCTTTGAGATTTCAAAGAAATATGCTATTTTCTTCATACCTATGAGGAAAGTTAAATTTGATAATATTATAGATTATGAAAGCTGCGTATCAGGTACTGTATTGAAGGGAACCCATGTCGTTTAATTGACTTAAAATAATTACGGCGAAAGATTAACGCGATTCTTTTCAGACGATGCCAACGTCTAGGTAAACTGTTCATAACTGTATGTTTGAGCCATAAACCATTTAAATGTTACCGCTGTCGCACGACAAGTACACCTGGATGCCAACGTCTGGGTAAAATGTACATAACTGTAGGTTTGAACCATAAATCATTTAAATGCTATCGCTGTCGCTATCGCGCGACATGTACACCGGGAACAACGAGAATTCAACGAATCAAAAATGCTATAGTGGGTCTCTACAATGGAAATGTTCTGTCACGAGCATAATATTTGGATAGATAGTGCACAAGTTGCGAGTTATGCTGATATTGCCAGGAAAACTCTAATTTAACACTGCAATTACAAAATGGTTTATTTAAATTTAAATAGTTTTCTGTGTCAATATTAATAATTGTTTTTAAAAAAATCAATTATTATATTTGTTTACCATTCTATAAATACATCTAGTGGACCATTCTATACATATAACAGTTTGACGTGGTCCAGGCGTGTTCTGATGCATGCAAAATAGTATAATATCCCCTTTTATTCCATATCATAAACTTGTATTGTACAAAGTAAACTGAGGCCCCGAGTGGTCTAAAGCGCTCACCGTTACGGATCACTGCCATCTCACCTCTGTGGGTTCGAGTCTCAGTCTCGGCTAATGCCCACATGTGAGAAAGCTTGCCGGTAGCTTCTCGTGGGTCGGTGATTGTTTCCGGGGTTTTCCTGTGTTCTTCCTCCACCATTAATACTGGCCGCCATGTATGGCCTATCTTGTGTTGAGAAATGGCGTTAAACCCTACAAAAACAACAACAGCAACAACAAAGTAAACTATTGCATAAATAGTTTAAATGGTACGTCTGTGTCTCTAAATTCTATTACTGATACTACTACTACCACCATAACTATTACTACTAATACTACCACTACAACTAATACTACCAGTACTATTACTACTACTACTAGTGATACAAAAGAAGGTATTGCATCTGGTGATGGAAATGTTACACATTTTAACGTATTCCTTGTCGCATTCGTACTTGTTAAAAATTAATTGTTAAAATATAACTTTGCGGTAGTTGTGAGATAATGAGTCTACGCTCATGATGCGTACATAACTGAAATACGGTAGTTGTCATAAAATATAGTTCCACATCCTCTTCATACATAGATTAGCCAATACGAAATCTCGTTTCTTCTTTTGGAGTAGGATGTAAATGGAGAACTCTGGCACATCACATAATTTTTAAGTTTATTTCTCTTTAGCTTTATCTTTCCTAAAATGTTGTATGCTAAAATAGTACGTTAAGGTTTACAATATCCTGATCCAGAATTATATTTTACATTCCGTGGTCAGCATATGATTTAAAATTTTAAATATACTGTCCATACAGGGGATGTTTTTGCGAGTAGATAATGCGCTCTGATACATTGGATTGTGTAACGATCATTCCGTTTTTCGGTTGGCTATGTGGTGAATACCATCGCACACAAATTCCAAGCGCCTACTGCGACCCCATGTCCCTTAAGATCCTACTTGGGGACGGAAAGAGGCTCATATCCCATGAGGTTCTAGACCTTCAACATGGAACAGGTAACCGATAAATATCACACACATTCTACCAAGACGCGGCTTCAGGAATTGAAGGCATCTTCTCTACCTAATCACGTTTTCATCACCCGTCACATTTCTGAGTTGTATACAATGGCGTGCATCCCTGCTAAAATCAGAGAGTTTTGCTGAATCAGACGCAAAAAAATTTTTCGTTTTCAAATGTCCAGCCTTGCAGATTATATACACTCAGTCGTATACATTTATTGGGGGAACTACCACATGCACTAGAGGTCAACATATATTTCTTATCAGCGGTGAATGTCACCAAATGAGTACCTTACCTTTGTTATGATAGTCTTGATTTTGTTCGTTTGTCTAAATTAACCTCGCGTCGGAATAATTCATCTACATCTAGGTCGCAAAGTTAGATTACGGTCTGATATAAAAGCTACAACCACCTCATCATTAGTGGAGTCTCTTTATTATTGGTAATCAACCATGGTGTCGCCTGGAGAATCAGACGTCTTTTTGCCGTAAATAGAAAAGAAATGCAATGTGCGCTTGAAATCTGTGGCCCGCTATCTAGTCTTGCAAGGTGTTCTTCACCTTATGCAGGGTGGGTTGTAAACATTCGTGTCGCCTGTTCATGGATTGTCAAACGCTTTAACTCTCACCATCACCTTACGTGATGTGACATCTGTCTTGAAAAATACTATGGTGTATGTTTGGTTTGCAGAAAATGGCTAAAACCATATAAAGAGTCCAGTCACTCTTTCCTTCAAGAGTATTGACTCTGACATTCAACGGAAGCCAAAGTTGCATGACGCGGAATATTACCTGTTGCTCAAGGCCAATCAGGGTTTAATAGATGATTTTCCAAAAGAGTTTAGGTGTGACACCGGCATCATGATATCAGTATCTGGACGTTACGTTGATGCTTAGTGGGCTTTAAAGAGTGGTTTTGGGCTGGGTTCGTTGTCTTGACAAATGTCCATTTACAATTTGATTACCGGTCATCTGCATGAAATATAATTTGTCCGTCTTGAACTGTACTCCCAAAATGCATTAAGAATGTTCGAGCTGGTTACGTTATTTTAGCGACTAAGTAGTGTCTTCAGCCTTTACAATTTGAGATGATATATGTCGCTCGGTTTCTTTCCTCTCGGAAAGCTTGTTTTTTTTTCTCACACTAAATCTGAACTAGATCCTGTCATTAACTTTAGTGCTATGCGACAGTAGTCTTCAGTTTTTAAAACCAAAAAACCTTTCGTATTAGGCAGGGGATCTAAAACGGTTTGATGGCTGGGTACCATTTCTAGCAGCAGAGAGGGTGAACAGACCAACTTTTGCAGGCGTCAATTTAGCAAACTGAGGCTTTCTCGAAATTGCTTAATAGGCCTCAATTTAGCAAACTGAGGCTTCCTTGAAAATACTTAATTAAATTTTTCAGGAAAAAAAAAGAAAAAAAGACGCCATATAGTTGG
Source organism: Unio pictorum (assembly GCA_030141615.1). NCBI lineage: Eukaryota > Metazoa > Mollusca > Bivalvia > Unionida > Unionidae > Unio > Unio pictorum. The sequence continues at coordinate 18,554,371 of JARLTB010000339.1, forward strand.
CGTTCACCCTCTCTGCTGCTATACGCTAACCGAATTAGCTATAGATACGATCCAATCCGACGCGATATCGTGTCCGAGGATCGTGTATACTTATCGTTACAAATCCATGTTGGGTAGCTTTGGCGCCGCTAAAGAAATTTTGAAATCGATTATAATTCATGTCGGCACATCAAGTTTGCCAAATATTTCTTAACGTATGAGCGTCAACTCCGTTAAACGCACATAATAAGTTGCAGTTGTCTCTGATAACTTTAGGTATTTGTGAGTAACGCTGAGTTAGATATATCACGTCGGTGTTTTTGTGACGTCCTTTTGTAAATATATCGATTTGATTCTTTTGTTTTTCCATCATCACATCATCGTATACAACAAGATTATTAACGGATCGATCCAAGTCTTCCACGGATGGTGCTTCGTCAATATCTGTGATAAATTCAATTACGCTTCCGCCGTAAGCTTCTGAAGCGGTTTCGTTGTAATCTTTTAATACTTGATAGCAGTGTTGCTCATCTAATGTAGGTGCAATCAAATATAACTTATCCCAGTTAAGATATTTCATTATCATCGTTAACAGCAACTGGGTTTTACCACTTCCGGAAGGTCCGATGATAATCATTCTGATTGAGTTTGGTAACATCGGATGATGTTTTACGGGTTGTTTTTTCTTTAGCGCTGAGAAATCGATCACTTCCATTTGTCGATATAATATAAATATAATTATGAATCTATATTGTGTGAAATGTAGGAAGCGTACATCGACTATTGACCCAACGACTGTTACCACAAAAAATAACAGAAGCGCGGTCACCGGCAAGTGTGAAATATGCGGTACAAAAAATATCGATTTCAAAAAAAAAAACTCGGAGGTGATATCGCCACTAAGTTAGCTAAACTTCCAGTGCTACCGTGGGCAAAATATCCAGGAGAAAAGCATCTTCCGGGATATAATTATTGTGGACCGGGAACACGATTAGACATAAGACTTGATAGTCGTGATAATCCTAACCCGGGAGAAAATCCTATAAACGCTATCGATGAAGCGTGTCGTGTCCATGATATATCTTACCGTAGTGGTGATCTACAACAGCGTCATCTCGCGGATGTGGCGTTGATTCACGCGTTGAATGATATTCCCGAAAACACTAGTGTTTCGTTCAAAGAAAAATTGGCTTCGTGGTTGATAAAATCCGCCATGAAAGGTAAATTAATATTTGGTGCGGGTAATTAATGACAACATAGAATCTATTTACTATTCTCCGAGAGGATACTGGATAGGTAAGGCAGCAATCAGTAAACTCGCTAGCGCTGCAAAAGTAAAAAAAAAACTACAGCGGCGGATTGGTTATCCAAACAGGCGATATGGCAAATTTATCTACCAGCGCCTAAACAAATTAACTACTCGCATTTTGATGTGACAGTTCCTAATGAAGTTCATCAAGCTGATATATTATTTCTGCCGCATGAATGCGGTTACAAATACGCGTTAACCGTAGTTGATATTGCGAGTCGATACAAAAGAAGCAGAACCGCTAAAATCAAAATCATCAACTGAAGTTGCTTTTGCATTTGAAAAAATTTATCGACGAGGTCCTCTGCGTTGGCCAAATCTATTACAAGTTGATCCTGGAAAGGAATTTCAGGGTGCAGTGTTATCTACAATGAAACATCACAATGTCACAATACGACGAGGACATACTGCACTACATCGTGATCAGGCAATTGTTGAACGATTTAATCGGACTCTTGCTGAGCGGTTATTTGGATATCAATACGCGAAAGAATTCATCCAACGTGAACGATCCCGTGAACGGGTTAAGAGATTACCAGGTGTAGTTATCGCAATCAATAATGAGATTACTAGAACAATCAACATGAAACCTAACAACGCTATTAAAAAGAAGTATATACCCGTACAACCACAAAAAGATTTCCGAGAACAAATTCTTGGTAGTAATGTCACTGTAAGGTATTTTTACGAACCAGGAGAGCTTGAGGGTGGTAAAAAAAGAGCTACCGATCCTATTTGGAGTGTCACTACGCATAAGATATCCGGTATAACACGATCTACGGGTGGAAACGCTAGCGTTTCTAGATCAGCAATCTATAAACTGGATTCAACTGCTCCTCAGCGAGGATTTACTCGACAACAACTACAGGTAATTCCCGAGGATACTCAATTACCACCGCGTGGTCTTAACTAGCACCCGATGCCAGAGGCATTGTGCTGGCACCTCTTCGTCTGTTGCACTCAAGACAAGTCAGCATAACGTTATCGTTGGTATGACCAATGCTGATATTCTTTCTGTCTACGGTAAATTGGCGAGGATCTTTATCCGACCAACTAAAACGCATTATACAATTGCAACTGGCGCAGTTATTATTCTGTTGTTGCTTCAGCGCGATTATTAATTCAGCATCAATGTCAAATTCTCTATTATTTTTTTTATCCTGTTGTTTATAACCAGAGATTTTTTTCCGATTATATCCTTGATGTTGTCAGCGATTGTAGTGTCATTATCGTCAACAACAATTCTTCGAAGTTGATTTATTCTCCGTACTCGAGACACTGCAAGATAAACTAAATTTGACCACTCAATGCAATTATCTACTATCCAAACAATTGTGTCTGTGACAGTTAATCCTTGTGAAGAGTGTATTGTCGCTGCGTAACCTAACGTCCACGGGGATTTATCAGCACGCAATGCATCTTCAACGACGCTGATATTAACCAGCACAATATCATTTAATACTAAATTCTGCTTTTCACGTTGTCCAGGAATGTCAACGAAAATATTCTGCTTTCGTGTATCCGAAGGTCTATAACAGAGCGGTACTGGAAGTGTTGCAAATTTATGTTTATGTAATTCAAGTAATTTCATCTGAAGTGTATCTCTGACTATTTTTCTACTTGCGATTATCAAATCATTTAGTCTCCAAAACTCCCAAAAATCATTCATGGGAGTTTCTGAAATTATTTCACGAGCTATTTCACATTGGATTCTATCCGGTTGTAATCTGATTAGTTGTTTAAACTCACGTAATACTTCATCTAACGATCTAATGTCATCGTTCATCTCTTCGTAATGATCAACGTATGATTTTAGCCAGTCATGAGGAGGTTCACCGACAAATGGTGATGGTTGGCCTTGATCGCCGCACATAATAATTTTTGTATTTTTCGTTGACAGCCATTCAAGAAATGTTTTTAATACTTGTAACGGTACCGTGCATATTTCATCGCAAATTATCACCGGTGGAATAAATTTCTGTCCCATTCTTTCAGGGGTCCACTTATCGCCTTTCCATCGAAAGAAGCTGTGATAAGTACCAGAAATTTTTACATCTCGTTGTTTTATGTCTCTGGCAAGTTTGTGAGTTGGCGTTAACACATTCATGTTGATTTTATTATTAAATAAATTAATTACTCGTGTTGTCTTTCCTGATCCTCCACAACCATTCATAAAAATGGTTTTATATCGCGTAATCGGATCTGATATCGGTGGTGCATTAGAAAATTCTGATAATTGGTTGCTTTTCAAGTATTTATCGTCCATGGTAACATCAGCAGATTTACAATACTCGTGTAGCGTCTCCTTTTTAAATCTCCAACATCCCCACGCTTCCTCCCGGGATGTGAATTCAGCCACTGCTGATTTGTATTTGTTGTGTATATACATCGAATCAGTGGCTACTCTAAACCGCGGTATTAGGAAATCTATTTATCATCGAAAATAGATTAATAGTAGAATAACCGAGCATATATGATCTTAAATGTGTATACTGGGAACTATATCCATCACAGTAGGTAACAATTGTACCAAACTTAGTCCCACTGGATAGAAAAGCATCTTTACGAGTTACAAATTTTCCGTTTTTCGTTAAATCTGCTGTGATAAAATCGTATTCAGCGCTGTCTATGATCAACCGCGAAGAGTATTTTGCATTGTCATATCTTCCACCTTGAGTAAATTTACCGATTATTTTTCGTCCAAAATCTTTTGCTAGTCTATTTTCAATTTCAAACAACTGCCTAGACCAATCCATGATTTGTTGTTCATTGAAAATCTCTGATTTTCCATCAGAAAATTGTTTTCTTTGTTCCCTAATTATACTATCTAGATCGGGTTGTGGTAGCCAAACTTCTTTCTGAGCTCGATAGCATATAATTGTTTCGGAAATAATCAGCGATATCAGCATACCACAATCAATCATGTATCTCAATATCACAATTGGCATCCAGTGTTTTTCAGACATATGTCTACCAATCCAAACATAACTACACGGATGTAATCCTGTAGCTAATTCAAATGATACCACACGAGCGAATCCGGTTAAGTCAAAATTAGGCAATGGACCATTAACCGAAACACGAGTCATTTTATGTGTGGGGTGTCCAAATCGTTTAAAGTATTTAGCACATTCTCCATATCTGAGAAAACTCCCTGGATAACACGCGGATATATCAATTGAAATCATACCCTCACGGTGGTATTTTGTATTCCACAGTCCTCCATGACTGAATTCAAGACAGCTTAATTTAACATCTTCGAGAAAATCACTTTGTGTTGGACGCCATGAGTTCTTTTCTCGTGCAAAATGAGCTACCACTTATGAAATCGTAAAACTATCCGTGAGTAGTTTTTCATTGGAAAATTCTTTAGAATTTTCACCTGAGTATTTTACAGCTGTTTTTTTCATCCTCGAGTGTAACTCTTCAGTGCGATATAATTCTCCATTTGGTCTTACAAATTGATCAAATCTCAATTCGGAATCTTCAGCGCTGCGAAGTAGCCACACTGACACAGGATCATCTTTACACAACGCATGAATAGCATCGAATAACCTCTCTTCGTGGAACACATCCTTACAAAATTCCCCGGAAAATTCCTCGGGGATATATTTCACGATTCGTTCTCGTGGAAATACATTTACTGCAGGTGTCCACGCGTGTTTGTTATGATCAATAATTTCAATTGGAGATCCTCGCGATTTATATTTCGATTCGTATAATACTTCTCCGGTTATCGTCGCTACCGATATTGGAAATTTTAATGATGCTTCTAATTTGGTTATATCCTGAATTGTTGCCCCATGCTGTTTCACTGTCAGTCCCCATTCGGTTATTTTTTTTCGTCGTTGTTCAGTTAGTTTATTTCCCCGGGATGCATTCGTGAAGTGTTCCATTACCCGTGTTGCTACACAATTCAGTGAACTTGAATATTTCATAGGTGCTAGTTTTGCGATACTTGGCCTATCATTTAGCGGATATATTTCGTAAACAACTGCTGTTACAGCATATTATTTCTCGTAATATGGTTTGTCAATTCCAGTTAGAATTCCTGGTTTGGAATCTCGACTCACAATGACAATTTTTTTATCCTTGAGAATTGGTTCAAATTTATCTCTGATAATCCATTCACCTTCGACTTCGATAATGAATTTTATTCTAAAAAAGTACCTCTGTTGGGAATTACTTTGTTGAAAATCTTTGATTTTCCATGAAAATCCTTTGGATTTTACACCCTTGGATTTCCCCGTAGGCGAGCCAAGGTGTGAGATTATCTCAGCTGCTCTTTTATCGTTCATGGTAGCATCGATTACGGGTACATTGACATCGTCATGTATAATTAGAAATGTCGACCACGTATGAAATGCTCCATCGCGCTTAAATTCATTAAAACAGTCGCTGAATTTACTCAACAGAGTTTTGTCATCTATTAGACTTTTTTGTATATCAGAGATTCTATCGAGATTAAATCTAGTATTCGAAGGATTAATTTTCGATAATCTCTCGAACTCCTTCATATCAGAGATTCTATCGAGATCAAATCTAGTATTCGAAGGATTAATTTTCGATAATCTCTTGAACTCCTTCATGCTACCGTCTATTAGACGTTTTGGTTTAACAGATACTCTATCCCGATTAAATCGGGGATTAATTTTCGATAATCTCTTGAACTCCTTCATACTATCGTCTATTAGACGTTTTGGTTTAACAGAGACTCTATCGAGATTGAATTAAGGTTTAATTTTCGATAATCTCTTGAACTTTTTCATATTATAATTAAAACAAATATTTAAAAAGAAAAGTATATTATATAATGAATCATTGCAAATGGCTTATGATTGGATCAACGACCCCATGTAACAAATCATGCAGAAATGAATTCTGTGGGTATCATATGCAAAGTTTTCGTCGGGGGAGCAATGGTCCTCTCCCGTGCCTGTATTGTGGGGTAGGTGTTAGAGGTAAATCACAGTTATGTATCAGTTGTGGTGGTAAGCGTTATAGAGAGTTGAAGCGTTATTATGACAAAAAAAGAATAAAATATCCTGACTCTGTCAATGACGTCACTGACAGGATTATAAAAACTGCTCAGGACTACATAGAAAGATTTCTCAGTGTTATAATTCAGCCAATTAACGAATTAGACAAATAAAAGTATTATGCATATAAATGAGCCAAGAATTTCAACCACATCCCGTGATTGTAAACTATGAAGCGTCTCGTGACGGTATTGTCAGACATCGCAGACTAAAGAAGATTGTTGGAACTGACAATGGTAGGGGGTATTTGGTGTTTACCGCTGGAGGAAAAATACATCTCAATCATCGTTTCGACTTCGAAGTATATAACGGATTGATCAAGGATGGTTTTGTTATTGATCACATTGACTCTAATTGTAAGAACAATTCTTTATCTAATCTACAAGCTATCTCTCAGAGTGAAAATTTAAAACGAGGAAGAACTGGAAAACACTCGAAAAATGCTAGACCTGTAAAGTCATTTAATGCTGACAACGAGGAGATATAATTTCAGTCAATATACGCAGCTGGTAGGTATTTCGATATTTATCCGTATTCTATTCAATGCGTTGCAGAAGGAGTATAAAAATCGGCATTTTCAAAGCGTTTTAAAAACAGAATTAGGTTTACTTATGTATAACCATGTAATTTACGGGGGATAACTTCCTTAGGTATATTTCAGCCTAACACAGTTACGGATCTTAAACACAATCATTGATTTCTGATTCGTTGGTTTCGCTATTATGAATCTCAATAACATATAATCAATTTTCGTTTTTTGTAGAAAACTAACAACTGTTTATATATATTTCGTATTTAATTCTTTTTTTTAGTGTATTTTTCAAGTATTATGTGTTACTTCAACGTTGTCTATGATCACTATTAAACACAACAAAAAAATAAAATCACCACACCGCATAGCTGTTAGTCGTCGTAACAGCGGCATATATACCATAAAAGCACCTTATACTATTGGGGGTTTTCAAGTGGTCGAAAATCATACATGTGATCATTACAACCTATACACGCCTGGTGTATGGGTACCTTTTGGTATTCATACAACCTAGGATTTTGTCTAGGTTGTAATGATCACGTATGAATTAGACCCACCCCCGTCATCCATTGTCATTGTATATACCATTATCATTCATCCATTGTCATTGTCATTGAATCAATTCATTGTACATATATACCATAATCACGTTATACTCTATTGTTGTGCCGTCGTCATCCTATAATCTATTGTTGTGCTGTCGTCATTCATTGCATCTGTATATAACCATTATCATTGCATTTGTATATAACCATTATCATTGCATCTGTATATAACCATTATCATTGCATTTGTATATAACCATTATCATTGCATTTGTATATATACCATCATCATCTTATAATCGCATTAAGCTTCTGGACATGCTAAGATGACCAACACCTTAGCGGGTCAAGAATTCATTTTGTGAAACTCACAATTAAACAAACATACTTTTTGTATATATGAATTCTGAAAATATCAGATGTATTATTTCTGAAATTAACAAACTTGAAGATCAAAATATTAAACTATGTTCGGGGTTAAATTGTGATCAAATAATGACCGATTTCGAGGATATGGAATTTGCACAAAACAATGGAAAGTATGTACTCGCTAAGCAGTATTATCTAATCAAGCGCATTCAAAAATTTATACGTGAGAGTTTAGTTAATGTTGAAGACGTTAGTGTGTTTGTACCATTATGTACAGTCGTAGAAGATGTACGAAAACAATTAGGTTCTGAGTATGAGCAAAGGAAACTTATTAATTGTAAGATAAAACAGATAAAAACTCTAATGGAGCAGGCTGAGTCCCACGCGTAGAGAGCCTCTTTCTTGTATATAACCGTGTACACAGGTAATGAAACGCATGTATAATACTACCTGTGAAACTCTTTGAGTTTCCACGATTACTCAACTAGAACAAGTTTGTAGCGACTAAGTAAAATTGTATTGTGTATAATACCTGTTAGTGTGTGTGACAACAAGGAAGTATAAAAGTTTATGCAGTGATGTTTTTTTAGCTCTGAAATCGTAAATGAACAATTTTAGAAAATGTGTAAGTTTTTTTTAGATCTTCCACGGATAAGCATGAATGAGTATACTGCATTATTTGATCACGGGTTAATCTCAACACGGTTATAACGTTTTTGCTGAAGATTTAATATTTGATAATCAGTCAATAAAAACCTCTCCGTTGGAAAATTCGAAGAATTTCCAAGGTTATCTATAACTATATCCATGTAGAATTCACTTCTTGTTGTTGTGTTAAATACCTCTGCGATAGCTTGTTCAAGGAGTTCTTTATCATAGATAGATACTAGCACGTGTTGATACATTTATTGAACATGTTTTGAATTTTCTAATTGAAATTGCAAGTGAAAATGAAAATCGTTTACGATGAAAAGCTAGCTTTGAATCGTTTACGATTTTACATCTAGCGTTATTTGTAGTGTTTCCCCGCGAAGGTCAATTAGGTTAAATTCTTGGTCGGTTATTGAAAAATTCATCTTGGACAGAAATTCATTAACGGATTCGAGATAAGTCAAATTAGGCGGATTTTTCACTATGAGACTTCCCGGGGAAACGTCTGGGGAAATCGTATACATGATATATCCCTAGTTGGCTTTGTTTGATTTTGAAACGTCCACGGAGAAACTTCCAAGATACTATCACAGATAACATGTATTGCAATGTTGGATGATATATCAACGTTGCTGGGAGATCTGTGTTTGTTGTTGCGGTACACTGAATTCGTTGATGTTAAAATTTACTTGAAAGGATTTATCTTAAACCATAACGCGTGAATCTGAGGAAAGAATTCGTCAATGAGTTTTTTCAATGATGCTTTTAACGCTGGTACGTCCCATCCTTGGAATTTCATAAACACTAGATTGTCATTGGTGCGTGAAAACACTTTTTTGAACTTTTCCCGTTTTGGTGATTTATCTTCGTATACAAACGAAAGTAATCTATCATTGTGAAAATTCATATCAGCGATTATTTGATTTAATTGTTGTTGTTGTTGTTTGATTGTACCACGCTGAGTTGTTAAATCTAGCAGTAAAGATCGTTGTAGATAATCTCTCAATTGTCCCAATTTCATCTGGAACATTTGCGCCATCGAGTTGAAAATACAAGTAAGATTTTTCTCTGAAATCACAAATGTACCTTAATCACCAAGAGCAAATCTCCATATTATTTTACCGTACTCGTTGTATCCGTATTTGCTAAGTGTATCAGTTTCTGTTCCGTCGTAGACATCATATGAATATTTTTGATAAATATCTTGAGGTCGTAGAAAACTAATGTCGAAGTTGTAATTGAATTTAGGATCTATCGCTGGTAGATAATCAGTGAAAAAGTCAGATTTGCTAGGTTCTGGCAATTGATAATGAACCGCAGGAAGATTGTCAAGCCATGCTTTGTGAACCCGTGGGAAATTTTCATCGATGGCTTCACTGAGACGTTTGTTTAGTTCTGGTACATTATATCCTGGAAATTTAAACGTTGGGATGTCTTCTACGCGGATATTATGTTTTGCTGCAAAATTTGTTCTCGTTCCAGGATGAATATAACTGAGAATATATTGAATTAATCCCAAATTATAATGTTCCATACCGGCGATAATTGCATTACACACTTCCATATGTTTGATAACGTCATCACGACGTGGTGGAGTTTCACTAATTGCCGTTATCAAATGACCTAGAAATCGATTAAAATTGTTATTCATTGTTGTGAAAAATTCAGCGATTGGTGTTTCATCAAAGGACAAATAATGACCAGGATATTCTTTTTCATATTCTTCTTGGGATTTTCGATATCGTTCAAATATAGGTTCTAACGATGTAGTATTATCTTTATAACCGTGATAATCTTCCTTCGTGGAAATATAATCAGATTTTAACGGTTCAAATGGCAAATCTTTTATGTCGACTGTGCCTGGAATAAACTCAGGATAACCCAATAATGTTCTAATTGAGCTATTATATATATCCACGGCGTAGTCAGGTGAATTTACCTCGATGACCGTTGACAGCAGCGGCTCATGTCCGTGAATCTCAATGGGGTATTTATCAGGGCCATCTTTGACTTCGATGATATTTGGTCCTGTGATTGCCTGGATTGATTCTATGATTGCGTCATTGATATCTTCGATATCGTATGCGCCAGTTGGCAGATGTATTGTGTGTGTGATTGGTTCGGATTTTGTTTTATCTGGGTTAGTTTTTCTATACGTGAACGTGAAACTGTTATTGGGAGGTTTACCATTGAACGGTGCTGATCTTACATTAGGCCAACTGTAATAGCATCTTAATTGTGTTAACGCGATTGCAGCTGAATTCTGGTGTTTTCGTTACCAGCGAGATCAACTTTGTTTTTGTGTTGGCGGTATTTGCTGCTATTCGTTGAATGATTTCTTGTGATGATGTTGTCATTGTTATTGAAATTACTTTGTGATTTTCAATTATTGTTTTACAATTTTGAAATCGTTGAATCATACAACCTTACCATCTTCGAGAACTCTTCTTCGGTGATTATTTGATCAACAATCGCCGACGAGATTAACATTGATAATTCCGAATAAGCGTTTGATACGGTGATAAGTTTAACAGCGTAATCGTGTAATTTTAGTTAATATTTTTTTTGTTATCGTGGTGAATATTCCAGTGATTGTTGCAACTGCGGATATTACAACAGGTACAACAATCGGAGCTATCATAGTCACCGAAGATAGTATTATTCCAGCGCCGGTAATTACTCCTGATACCGAGTAATCAGTTATATCTAACGCGGTGATTCTACGTTGGTGTTTTCTCTTTTTATTTTTATACTCGGTAATTAACGCTTCAAGTTTGTCTTGAAAATCTTTGACGGTGTTATAACGATATTCAAATACCGTTGGCGCCAATGACGTTGTTGACATTTTATCTATTAACGTTGTCAACAATTCTCTGAAATAATTATTAAAAATCCTTTCAATTGAAACTTCTAGTTTAACTGTTTATTTAAATCAGCTACAAATTCAACATACCATGACATTGAAACCCTAGCTAGATTATTATCAGTGGATGTAATCGTGAATTGTTCAATCATATCCTTGTCGATGATTGTTGATATCGTATTATTGACTCCAGATGAACTCAACGATGATATATTAAACAACGTTGGTGTCACTAACGTTAATCGATAAATTCCCTTTACGGTTGCAGTGATATTTAATATGTTATTTAACGGTGTCCACGTATATGATCCGTGTTGAATCGTGTATACTACGTTGATAGTTTTATCATGAGGAATTTTTACTTTTTCAATTATTGCTATCATTCTTGTTGCATCTGTTATGATGTTATTTGTTGTCGTTTTAATTTCCTCGATGGATTTTTTATTTAACGCGATTAAATCTGAAATTGATCTCTCTTCGCGAATAACACCTAACCGGGAATTAATCGCGGTTATTTCATCGAGTTTTGTATTAATATTTTCAAGAGTTGTTTTAATATTTTCTGGTTTTGCATCCTTTCCGAAGAACTTGTCGACGGCATTTGTGGTCGTTTTAAGATCATCGATTGATTTCTTTATATCAGGAAGTTTCATCTCGATCTTATCAAATGTAGATCCGAGAAATTTATCAACGATATTTCTTCGAAATGTATTAAACGCTTTTACATGGTCTTCGTATTTCCCCTGTAACGCTGTCAACTCCAACAGAGAATCCTTTATCGTGTTAAGATTCGGTGTGGTAACACGCGGATTGCCAAAAAACGCCGTCATGGGAATTCCAACAGCTTCAATGATATCTTGTTGAAGCTGATTAAACTTGGTTATATGATCGTTATAATCGTCACGTACTTTAGTTATTTGTGCCGTGGATTGACCAGCAGTGACTTTAATGTCATCGATGGTTTTTTGTAATTGTGTTATATCATTTATTTGATCATATATTTTTTTAATTCTTCTAAGTTTGCTATCGATGAGATAGCCTTATTGATTATTTTTTTTACTTGTCCAACAGTAACTGATTCGGGAACAGCTGTTACTGATCTTCCAAAAATATCTGACATTGTTATACATATATTTGTTTGTTAAAATCATCGATGATTCATCATTGATGATTTCATCATTGTGTATTCGTGTATGGCTTTATGAGGTAATTTAGGATTTGCCGAGATAACCATCAACGCGTTAAGAGTGTCTCGACCACATATTGGAGGATCTGTTAGTGTCTGCGTGGGCAACGTTGAATACCAAACTGGAATTGATTTCGATGAAATCATAGACACGTATTTAACAAATTCAATTGGAGGTGGTAATCCACACGAGTCAAAATAAATTATTGATGTTGGATATATTGCGTAACAAACCATATGAGTTCCAGGTCCAGTGTTATCATCAAGATTAATTATGCCAGTTTCTGGTATTTGTGGTTTTGCTGGTAATTGATCTTTCATGAATACACCTCTGAAATGATTTATTGGGAGTTTTTTTACTGCGTCGAGTAAATCAAAATTTGACATTGGTGAAAATCCTACAGATTTTTCCACTAACTGGTTTTGTAATATCTTGTGAATCGACTTCCTGGTAGTCGAAATCCCTTTCCCTTTTTTTTCGTAATTTTCCCTTTAGACCTTTACCAAGAACCTTATTGACAACAGTAGAAGCAAGTGCTCCGGCTGCCCCAGTTCCTAACGCTCCAAGAATTGCCGGAGCCGCTGACGCAATCAATCCTGGAATTGCAGCCAACAACGGGAAAAATCCTCCGATTTTTATCATATTTTTTATTGCATCCGCAGATAGATTAATCTGAACTCCTTTTTTTTCTTTAAAAGCTTTATTGAAATGATTAACCTGAGTTTTCGTCAACGATAACTTATTTGATCCGCCAGTCATTTGATCATGTTTTAGTGTAATCGTAGTTCCACATTGTTTAGCTGAACTTGATTGAAGTTTTTTATCTGACCGGGTGTTAATGTAACATTAATAGTGTTATACGACATTTTATATAACACCAATTGATTCAATTACACGTCTTTGATTTCAATAAAATTCCATGAAAAAATCCTCCAGATTTTCACTTACATGTTTTCCATTGGTGCATGAATAACTCTCATTTTTCCACCATCACCTTCAAGCATCATAGATTTATCACTGAGAAGAACAGCAACTGCTCTAAATCCGTCAGGGCCATGACCAATACGAGCTTGAAATTTTACATCAACGGTTGAATGTTTAGATAAATCAAGATGTTGCAACGAAAAGTAATAAATCGGATATAATTCTTTAAAATCCACCTTTGATACCTGAACTCCAGTATCGATGTTTTGATCACGACCCATAAATGACCACAATCGAACTCGTCCTATTTGATTATTTTCGTAATCGATAATAAGATTTTCTGCGGGTTCTTGTTGGTTACTTATTCGTAATGATACTTCACTGACATTAAAACGATCAAATATCATATGAGATCGCAATTGTAGACTATCATCTGCATCACCGGTTATTTTTTGAGTTCTATTTGAGTGCTGTAATACAACAAAAACATGTCTTGGCGCGGAAATATTTCTCGTCAACGCAAGTTGCCAAGTAAAAACTCCAGGACCCGGACTAGACGTAGTAGCTGTTGTAACCTCACACCAACTCATCAACGATTTTCCTCCTTGGTCCATAAACGATAACAATTGAGTCTCAACGGTTAACGATGGAGTCATAACTGGCATCCACAACGCTAACTTTGTCAATGTTACAATACCGTCTCGTACAGGATCAGGGCCGTGCCAAAGAGCATAATCATCAGTTGATCTTCGTGCAAGCGTTACAGTATGACTAGCACCAAATATCACTCGCCGGACGTCTCGGCAAAATCCAAATATATGCGACAACGGAATCGTACATGAAAATCTACCATTGACGTCGATGTTCTTTTTTCGTAATGCAAATCCCGCGTTGTAATTAGGATTATCACCTACAACAACAGGTTCACTTTTAGAACCGTCAGCGAAGGCAGAATTATCTAGCTTAGTTGGTGTTCTTATAGTAAATTGACGACGATCAGCGTGATTGGAAGTATCCTTTGCAAACATCATTGAATGACCCGCAGATTTAATAAAATCATCAGAGTATCTAGCTAAACCTACAACTGTGGTTGCGATATCAACATCGTTATCGATGGATTCCATTTTACTAGAATTAATCGAATATCGAGCGTTGTTGAATAACGCCATTATTCTGTTGTTGACAAATCCAATCGGGATATCTTTAAGATTATCGCCGGCTGCATACGCAACACCATCAGCATCATTCTTCCTCCGTAGCTGTCCTTCTACTTCGATGAATGCTTCACACGGTAAGAAATATTTTGATGTGTCATCGAGTTTGAGATCAATTTGTGACCTTGTATTTGGATTCTGTGCTTGATATGAAAAAGATTGATAATCGCGCATAGAATTATTTCTTGCTACAGGATCATTTACTTTAAAAGCATCATCGACTTCATCCTTGAACATTTTATATTAACGTAGTTGATCTAAATGTTTAACCGCGCCAACCCGGAACCAGCAATTAATCTCAACCTTGCAATTTTATTAATCGCGTTACCTATCTTAGGTGGCATTTGTTCCGTAGACTGTAATTGAAAATTTCTTTGTGAAATTCCATTTTTCCTTTTACCTCTCGCCAACAACATAAGTTTTTCTTTCACATCACACAACATATCAAATGCTTTATTACCAATAACCGTACCAGCTCTATCACCGAAAACCCCAATAGCTTTTGACGCTATTTCCTTACCAACAGGTAAAGTCTTTGGAGCAATTCTAGTAAATAATCCGGTGACAATATCACCAAGTCCATTTCCATACGTGAGTTTGTAAACCGGCAATCTTGAGTTTACAACGTAAACAGGTCTTGCTCTGTTCATACTACGATGTATTATCATTTTATTTAAATGCTATATATCTAATCGTGAAATCTCTTTGTGAAATTCTTTTGGAATTTTCATTTCAGTCGCTGTAATAATCATCAGTAAGTTCATCGATGAAACTTCGATATATTCCAATATCCATTACACGTCCTTGAAATAACCGTTGACAGATTTCAGTAGCTTCATTAATTATTTCCGGAGAATTATTTCCAGCCCGCGCTCCTCCAATAAGAACTTCTAACCGTGATATATCATCAAGGACACTTCTTGAACAGGGTATTGAATTTGTAGAAATTTCACCACCGTGATATCCCTCGCCGGATTTCTCTTCTTCGGGATTTTCCAGAGGATCTCCTATAACAGGTTCTTGTTGTTTTTGTGGTCGTCCTCGTCCTCGTCCTCGTGGAGTTGGTTGTACACGTGCTCGTTCCTCTTTCTCTCGTTGTTTTTGTTCGGTTTTTAATCGTTGTTGTTCAGATATTATTCTCTTTTTGTATTGTTGATATTTATCATATTCTTCTGCAACAGAAAGTACATACGCCTGATAATTTGCATCATCATTATTAATTTGTGGTAGTTGATATCTAATTTTATAAACCGCTTTAGAAAAATCATCTATGTTTGTAATATAATCTTTATGTTCGGGTTTTAGAGCTTGTTTTCTGACGGGATATCCTCTCACAGCAATATCTATTAATTCACTTACATCAGATTTATCGATAGTTTTCAAAAATTCCTCGTTGAATCTATTTCTAAGTTCTTGAACACGTTCATCATCAGACTTTTTAGGTTTAACCTCAGGTTCAACAACAGGTTCAACATAAGGTTTAGATTCTTTTATCGCGGTTACAACTTCCTTAGTTGCCGTAGTTATATTCCTAAATAATTCTTTAGTGTCAGTGGTAAAATCTTCCTTTGCTTGTTGACGCGCTTGCCAATTATCTCTGAAAGAATCTCTCACCGGGAGATATTTCTTAATTGCAGCCAACCGTTCTCTAGTTAATCTAGTTATTTGTGCTTCTCCGATGTTTGACATTTATATAAAAAATATATCGTTAATTCATCATTGTATCTATAGCTAATTCGGTTAGCGTATAGCAACAGAGAGGGTGAACGCCAACTATATGGCGTCTTTTTTTTTACTGAAAAATTTAATTAAGTATTTTCAAGGAAGCCTCAGTTTGCTAAATTGAGGCCTATTAAGCAATTTCGAGAAAGCCTCAGTTTGCTAAATTGACGCCTGCAAAAGTTGGTCTGTTCACCCTCTCTGCTGCTTTTCTTAACGCTAGGATAATCTGCATGTGTAATTAATGATTCAAGGTGTATATATAACTGCACACTCCAGATTGTGGAGTGGGCGTGTGTTTTAGCCTATTAAAGACTTAAAGGAATGAAGATGTTCTTTTGACATTACGCCCACTGACGTGGAAATGAGAGAAGAACCATTTCGTTGTATAAAGACAGTAACTCCAGCAGCAGAAAAGGCGAGACCACTTCGATTTAGAAGCGTCTATTTGCTAATCTAACACTTCCTACAAAACCGAAAAATAACGGCAAAAAAGAAAGAAAGAACCAAAGCGTCTAACTAATCGAGAGTTTCTCCTACGGGTTAGTTAATTTTGTTACTATTTTTTTGTCGTTTGGTTTTACTATTATGCATGTAATTTCTACCCGATGACGTCTCATCGAGGTCACTCCATTTCTGATTCTACGAATTAAATCATTCTCTACACCGAGTATTTTATCAAGGCCGATTCGATATCTTGATAGCGATATCGTGTAAAGTTATTGTTATAAATCCGTGACGAGATGACTTAGCACGACTAAAGATATTTCTAAATAGATTATAACCCATATATCCGCTACACCAGGTCTGAACATATCAAAACGCGTTAACTACATGTTTATATTGCAAGCAGATACAAAGAATCAGAGCCATTATCAACAAAGACAGCAACAGAAATAGCTTTTGGTTTGAACGAATTTATCAACGAAGACCTTTACGATGACCACAGTTATTACAGGTTGAGGCGGACAAGGAATTTCAGGGTGTTGTATCATCGCTGATGAAACAAGATAATGTCAAGATACGATGAGGACATAATGCAATACACCGTGATCAAGCAATAGTTGAACGATGTAATCGAACACTTACTGAGCGGTTAATTGTATATCAATATGCGAAAGAAATAATTAAAGACAAGGCATCTCGAGAATAGGTTGCAAGATTACCACGTGTGATAAATGCATTAAATAATGAAATTACTCGAACAACCAACATGAAACTCATTCATGCAATCACAACAACATGTACCCGTAGAACGAAATGATTTTTCGAAACAACCAGTATTAGGTAATGCTACTGTCACATATTTATATGAGCCGGGTGAACTCGAAGGTGTAAGAAAAAACCGACTGACCCAATTTGGAGTGTTACCACACACAAAATATCTAACATAGTAAGATCTCCTGGTAGACATTTAATCTCTAGATTAAATTCAACTGCTCCTCAGCGTCGATTTACACGTGAACAGTTGAAAGTAATATCCGAGAATACACAATTACCACAACGATCACTTAACTAGCACCTCTACGTCTATTACATTTAAAACAGGTCAGAATCGTATTATCACGTGAATGAGCGCAACTACTATCCTTCCTATCAACAAGAAATTGTCTTATATGTTTACTCGAATATTGCCAATGCATTATACAATTATAGCTCGCACAGTGAATATTGTACTGTTGTTTCAGTATTAATATAAATTCAGTATTAATATCAAATTCTCTAATATTTGTCTTGTCACTTTGTTTATAACCAGCGAGTTTTGCTCTTACTCTATCATCGCTAACAATTTCAGTAAAATTGAAAATAACTCTCCGAAGCTGAGATATTCTTCTAACTGGTGATACTGCAAGATAGACAAAGTTTGACCACTCGATGTGATCATCAACAATCCAAACAATTGCATCAGGGATAGTAAACCCCTGAGATAAATGCATCGTCATTGCGTATCCTAGCGTCCATAGATATTTATCCGCTAACGCATCCTCGACAGCACTGATATTAACGAGAATAATATCATTTAACACGAGATTCGGTTTCTGTCTGTCTTGGAATTTCAACTTCGATATTATGTCGTCGTGTATCAGTTGGCCTATAACATGACGGTACGGGCAATTCTGAAAACTTGTCCATATTGTTTCCAAATAATTGCCGCTGAAGTGTGTCTCTAACTATCTTTCTACTTGCCACTATTAAATCGTTTGGTATCCATTTATCCCAAAAATCATTTATGGAAGTTTTTGTAATTATTTAACATGCTATTCCACCTTCAATTTGATGATTCGGTTGTAGCCTGATTAATTACTTGAATTCACTTAAATCTGGGTCAAGCGCTCTATGATTAGTATTAATTTCTTCATCATAATCTGCAAAGTGTTTTAGCCAATCATGTGGGGATCATCCAACAAATGGCGGAAGTTGATCACCACACATTATCACAGCTGTATTTGTCAGTAGCAACCAATCAAGAAACATTTATAATATATCCAACAACACTGTGCATATTTCATCCCAAATGATTATTCCGGGTATATATTTCTCACCCATTCGATCAGGAGTCCATGCGTCACCTTTATACCAAAAAAACTATAAGTACACTATTTCTGATCTCGTTGTTTCATTTCTCGTGTGGGTCTCTGTGTATAAATTAAGACAGCTAAATCTGAATTCTGTCTAAATAATTCAATAACACGAGTTGTCTTTCCGCATCGTCCTGATCAGTTTCAATAAACAGTCTAATGTCTGCATGATGGATCGGATATAGATGAAGCCGTTGACATTTGTCGAGTCGTTATATCTAATCAATAAGTATCCATAATTTCAACATCGTTGGATTTAGAATAATCACATAACATTTCTATTTTTATTCTCCGTGATCTCCACTGCCCATAAGCGTTTGTAAAACTTAGCTATTGATTCTGTATATATACTATCGATATAATATGAATATGTTGCAACTCTAGCTGCGGTGTCAGGGAATCTATTTATCATTGATAGTAAGTTGATATAAACATAAGCGAGCACAGATGGTCTTAGATGTGTATGCCGAGAATAGACGTCATCGATATAATCAACAATTGTGCCGAACTTTTTCCCGTCACACAAGTAAGCATTCTCTCGACTTACAAGGATATTTCTCGCTGTCGCATCTGCGATTATAAAATCATATTCAGCATCATCTAGAATTAATTGTTCATAATGTTGATTATGATCATATGCACAACCTTGAGTAAAGTTACCGATTATTCTTCATCCGAGATCTTTAACGGCGCTATTACTGATATCATGTCTACGCTCAAATATCTCCTTAAATTGATTACTAATATAGTCCTCGGAAAGATCAGGAGAATTGTCTTTGTAATCATTAATAATCGTATAAAAGCTAGGTTGTTGTGGTTGTGGTAACCAAAGTTCAGTCTGCTTCTTATATGATATAATTATCTTGCTGACAATCAGCGATATCAGCATTTTACAATCATACATACAACGTAAGAAAACTATTGGTGCCCAGTATTTCTTAAAGAAATGTCTACCAAACCAAATATAACAAATCGGATGGAGTCCTTTAGCAAGTTCAAATGATATAATACACTCCAACTCGGTGAACTCAAAATCTGGTCACGGTTCGTTTTTTATACTCATGTCATCTCATGCGTGGGGCTTCCAACCGCGCAAAATAAACATGGCACTCACCCATTCCGAGAAAAATTCCAGAATAACACGCGACCATATCAACCTAAATAACAACTTTATAATCATATTTAATATTCCATAATCCACAGTGTCCGTGTTGAAAGCAACTTGATTGTACATGATCGAGAAATTCAAATCGTGTTGGCTTCCACGAATTCTTTTCCCGATCAAAGTGAATTGCAACTGATGGAACTGTAAATAATTTCTCAGTAACTGATCAATACTCTCTGTTGAATATATCTGCTCGAGTTTTTTCATTTCTTCATGAAGAGATTATCGACGATATATTTCACCGTTAACTCTTACAAATTGATCAAACTTACAACCTGGTTCATCGTCGGAACTCTGAAAGAACCATACTGACACAGGATCGTTTTTACTTAACGAGTAAATAAAATCAAACATGTTTTCCCTAGAGTTCTTTGGGGGGGATACAATCTTACAGTTCGATCGCGTGGACATATTGTTACTGCATTGGTCCACGCGTGGGATTGATGATCAATGATATTCATTGGAGCTTCTCATTTTTTTAATAATTGTTTTCGAATCGTATAAATTCTCACCTGTTATACCTTTTACTATTATTGGAAACTTTAGTATCTTTTCTAATCCTGATAGATCAAAATGTAACTGTAGCTCCGGCATTTTTGACTAATTCAGCACACTCGATATTTTTTCTTCGTCGTAGATCCGGATCCGTCAGACCGTTTCCACGCATCGCTTTTATAAAATAATCTGTTACTCGCTCAGCGACACAATGTATCCTTGAAAATTTCATTGGTTCAATACCGGGTTTTTCATTTATCAGATAAATTCCATAAATAACCGAGATTACAGGATACGCTCGCTCATAATACGGTTTGTCAATACCAGCCAATATTCCTGGTTAGGAATTTTTACTCAGTGTTACGTCTATTGGATTTAAATTATTTATTTTTGAATGTTAAATCCAAATTTGTCATTTTGTCTTTAATATTCATTAATTGGAAGGTTTCTCTGGTAAATTCAGGCTGACCTAGACTCTAACTGTAAACAAGTTTTGACCTGGGCTCGTTGACCTAATTCCTGAACCTGCTTTAGACATTGTCAACAAGCTTCTAAAACTATTGGTTAATTTCAAGGACAACTTTTTATTTTTAGTTCTTGGGGGTAGGAAATATCTAGATCATTCTATTAATACGTGACTTGGTGAAGGTAGACTCTTCCTCTGACCTTCTATCAATTTGTAGAAAGAAAATCACGTGATCCCTTGTTTACATATTAAAAACGGGTATTTAAATCATTGTACTGGAAGAGAGATTCAGTAGAATCTGGGCTTTTTATAAAGTTAAGTTGTGCATTTATGTTTGAGTGTTAATTTTAATTATCTTGTTCTGGACATTGTGTCATTTCGTCATAGAAAGAGGAATTATTTGGAAAAGAACCTGAATTCATAATTTCATTTGGATGATTATAAAAGAAGAACTGCATCACGTGACATTGTCAGCCATTTTGGATTACATCGTCAAGATTCGAACCTGGACTCTTGCAAATTCCATTAGTGGATTATTTTTGTGAATTCTATATTGGATTTGATTCTCTAAAACCGTAAGTTTATTTATTTTATGAAAATAATTGTACTTAATAAAAATCATTGTTAAAGTTTTACAAGCTTGTTAGTTTTCACTCTTTCTGTGTTGCTGCTTATTCGAGCCTAAGCACGTAACATAGAAATTGGTGGCTATCGTTCGGATTGAGATTGAGATTGAGATTTGAGATAAATTTGAATTTAAATTTGAATTTACCCTAGTTTTTGAAAATTTTAAATCATTAGTGAGACTGACACGCTTGTATTAAAATGACATCTAAGGTAGAAATCTTTCTTTCTAATCCTACCCAGGAGCAATTAGACCTTTTCAAAAAAGACGAGTTTGTTCAACTTGCCAGAAGATACGATCTTTCTGAAGTCAAGGCTTCTTTAACGAAACAAGATATCAAAATGATTTTGGTATAGTATTTGGTAGAACAGGATGTTTTGGAACAAAGTGCTTTGATTCCAGTCAGTAAGTTTACACCAGACTCTGACATTAAACTGAAATAATTAAAATTAAAATTCAAGATGGAATTAGAGTTGAAGAAGCTGGAATTGCAGAGAGAGAGTGAATAATAGTTAAAAAAACCTGAAATTTCAGGAAAAGGAGAAAGAGAGACAGGAAAGGGAGAAAGAAAGGCAAATTCAATTACAAAAAGAGCAGATGCGGTATGAAAAAAAGGAGAAGAAAGACAATTACAATCTGAAAAAGAGGAGAGAAAGAGACAGAAAAGGGAGAAATAAAGGCAAATTGAATTACAAAAAGAGCAGATGCGCATTAATAGAGAGAAAGAGGAGAGAGAGAGAGAGACACAGGAAAGGGAGAAAGAAAGACAATTACAATATGATAAAGAGAGAGAGGAGAGAGAAAGACGATTTGAATTACAAAAAGAGCAGATGTGAATTGAGAAAGAAATTAAAATGAAAGAATTATAGCTGGCAAGTGAAAAACTCCATCATTCATCAAATCAAAAGTTTGATATAACAAGGAATATTAAATTAGTCCCCCCCCCCTCTTTCAGAGAAGAAGAAGTAGACAAATACTTCATTCGTTCTGAGAAAGTTGCTGAAAATTTAAAGTGGCCAAGAGAATATTGGACCATGTTATTACAATGTGTACTTACTGGTAGGGCTAGTGATATTTACTGTTCACTCTCCGTTCAGCAAAGTGGTGATTATGATGTAGTTAAAGAATGCATTTTAAGAGGTTATGAGTTAGTCCCTGAAGCTTATAGACAAAAATTCAGAAATTACAGAAAAGAAGCTGGACAATCTCACGTCGAATTTGCTAGAGAAAAAGAGCAGATGTTTGATAGATGGTGCTAGGCCAAGAAAGTCGAACAAGATTATCAAAATCTAAGGCAAATTATATTAATTGAAGAGTTCAAAAACGGTGTCCATAGTGATGTTAGGACTTTTCTTGATGAGCATAAGATTGAAACCTTGAAAATGCTGCTCGAGCTGCTGACGAATATTCTTTGACACATAAAGATTCTTTTGTTAACAAGACTTGTACTCAACAATCTTTTGGCAGAAAAGTATTTCCGCCTAATTCAAGCCCTTATAAAACTCAAACTAACACAACTTTCAAAATCAGACTTCAGAGAAGTTTGATTTTAAATCCTTGTCTCTTCCGACGTGTACCTATTGCAAGAAAGAAGGACACGTTATTTCTGATTGCTACAAATTGAAAAATAGGCATCAGAATCAAGACAGACCTGTTCCAAATGCTCTTATTTCCAAGAGGTCAAGGTCACAGTCATGTATTGAAAGCAATACATGTGTTGGGTCTAATAATCCCCTGTCTGATTTTATTAAGGAGAATTATGAACCATTCATATCGAAGGGTTCTATATCACTCTTGGGTGATTCGGCCAATCCCACCCCTATTAAAATTTTAAGGGACACAGGAGCTTCTCAGAGTCTTTTATTATCAGGTACTTTGACTTTTTCTGAGAAGTCTTCTTCTAATGAAAGTGTTCTTATTCAGGGAATAGAGTGCGGCTTTGTTAATGTTCCTCTCCATTGTGTAAATTTGTCATCAGACTTAGTGTCAGGACCTGTGACAATCGGAACAGTCTCGGTTTTACCCGTTGAGGGCATTCATTTATTGCTAGGCAGCGATTTAGCTGGGAAGAAGGTTGTGGTTAATCCACTTGTAACTGAAAAGCCTAATTTGGATCAGAAAGTTGATCCAATTGAAAAAGATATCCCTGATATATTTCAAGCTTGTACAGTTACCAGAGCTATGGCAAAGAAAGCTCTTGAGAATGAAGATGAAAAGGACAGTATTCCCTTCGTTGACACATGCATGGGTCAGGTTTATGTTACTGAGGGCAGTATTCCCTTATCTGACATCTGCGTGGGTCAGGTTTATGATGTTAAAGGAGGCAGCATTACTTCAACTGACGCTTGCATAGGTCAGGTTTTTGATGGGGTCACTTTTACTTTTGGTTTAGATCAATCAGAAGGTATTGATCATAGTGATGCTCTTTTGACAACTCATTCTCTTTATTCTAATCAGGGTGATGATCTTGAGAATGATGTTATAGAAGGCAGCATTCCTTCAACTTACGCTTGTATAGGTAAGGATTTTGATGAGCTCACTTTTACTCTTGGTTTAGATCAATCAGAAGGTATTGATCATAGTGATCCTCTTTTAACAACTCATTCTCTTAATCAGGGTGATAAACGACAGTCACTTGTCGTCGAACAGGAAAATGATCCTGAGATCTCCTGTTTGTTTCAAAGGTCATACATGAGACTGAAGTTACTGAAGTTCCTGTCTGTTATTTCATTAAAAATGGAATTCTTATTAGAAAATGGAGATCTCCCGAGGTACCTGCTGGTGATGAATGGTCAGTGAACTATCAAATAGTAGTTCCAAAACCTTACAGACAGGAAATACTTAATCTGGCCCATGAAACTCTTTTGGCTGGTCATTTAGGAATTAATAAAACGTATTACAAGATCTTGAATATTGGCCAAAAATCAAAAGTGATGTTGTCAAATACTGTAGATCTTGTCGTACTTGTCAAATGGTAGGAAAACCCAATCAGAAGATACCTAAGGCTCATCTGCAACCTATTTCTGCCTTTGACAAAACATTTAGTAGAATTATGGTAGATTGTGTAGATTCCTTACCCAAGACCAAGTCAAGTAATCAATTAAAGCTAAAAATGAAACTATGGTTTGAAAGAAGTGAAAGGGAGAGAACTTTTGAGTCTGATAATGGAGTTGTGTTACTCTTGTTCATTCTTCTTACTTTTCTTCAAATTAGATATTACGGCCCTTACAAAGTTAAGAAGAAAATGAATTAGTTAAGTTATATTATTAGTGCTCCTGGGACCTAAATTAATTATAGCAGTACCAGTGTATTGAAAGAAATAGCCATGTTAAATATGTAATTAATTTAGTTGTGCCTGTCCTACATAGTGAAGAAATATCATCGGATTTTACTGATATTGGAGCGACGAATTGTTGGAATTTAGAAATTATGAAAAAATCTAGACCAGAAACTTTCCCATTTGCAAGTGCAAGAAAGAAATGAACTGAAAGTTATTATTATATGAGCACTTATGTCCAGATAATCTTACAAGGACAAACAAAATTTTCATGACGTTGAAATTGAAAATTCCAAACAGCCTCCATGCGGGATGAGTCCACTCAAACAGGAATACTTGAAAAAGGAAATTCAATAAAACTATTGGTTAATTTCAAGGACAACTTTTTATTTTTAGTTCTTGGGGGTAGGAAATATCTAGATCATTCTATTAATTCGTGACTTGGTGAAGGTAGACTCTTCCTCTGACCTTCTATCAATTTGTAGAAAATCACGTGATCCCTTGTTTACATATCAAAAACGGGTATTTAAATCATTGTACTGGAAGAGAGATTCAGTAGAATCTGGGCTTTTATAAAATTAAGTTGTGTATTTATGTTTGAGGGTTAATTTTAATTATCTTGTTCTGGACATTGTGTCATTTCGTCATAGAAAAAGGAATTATTTGGAAAAGAACCTGAATTCATAATTTCATTTGAATGATTATGAAAGAAGAACTGCATCACGTGACATTGTCAGCCATTTTAGATTACATCGTCAAGATTCGAACCTGGAACTATTAGAACATTTATTTATCAGGACTCTTGCAATTTCCATTAGTGGATTATTTTTGTGAATACTATATTGGATTAATGTTGGATTTGATTCTCTAAAACCGTAAGTTTATTTATTTTATGAAAATAATTGTACATAATAAAAATCATTGTTAAAGTTTTACAAGCTTGTTAGTTTTCATTCTTTCTGTGTTGCTGCTTATTCGAGCCTAAGCATGTAACATCAGTTTTTACTGTTTCTGCTAGTACCATATATTTTACTGTGAAAAAAATCCGATTATCGAGATAGGTATTTATGTTTCCCGCTCGTTTGTCATTCATCGTAGCATTAACACTATTATTGATTCGGAATGTTGACCATACGTAAGATGCGCCATCGCTGCTAAACTCTTTCTTGGCATCATGAATTTTATCAATTACATTTTTATTCTTCGTATCAACACAAATTTGTATTGGTAAGTCAGGAGGTATTATATCGAAATTGAAATGCGTTTTCCAATGCTTGATTTTTGATAATCTATCAAACTCATCCATGCTATAATTAAGACAAGTATTTAAAGAATAAATATTATATATACAATGACTCAAACGATGAATCAGTGCAGGTGGTTCATAATAGAATCTTGAACTCCTTGCAATAAATCATGTATACATGAATTCTGCGGATATCATTCACAAAGTGTGCGGCGAGGAATATTAGGTCCGAACCGTGTTTACAATGTGTTGTTGGAGCTAGAGGAAAAACACAGCTTCATGTGCATTGTGGTCGTAAGAATTATCGAGAGCATAAATGGTATTATGATCATAGAAATAACGACCTTGACAGAGTCAAGGATAAAATTATGAGAACCGCAGAGATTGTATATCAAGATTCTCAAAAAAACAATCCAGACAAGTAATGATTTAAACAAATATATATATTTGTATACAAGAATTTGTAAAGTATCCCACAATCAAAAATTATGAAGCATCTCGTAAAAGTGTAATCAGACACTGTCGGTTGAAAAGACCAGTGTGCACTGTCAATAATACTGGTTATCCCAGATTCACTGCTGAAAAAATATATCTTTATCACAAAATAATATACGAATGTTTCAATGAGGTGATCAAAGATGGTAATGTGATCGATCACATTAACGGTAGAAAAAGCGATAATGATTTATCTAATCTCAGATATGTCATACAAAGTCAGAATTAAGTATATGGGTTTACAGGAAGGTATAAAAAATTGCGAGACCTATTAAATCCATCACAGAAACTGGTGAAGAAAACATATTTAAGCAGGTACATATTTTGATATGAATCCGAAATGGATATATTTTAACCCAGAAAATATTACCAAATCCGCCTTCTCTAAAATATATGGAGATAAAATTCGGTTTAAATTTATAGACTAAACAGAGGCCGGCAAATGGTGGGTAATGACTGTCATGTATCCTTATTCAGTAAGTCAGAGTTACCTCGCTTGTTTCTGTCAACCTTGAAGGGTATTTTTGTTCGTTAGTAGAATATCTGAATCATCATTCTAAATTATGTCAAGCATGGAGTTAACTATAATGTATATTAACCAAGACGGTACAAAGCCAACAACTGTTTTTAGTCACCTGTATTCACTCCTGAATACACCACTTCTAAACTGACTGATAAATTTTCACTGCCTCCTTTATAGTCCCGATAAAACTCTCACAGAGATTTCTCCAGAAAATTGGGAAGAACTGGACGGTTTTATCAGTTGGTCAGTAATGTTAAGTTTCTGTTACTTGTTTTAAGACATCAAAACGTAAAGGTAAGTAGAAAAAGTTAGTACTACTATCGCTTTAACGAATACTCACAAAACAACTGATATATGATCAAAGACATGAAGAATACAACAATATAAGAATAGACTGACTAATAAATCGAGATATCTCAGATTTACTGCTGAAATAGAAATATTTTTGTCACCAACTAATATACAAAATTTTCAATGGGGTGATCAAAGATGAGTCGAGTTGTAGGTTTAAATTCTAACTGTTTCAATGGTGTGATCAAAGATAAGTCGAGTTGTACATTTCAATTTTAATGTCGGAGTCAAGCACATAAAAACGCAAAATTTGGAAAAGGTCTGATTAGAATCATTGTTTCGGGAAAGTCAACGGTGGCCCTGCATATTCGTGTACCGAGCTATGCATTCCGTCATTCGTTGTTTCTCCTTCAGTTGCTCCTTTTCCCTCAGTCTTTGCTTGAATCGTATCTGCTTTTGGTTTGGGGCATTCTTGCTGCTGCTTTTTCGTTTTTGTTTTCTTCTTGTTCCACGCCCCTTTGATTTTATAGTCTCGTCCTCCATCACACTACTATTCAATCTGATTAAAATCAGATCTAACCTGTAAAACATGAAGATCTGCCTGCGACCGCTTAGGGTCATGTTCTGGAAACCTGTTGTTATTACCATAATTGATAATTCTACCAACTAATCAGATGAAGTCTTTCATCTTTTCGTTCTGAGACTGAGCAGTGCGGACGAAAAGCATAACTGTGAACCGAACTATTTGATTCACTTTACGATTTTTAAAACCTACATTTTCGTTGGGTAATTCAAAGACGACGAGAACATGATCCATAACTGGTAGTCATCGTATCTTCATATAGGACAAAAGAGATCTGATTTCAATTAAATTGCTTCACTTCTTTAAACCAATAGGTGTTGTAGTCATCTCAATTTGACCCGGTCACGAGGTGCTCTCCGCCCTGTAGAATGCAACGGTTTATTTTGACTTTACAATTTTACAGTGGTCTGCCATTCTGGCAAATCGATTACGTAGAAGCAGAATGCACATCTGGAGTTCTATTCTGTCGTTAGAAAATTTCCCCTTCTCATTTTGGTGGTGCTAGAAGAGTTATATTTATGCATTTTTGGTAGGGATTTAAAGGTAATTGTTTTTTTATGAGAATATGAGTTCTGAGAGTGATTAGTTGTCTGTGTATATTTCGGCGACAGTGCACAGTGTGTACTTAGGCCTTAATGATGATCCGGAAGTGAAACCTATGTTCTGTTTACATGCAGCTCTGTTTACAGTGCAGCCTCTCTAATAAATGCATGTGAACCTTTGACAATAACTGCAGCGTGAAGTCATCATTGGCGATAGTTTAGATTAACATATGATTTGCATTGATTGTCAAACAACGGAAAGGTCGCTGCTGAGAAATAAATGTAGAGAACATATCTTAAAATGAATTGTGATGTTTGTCCATCTGTATATAGTCTACTGGTGGACTAAAATTGAATTGGAGGTCATACCTAACACAACCCAACCCAAGTGACATATTTTAGACATAGTGTAGTTTGTATCTACCAATGACAATATTGAGTAGTGGATTTATTTGTGTTACCTGCATATATTAGTTCATATAAACTGTACAGAATTTTAACATTGTTCCGTTGAAGATTGTATCATGTTGTATTTCATCTTTACATTGATTTGGAAGGGTTTATCTTTCAAGTATTTTTGTGCAATTCATTTAACACTGTCTCAAACATTTGCCTTATGTCTGCACTAGATTTCTATTATTGAAGTGATGTGACGTAAGCCGCAACAACATATATTATAAGTCAGTTCATATCATGTGACGTTCACATTGAAGTATTGCAATAACATATTTTCATACAAACATATCATCACTCAAAAGGATATGCTATCGCGCAGGATAGGAGACGGATTTAAGATTTTGTTGTTGTTGAAACGAATAAAGAAAGACATAAAGTATACCCCCACCACACCCCAATCAATAAACAAACAGTTAAAAGAAATCACTTCATAAATAGTTTCTCTGTTGTTTTATTTTTAGAGAGGTATAAGTGAAATTTAGATCTTGCGGAATATTGTCCTTTAGTAGCTTCACATACCTGACCGGGCTCTGTCGGCTGCACATATCCGACTCCAATGAAATCCGTCTCGAAGGCTAACGTACTATAATGTTAATATGGGACTACTTAAACTCATTTTCTAGTCCTCCATTTGTGAAATGAGGGACTCGGGATCATTTTGTGATTGCTGGAGTTGTTGTTGTCAAAGAAAGAAAAGTATTGTTATTTTTGTTGTTTTTCCTCTACCCGCTCCTTTTATGCATCGTCTACTTGTACGTCCAAGGCTTCCCTCACCAATTGGTTTACCAGTTTGAATGTCATTACATTCTTCTTAATGGTGTTTTGTTTCTAATTAGTTGTAATTGTATTTCTTCAAACCAGGCAAAGAGGTGCATACTCTCATTATTTTGGAGTTTGGATTCGTAAAATAAAACAAAACCTGCTGGAAATTTTTTAGCTGATTTTTTTCTCTCGCGGTTGTGAGGTTGACAACGAATGGCGTAAGATGATGATAATTACGAAATTGCATTATAGTCGTTTTTGGTCATTTGGCCATATACGCCTGGTGAATCAATATACTCAAAGAAATATATCATATACAGTACAAAAGTCAGTTTGATGCCAAGTTAGGAAAGGATATAGCGAAAAACATCAAGCATCACCGGAATCATACAAAATCGTCCCAGTTTTTATTTTGGTGGGGCTGTCGCTATTGGCCAATTTTCTGTAAGCCACTCATTTGTCAAGTTACAATTTATTGATTTCATTTAAAATTAGAGTTTCATGATCAGAGTTTACATAATGTGCCCCATGTGTCCATGTATGAATATTTCTCTCTGTATATATCAGAGTTAAGTGCATGGCAGAAACACCTTGAAGGTTGGTGTCTCAGATGTAATTGCGCAGTATTTCACACATAATGAGGGTTGGGGTTCTTGTTGAATTCCAAATATACAACTTATTGACTGACAGCTGAAGGTATATGGGTGGAGTTTGACGACACGACAGTTGGCATGGGTTGGACAACAATTTAGTGGTTTTGTAACGTGCCCGTATGTGGTATTTTTTAATTCAAGTGCGACCAATTTAACATTAAATTTGATTGGTTGAAAATGCATAGTAATACACAGATCATTATAACAACGTACTTATTCGAGTAGACGGTGATATTTGACCATATTATAGTCGATGAGGGAAACTGCAATGATTCCTCTACTGGAAGATTCAAAGCTCCTGCGAGAGGGCTGTATTTCTTCTCTCTAACCGTATTGACGGGTGTAAGTTCTCAGTTGGTTCATTTATTTATTATGAAAGACAAGCATGAGATCGTAAGGGTGTATTAGGGAGACGGAACAGGGTCAGTCATGGTTGTAACTGTCATGGACAAGGGTCAAGTGGTCTGTGTTAAAGAGATGCCTGGCCATTCAGAAACTGTTCACGGAAACCACTGGTCGACATTCACTGGCCTATCACTCCAATCTCCTCCTTGTCTTTCATAATATATAAATGAACGTGAATTCATCTCGTCAATACGGTTACAGAGAAGGAATACAGCCCCCTCACAGGAGCTTTGAACCTTCCAGTAGAGGAATCATAACAGTTTTCCTCATTGACTTTAACATAGTCAAATATTACCGTCTGTTCGGATACGTACGTTGTATCTGAAAGGAGTGTAGTAGTGAAGGCAACGCCGTGGGTTACCAAAGATGCATTCACATAAGCACCTGCAATATAAAATGATCGTTCTCTTATTGCAACAAAAACTATTTTACAGTTGTTGACGTGTTACTAATCGAAATATTTAAAAGGCCCGATTCGATTTCTAAATAATTATGATATACACGAGAAACAGTTGAGTGAGTAGAACAATGTCTAATAATCGTAGTATAGTAGGTTTTAGTGGTGTTTATACACTTTCCATCACTTATTTGTTACATTCACATTCATTATATTGGACTCGAGAAAGATACGTTTTTGATCTATTGAGGTATATGTGCTTCCACCTCACCCCCGAACCCTGAAACTCATTATTTTCATCAATAAAATGACCATCACTCAATACAACCTATTCCCCCGTAGCTACGCCTCAGATGTGATTTAAGGAAATTCCATTGTATGAAGGTAAATAAAATCAGAGCATTCATTATTGCATCCTTCTTCTGATTTCAGATTAAACAAAAGAGTGATGACTAGGTAAATACATAAAGGCTAGTATCGTTGCTTACAATCGATCGGTAATGCATCTACTATATGATAATATATTATATAGTACATGTATGACCGGTCGATTGTAAGATCGGATAAGAGCCCCTGTGGGAAAATAGTGAAATAAGTTCTACGAGGAGCACAATATGAGCAACATTTCTGACAGGAAAAATACACGGAACATCCTTTCTACAAATGGAAACAATAAAAACACCTAACGCAGAAATATATAACCGTAAAGAATTGGACATATACTGATAAACGATGAACAATGAAGATGATAGAGAGAATTATGTACCCTGCTTGTCCCTTTGATCACATTTTCGTTTCAGTTCTTCAACTTGTAGCATAAGCACCTCGACGTCATTCTGAAGAAGAAGTCGCTTGGCTTTCTCCTCCTCTAGTCGAATACGAACAACTTCCAGTTCTGCACTACCCAAACCTTCCAAAATGGCAGTTATAACACGGGCAGAAGTGACAAGTAAACACAAAAGTGTGACTGAGAACATTTCCAATCCAATGAAATTTGTCGTACAGTTATCGCGTGAAAATTCCCTCAGAGAACTAGTAATTAGTGCTTATTTTTACCAAAACAAGCAGATCAGCGTGATTAGTCTCGTAAACAAGCAATAGTTACAATGATCAGTGTATTACAACGCCTTCAAAGATGGCAGTTATAACACGGGCAGAAGTGGCAAGTAAACACAAAGTGTGACTGAGAACATTGCCAATCCAACGATATTTATCTTACAGTTATCGCTTGAAAATTCCCTCAAAGAACGAGTAACTAGTTCTTATGTATACTGATTCAAGAAGATCAGCGTGATTGGTCTGAAAAAAAAGCACCAGTTATAATGACCAGTGTATTACTATGCATTTTCAGCCAATAAAATTTAATGTTAAATTGGTCGCACTTGGAACCAAGATACCATATACGGTCACGTTATAAAACCAATAAATTATTATGCAACCGATGGCAACTGTTGTGTCATCAAACTACACCATATACCTTAGCTGTCAGTCAATAAGCTGTTTATTCGAAATACCACAATAACATCAACCTCATTACGTGTGAAATAGTGTGCAATTACGTCTGAGACACCAACCTTTTAGGTATTTCTGCCACGCAATTAACTGTTGATTCATAAACAATGACTGTATTGATCTGAACGAAGTTCCTATCCAAGCAGAAATGCAAAGGGATAGTGCTAAGTGATATATACACGTTCACACATAAAACACATATAAAAGTTCACGCATAGAACACATATGTAAAACTTAGGCTCATATATATTTTGGACTGGAGTCCGTCAGAGAAATTTAGCAAGGGAGCAAATGCTGTGCTTGACTCTGGATCGAATGGGTAGTCAGTGTAGGGTACCGAGAAGCGGGAAGGTGTGTTCTGATCGTGGTACTCTACGGTTGATCCGTGCAGCTGTGTGTTGAACGTTTTGAAGTTTCTGGAGTAGATATTGAGACGAATCAGACAAAATTCAGTTACAACAGTCCAATCTTAAAAAAAATTAAAAAATTAAAATTTGCCCTTGAAAATGCACATAGTTAATATTTTTGGATATAATATCAAATGATATCAACATGTGTATACTCCTACACCATATACAAGCTACAATGATGGATATTTGTCAAATTTTATCAGAGAAAATATCTTTGTAAGTCAAAATGAGACATACATTTAAAATGTATGAAATACAGATTCTATTTTGTATTGATCATTCAAATTATTTATTAGGGGTCCAATCAGTTAATTTATGTATTTATGATGGGGTGACTTCCTGAGTAACACATATCTGCTTATATAGCCTTTAGCCATTGTTAACAAATATAGTTACAGGGTGTTTAGTGAGAGGACAGTGATGAAACTTTTATACTAGAACCTACTCAAGTTCTCTACTAAATCAGTTTAAAACTTTCTGAGAATGAAATGCACGTTGAAGGGATAAAATATACTTTAAACGTGTATATTTACCCTTCTATGTAAGAAAACATCAAAATGATGTAAGTTGAACACAAAATGCATTCAATTTTATTGTTCAATTTGGTTAAGATATTGATTAGTGAAGTGGCCTGTATGATGTTATGTAAATTCTAATGATCCATCTTAATTTATGCATTGTCAATTACTAATAATATTTGTTAACTGACACTCTAAAGATTGCATAAGATATATTCAAACAGATATTTTGAGTTTAACTGTGTACAACTGATCTTAGCATGGTTACATATCCCACATGAACAAATATTCACATATTTTAGGATGTTTGGGATCCAAAGTTCACATTCAGTATATCATATAGGCTGACATTGTACCTACAGTGAATTTGTAAGACACATTTCTGGCTGTGTGCACTAAAATTATCCCAAAATGTTATTGTCTTCATTAATATGCCCATGTATGATAACATATTTCAATTCAGTACTTGGACAGAGTGCGGTATTGTAATATCAGCTGATATCTGATTCTATTGAACCATTGAGGTTAATAATTGGTATCAAACACCCTTTAAAATACATTTTAAATGTTTAAACAGATCATTTGAATTATTTTTGCACATTTGATCATAACGATTACTTTGTATATGCCCCACATATGCAAATTTCCATTCTTGTTTACAAGTTTTGGGGATCAGAATTTCACATTTAGTTTATGATATAGGATGTATTGGTACCTGTAGTTGATATGTGTGGCCACATTTGGCTGTATTCTCTTGCAATATCCAGAATTATTATTTCCCTCATGAATAAGATTGCTTATAGTAATATATTTATTTTTACTACATTGTAGCTTGACTTTCCTGTATACTGGAATGTACTAATGTTTCCACCAATGATCAAACCTCACCGTCCCAGCATTTCCTTAAAGTTTGTGATGCATAGTCTACCTGATTAGTTATTTAACCTGTAAATGACCAGATATGCTTATAGAAACTTCATATACTTTTAGGATGAATTTATTACTTTAATACATGACTATTACTTTATATTTCTGAGTGTCACTTTGTCAAGTTTAATATTTCTTTCCTATGCTTGCATTTGGAAATCACAATATCTAACACATTTTAACTTCATTTGCATGCATCTTACTGTTTTCTAGATAAAAGTGAAACATTTTATATATTTTCAGGTCTAGGCTGGTATCTGGAACAAAGTGTTAGTGGTGGATCAGCTTGGAAGGTCTCCAGTAGTCTGGTGGTGATAGCAAGGTTTCATAAGGACATATGAAGTGTACTGCCATAAGTGATCATGATATCACCAAATTAATATATAGCACCTCAAGGACATGGGTTAGATCTTCATGAGAGAGATTAGCACCATTATTCAGAAAGGTAAAGCCTGCCTAAAAACTGTATTTTCCTATCTTATTGTCGCTTTTTGTAGTTATCGACACTGAAATTTAATGCAATGTTCCTATAAAACATGGAAGTGGTCCCATCAGATGTTTAAATCTGAGTGCACTATTAGTCATACAAATAACTGTCTAGGTACCTGACACAATAAATATGGAACACAGCACCTGTTGTTGCTTATTTAGTGTGTTCACCTATATGCACCTTTACAGGCATACTGCGGTTTGTTGAAAAATAAACAATGAGTCATGCTACTTCACTAAACCTGGGAAAAATGTTCTCAGTTACACAGACACAAACCACCATTTATTTTAAATACCATTGATTGATCAACTTATCTGTCCAAACTTTGTCAAAATATGTTTTCAAACTTTTATGAAAATTTAATTTTTCAATAAAATTTAGTTTATAAATTTAAATGTTTATTTAAATTTCCATTAATAATTTTAATTGATTAAATGTATAAACTTTAAACATATTTTCAGACAAGTCTTGTCATATAGCACAATTAGGGTTTTACAGCATTGAAAAAGTCCTATAATTAAGGAAGATATAGCAAATTTAGTTTTGATTTCTCAAGAGCAAATGGATCAGCACGTGCACCCTGTGGAACACCAGCACTATACACTTTCCAGCAGGTGTCACATGTCTTGTATGCAAGGAAATTCAAAAAGGCTTCATGTATAAAGTTCAAATAGGTCTGGCATTCAAATATAAAAGTTTTACTAAAAAGTTGGGCCTGTCAGGAATCACATCACAATTAATACTTCCAGTTCAGTACCCACAAATGCAGTTCTAGTCTATTTTTAGAACATTTTTTCCTCTCTCATTTTGGTGGTGATAGAAGAGATATATTGATGCATCTTTGGTATGGATTTAAAGCTAATTGTTTATTTTTGAGAATAGTGGCTCTGCGAGTGGTTGTCTGTATGTATTTTGACGACAGTGCACACTGTGTAATTAGGCCTTAGTGATGATCCGGAAGTGAAATCAGTGTTCTGTGTACATGCTGCACTGTTTACAGTGCAGCCTCTCAAAAAAATGCCGGTGAACCCTATACAAAAATTTCACCGTAATGTCATCTTTGGAGGTATTTTAGATTAACATATGATTTGTATTGATTGTCACACTGTGGGAAGGTCAGTGCTGAGAAATATATGTAGAGAACATATAGTAAAACTAATTGTGGTGTATGGCCATTTGCACGATAGGTGTGGGTGTAAAGCCTTTGTCGATGAAAAAGGAAGTAAATCCTGGAATCCAGTTCTTCTTTTTCACTCACGTTAGTTTTCATAACAGTTAAGAGGCTAAAGGTCCTTCCGTCGTACAGAACAATCAATCAAAGTTCAATTTTCATCAAATTACCCAAAGATGGTGCTTTGCTGGACCAAACGAGTCACTCTATCCTAGGCGATAAAGACCAGTAGAAAATAATGTAAACATGTGAGAAATTCAATTAAAATGATTAAATAATCAGAAAACAAAGCATAAAAGATTGATGACTAGGTTATAAAATCAAGTTTTCGAAATTAAAAAATAGTGAGCATGTAACCTAATTTATAAGTCCGGTTTCCCTGGCAATATATAACCGGTTTGAAACAAGCGTTAAAGATCTACAGTTTTAGTCACTAACTTTTCATTATAAGAAATCTATTCCATGACCCGTTTTGCAAAATTCAGCAGCACTAAAACGTATTACTAAACAAAATGTCTAAAACTTACACACACAAAAAAATGATTCCGAAAAGTACAAGCACGATCATCAGAAGTTGCTGATAAAACGGCCAATATGGGGGTTAAACTTAAATTTATAATGTGTGCATTGTTACTAAAGTTACCACGCTAAAACGTTAATTGACACACACCATAAAAATAATATATAGCCAAAAGAATATAGTTTCTTGATAATACCTTCATCCAGTAACACATCAGCAACGATAAAATGAAATTAGTTTTAGGTTCTAGCAACTGTTGCGTACAGCTATTTCATACGGAGACTTCCTTGGAAAACAATATACATTAATTTCTTATGGTATCTATTTCCAGGGAAATCAGATAGCTTCATTTGTTGAAAGAAGGAATTGAGTACAGTTCATATTAAAAACTAATCTCCCTATCCTAAAACTTTATATTACCTTAATAATAATTATTAAAGTACCTATAGCAGTTTATTGAAACCTGCGTAAGCTACCAATGTGAATGAAAATCTGATCTCCTCTGTCATACGTGAAGATCTGACAGCGACTGCTTAGTGGTCATGTTCTGGTGACCAACGTTAATACCATAATCACTAAATTTATCAGCCAATCAGAAAAAGTCTTATATCTTCGCTTTGGAGAGACTGGGCAGTATGACTGCAGAGCATGAGTCAGAGCCAATCAATTTAATTAACTTTACTTTCAAATATCTCAAAGCTGTAGTCCATTGGTAAATTAAAAAGTCACATGAACATGACCCCTAAGCGGCCGCTGTCAGATCTTCACTCAAGACAGTGAAAATCATATTTTAATCAGACTGAGTAAGCACCGTAATCCCATAATGCCGTACCTCAAACAATTGTTAGCAATTTATGTGTCATATTATGGAATAAAGAAAATTAGAAATAACATGTACATACAAGTGTTTCGATATGTTCATGCTGTTGCCAGATTAAATCACCTCAGAATATTATAATGGCATCATCATGCTTATTATGTACGTGGATGAGGCATTCATGGTAGGTGAGGTTTATTATTTGTCTTGAACAGGAAGAAGTTTTTCCTTGATCTCTGGTGTTCCTATCCTTATGTACTTAGTAATAATATACGTACAAGAAATATATAAATAAGCATCACCACATTCCAGGCATGGTTCTTAAGCCATCAAGCCTTACGTTATGAGACTGTTGTTTTTATTAGCTCTCCAGTCTGCATGATTTACAAAGATTTGATCTGCGTGCAATCTCCATACGTAAAATGTGCAATCCCTGGTGGCGCTCGAGAAATAACAAACAAATGGTTTAATTTTATCAATCCAACAAGGACGTTACCAGTGATGAACCTCATCTGAGTTATGCATGCTTACCTTTGTGTTGTGAATAAGAAATAATAAGAAATCGTCCGACTACACGATGAGAAGAATGGTATTCGGTTACTATTGAAAATTCACTACAATGGGTACTCATATTTTACTAGCATTTTTTGGTTTATATTACACAAAGTTTAGATACAGTCAATCAAATCTACTAATAATTTTATTAAAAACATTACAATTTTTGTGTAAAGGCAGATTGGCACAAACAGTTTGTTTTAAAAAAAAGTCCAATTCAACCAGCTTCAAAACAAACTGTCTACGGAGACCACTGGTCGACATTCACTGGGCTACTACTGGATCGATATGATTAGATAAAATGCATCTATATCAACGTCTTCACATAGAACTTTGAAATCAATTCTTTATAAATTTGTTTTGAAACGGATTGAATTTTACTTTTTTTAAAACTTTATGTGCTAATCTGCCTTAACACATC
Source organism: Unio pictorum (assembly GCA_030141615.1). NCBI lineage: Eukaryota > Metazoa > Mollusca > Bivalvia > Unionida > Unionidae > Unio > Unio pictorum. The sequence continues at coordinate 18,593,003 of JARLTB010000339.1, forward strand.
AATTGTAATGTTTTAATAAAATTCCCAGAAGGTTGGATTGTGTCTATACTTTGTGCATTGTAACCCAGAAATGGTAGTAAAATATGTGTACCCATTGTAGTGAATTTTTAATAGTAACCGACTACCAATCTTATTATCGTGTAGTCCGACGATTTCTTATTATTGCTCATTCACAACACAAAGGTAAGCATGTAAAACCATGATGATATTCATCACTCGTACCGTCCTTGTTGGAATGATATCATGAAATCATTTCTTTGTCATTTCTATAGCGCCACCTGTGACAGCGCATTTTACGTCCGGAGATACCACACAGATCAAATCTTATCAGCAACTTAGGGTGATCGTGCGTGTACTCCTAGGAATCATTTGTTTGTCGTGTAAGTTTTAGACTTTTTGTTTTGTTTAGTACTACGTTTTTGTGCTACTGAATTTTATCACACGTGTCTTGGAATAGATTGCTATAATGAAAAGTTAGTGACGAAAAATGTAGATCTTTAACAGCTGTTTTAAAGCGGTTATATATTGCCAGACAAAACCGGACTTCTACATGAGATTACATGCTCACTGGTCATCAACCTTTAATGATTTGTTTTCTGATTTTTCAATCAGTTTAATTCAATTTCTCAAATGTTTGCATGCTTTATTACTGGTCTTTATCGCCTCGGATAGAGTGACTTGTTTGAGCACCATCTTTGGGTAATTTGATGTAAAATTGAACTTCGATTTTCCTTTACGACGGAAGGACCTTTAGCCTCTTAAAGGTTATTAAAACTGAAGTGAGTGAAGATCAATAACTGGGTTCCATGATTTATTTCCGTTGTCATCGACAATCGCTCTCCATGCACACCTTTCGTGCAAATATTTTCCCGATATGGTCTTCAATAGCCTGACTATATCACTGTTTGTTTGTAGCATGATACGCTCAGACTGTAAAGGTGTTATAGACACCCTGGTCGCAATCCGGTTAGAAATTATAAATCAATTAATGAACTGAGTAAGATTTATTGACTTTTTATCTTGTTTATGCTTTTCGTTACTGAAATCGACAGGCTGTACAAGCAAACGTGGATATAGTCTCAGACTATAAATGACGAGACTCAATTGGTACCAACTTTGTGTCAGCACAGTGAATGCCGTTAAGGAATCCATTGAAAAACTATTCAATTATACCGATCCAAAATAACGTCTCGTTTACAGAGCCTTGTAGATTCATGCGTGGTAATTGATTACACTATATATTACCTATCCACATTTAACCCGTCAACTACTTCTTTATTATTATTGTTAGTAATATATATAGTTCAGTTATATATATGTGTGGGTAGTCAGTTAATCAGTTCATATTAATGATGAAACCGCTCCGATGGCCTAGTCGTTAGAGCGTCCACCTCGGAAGCGGGATGTCGTGGGTTCGAGCCCAGGCTGAGTCATTCCAAAGACTTACAAAAATGGTACTAACATTGACGCTCAGCATTAGGAGGTTAGTAATAGGACTGGTCGGCCTGGTGTCAGGATAATGTGACTAGGTGGGACATCATGCTACATGTCTGCGGCATGATACCCCAGTGTAAGACATCACTATAAACTGCCATACTGTAGACATCGTAGCAATATGAATGAACACTTGTTAAAGGTACGTTATAAATCCCAATCACACACACACAGACACACACACACACACACACACACACACACACACACACACACACACTAATGTTGAAAAGTTCGTGAATTTACCGACATAGCGATTTTATGGAATACATTGAATATTTTGATCATGAAAACATGAATTACGAGACAACTATGAATTTCTTTGAGATTTCAAAGAAATATGCTATTTTATTCACACCAATAAGGATAGTTAAATTTGATAATATTATAGATTATGAATGCTACGTATCGGGTACTGTATTGAAGAGAACCCATGTCGTTTAATTGACTTAAAATAATTGCGGCGAAAGATTAACGCGATTCTTTTCAGACGATGCCAACGTCTGGGTAAACTGTTCATAACTGTATGTTTGAGCCATAAACCATTTAAATGATACCGCTGTCGCAAGACAAGTACACCTGGATGCCAACGTTTGGGTAAAATGTACATAACTGTAGGATTGAAGCATAAATCATTTAAATGTTATCGCTGTCGCACGACATGTACACCTGAAACAATGAGAATTCAACGAATCAAAAATGCTATAGTGGGTCCCTACAATGGAAATGTTCTCAATCACGAGCATCATATTTTTTTTGGCCCTTAGAAACCTTTCCCGTTGGATAGATAGTGCACAAGTTGCGAGTTATGCTGATTTTGCCAAGACAATTCTAATTTTACACTGCATTTACAAAATGATTTCTTTAAATTGAAATAGTTTTCTGTGTCAATATTAATAATTGTTTTTAAAAAAATCAAATATTATATATGTTTACCATGCTATAAATACATCTAGTGGACCATGCTATACATACAACAGTTTGACGTGGTCCAGGCGTGTTCTGATGCATGCAAAATAGTATAATATCCCCTTTTCATTCCATATCATAAACACGTATTGTACAAAGTAAACTGTGGCCCCGAGTGGTCTAAAGCGCTCACCGTTACAGATCACTGCAATCTCACCTCTTTGGGTTCGAGTCTCAGTCTTGGCTAATGCCCACATGTGAGAAAGCCTGCCGGTAGCTTCTCGTGGGTCGGTGGTTGTTTCCGGGGTTTTCCTGTGTTCTTCCTCCAACATTAATACTGGCCGCCATGTATGGTCTATCTTGTGCTAAGAAATGGCGTTAAACCCTACCACAACAACAAGAACAACAACAACAAAGTAAACTATTGCATAAATAGTTAAAATGGTACGTCTGTGTCTCTAAATTCTACTACTGATACTACTACCATAACTATTACTACTAATACTACCACTACTACTACTACAACTAATTCTACCACTACTATTACTACTACTACTAGTGATACAAAAGAAGAGGTTTTGCATCTGGTGATGGAAATGTTACACGTTTTAACGTATTCCTTGTCGCATTCGTACTTGTTAAAAAGTTAATTGTTAAAACATAACTTTGCGGTAGTTGTGAGATAATGAGTCTACGCTCAAGATGCGTACATAACTGAAATACGGTAGTTGTCATAAAATATAGTTCCACATCCTCTTCATACATAGATTAGCCAATACGAAATCTCGTTTCTTCTTTTGGAGTAGGATGTAAATGGAGAACTCTGACACATCACATAATTTTTAAGTTTATTTCTCTTTATCTTAATCTTTCCTAAAATGTTGTATGCTAAAATAGTACGTTAAGGTTTACAATATCCTGATCCAGAATTATATTTTACATTCCGTGGTCAGCATATGATTTAAAAATTCAAATATACTGTCCATACTGGGGATGTTTTTGCGAGTAGATAATGCGCTCTGATACATTGGATTGTGTAACGATCATTCCGTTTTTCGGTTGGCTATGTGGTGAATACCATCGCACACAAATTCCAAGCGCCTACTGCGACCCCCATGTCCATTAAGATCCTACTTGGGGACGGAAAGAGGCTCATATCCCATGAGGTTCTAGAACTTCAACTTGGAAGAGGTAACTGATAAATATCACACACATTCTACCAAGACGCGGCTTCAGGAATTGAAGGCATCTTCTCTACCCAATCACGTTTACATCACCCGTCACATTTCTGAGTTGTATACAATGGCCTGCATCTCTGCTGATGTGTCTAAAATCAGAGAGTATTGCTGAATCAGACGCAAAAAAATATTAAAATATTTCGTTTTCAAATGTCCAGCCTTGCAGATTATATACACTCAGTCGTATACATTTATTGGGGGAACTACCATATGCAGTAGAGGTCAACATATATTTCTTATCAGCGGTGAATGTCACCTAATGAGTACTTTACCTTTGTTATGATAGTCTTGATTTTGTTCGTTTGTCTAAATTAACCTCGCGTCGGAATAATTCATCTACATCTAGGTCGTAAAGTTCGATCACGGTCTGATATAAAAGCTGCAACCACCTCATCATTAGTGGAGTCTCTTTATTATTGGTAATGAACCATGGTGTCGCCTGGAGAATCAGACGTCTTTTTGCCGTAAATAGAAAAGAAATGCAATGTGCGCTTGAAATCTGTGGCCCGCTATCTAGTCTTGCAAGGTGTTCTTCACCTTATGCAGGGTGGGTTGTAAAAATTCGTGTCGCCTGTTCATGGATTGTCAAACGCTTTAACTCTCACCATCACCTTACGTGATGTGACATCTGTCTTGAAAAATACTATGGTGTATGCTTGGTTTGCAGAAAATGGCTTAAACCATATAAAGAGTCTAGTCACTCTTTCCTTCAAGAGTATTGATTCTGACAATCACCGGAAGCGAAAGTTGCATGACGCGGAATATAACCTGTTGCTCAAGGCCAATCAGGGTTTTATAGATGCTTCTCAAAAAGAGTTTAGGTGTGACACCGGCATCATGATATCAGTATCTGGACGTGACGTTGATGCTTAGCGGGATTTAAACAGTGGTTTTGGGCTTGGTTCGTTGTCTTGACAAATGTCCATTTACAATTTGATTACCGGTCATCTGCATGAAATATAATTTGTCCGTCTTGAACTGTACTCCCAAACTGCAGAAAGAATGTTTGAGTTGGTTACGTTATTTTAGCGACTAAGTAGTGTCTTGATCCTTTACAATTTGAGATGATATATGACGCTCGGTTTCTTTCCTCTCGGAAAGCTTGTATTTTTTTCTCTCACACTAAATCTTAACTAGATCCTGTCATTAACTTTAGTGCTATGCGACTGTAGTCTTCAGTTTTTAAAACCAATTAACCTTTCGTATTAAGCAGGGGATCTAAAACGGTTTGATTGCTGGGTACCATTTCTTAACGCTAGGATAATTTGCATGTGTAATTAATGATTCAAGGTGTATATATAACTGCACACTCCAGATTGTGGAGTGGGCGTGTGATTTAGCCTATTAAAGACTTAAAGTAACGAAGATGTTCTTTTGACATTACACCCACTGACGTGGAAATGAGAGAAGAACCATTTCGTTGTATAAAGACAGTAACTCCAGCAGCAGAAAAGGCGAGCCCACTTCCATTTAGAAGCGTCTTTTTGCTAATCTAACACTTCCTACAAAACCGAAAAATAACGGCAAAAAAGAAAGAAAGAACCAAAGCGTCTAACTAATCGAGAGTTTCTCCTACGGGTTAGTTAATTTTGTTACTATTTTTTTTGTCGTTTGCTTTTATTATTATGCATGTAATTTCTATCCGATGAGGTCTCATCGAGGTAACTCGATTTCTGCTTCTACGAATTAAATCATTCTCTACACCGAGTATTTTATCAAGGCCGATTCGATATATTAATCTAGGATCGTGTAAAGTTATTGTTATAAATCCGTGTCGGGATGACTTAGCAAGACTAAAGATTTTTCTAAATATATTATAACCCATATCTCCGCTACACCAGGTCTGAACATATAAAAACGCGTTAACTATATGTTTATATTGCAAGTTATACAAAGAATCAGAGGCATTATCAACAAAGACAGCAACAGAAATAGCTTTTGGTTTTAACGAATTTATCAACGAAGACCTTTACGATGACCACAGTTATTACAGGTTGATGCGGGCAAGGAATTTCAGGGTGTAGTATCATCGCTAATGAAACAAGATAATGTCAAGAAACGATGAGGACATAATGAAATACACCGTGATCAGGCAATAGTTGAACGACGTAATCGAACACTTACTGAGCATTTAATTGCATATCAATATGCGAAAGAAATAATTGAAGATAAGGCATCTCGAGAATGGGTTGCAAGATTACCAGGTGTGATAAATGCATTAAATAATGAAATTACTCGAACAACCAACATGAAACTCATTCATGCAATCACAACAACATGTACCCGTAGAACGAAATGATTTTCCGAAACAACCAGTATTAGGTAATGCTACTGTCACATATTTATATGAGCCGGGTGAACTTGAAGGTGTAAGAAAAGAGCGACTGACCCTATTTGGAGTGTTACCACACACAAAATATCTAACATAGTAAGATCTCCTGGTAGACCTGTAATCTATAGATAAAATTCAACTGCTTCTCAGCGTCGATTTACACGTGAACAGTTGCAAGTAATACCCGAGGATACACAATTACCACAACGATCACTTAACTAGCACCTCTACGTCTCTTACATTTAACACAGGTCAGCATCGTATTTTCACGTGTATGTGCGCGACTACTATCCTTCCTATCAACAATAAATGGATTATTTTTGTGAATTCTATATTGGATTAATGTTGGATTTGATTCTCTAAAACCGTAAGTTTATTTATTTTATGAAAATAATTGTACTTAATAAAAATCATTGTTAAAGTTTTACAAGCTTGTTAGTTTTCACTCTTTCTGTGTTGCTGCTTATTCGAGCCTAAGCACGTAACATAGAAATTGGTGGCTATCGTCCGGATTGAGATTGAGATTTGAGATAAATTTGAATTTAAATTTGAATTTCCCCTAGTTTTTGAAAATTTTAAATCATTAGTGAGACTGACACGCTTGTATTAAAATGACATCTGAGGTAGAAATATTTCTTTCTAATCCTACCCAGGAGCAACTAGATCTTTTCAAAAAAGACGAGTTTGTTCAACTTGCCAGAAAATACGATCTTTCTGAAGTCAAGGCTTCTTTAACGAAACAAGATATCAAAAAGATTTTGGTCCAGTATTTGGTTGAACAGGATGTTTTGGAACAAAGTGCTTTGATTTCAGTCAGTAAGTCTACACCAGACTCTGACATTAAACTGAAGGAATTAGAATTAAAATTCAAGATGGAATTAGAGTTGAAGAAGCTGGAATTTCAGAGAGAAAGTGAATTAGAGTTAAAAAAAACTGAAATTTCAGGAAAAGGAGAAAGAGAGACAGAAAGGGAGAAAGAAAAGCAAATTCAATTACAAAAAGAGCAGATGCGGTATGAAAAAGTGGAGAAAGAAAGACAATTACAATCTGAAAAAGAGGAGATAGGGACAGAAAAGGGAGATAGAAAGGCAAATTGAATTACAAAAGAGCAGATGCGCATTGATAGAGAGAAAGAGGAGAGAGACAGGAAAGGGAGAAAGTAAGACAATTACAATATGAAAGAGAGAGCGAGGAGAGAGAAAGACGATTTGAATTACAAAAAGAGCAGATGCTAATTGAGAAAGAAATTAAAGTGAAAGAATTAGAGCTGGCAAGTGAAAAACTCCATCATACATCAAATCAAAATTTTGATATAACAAGGAATATTAAATTAGCCCCCCTTTCAGAGAAGAAGAAGTAGACAAATACTTCATTCGTTTTGAGAAAGTTGCTGAACATTTAAAGTGGCCTAGAGAATATTGGACCAATGTGTACTTAATGGTAGGGCTAGTGAGATTTACTGTTCACTGTCCGTTCAGCAAAGTGGTGATTATGATGTAGTTAAAGAATGCATTTTAAAAGGTTATGAGTTAGTCCCTGAAGCTTATAGACAAAAATTCAGAAATTACAGAAAAGAAGCTGGACAATCTCACGTCGAATTTGCTAGAGAAAAAGAGCAGATGTTTGATAGGTGGTGCTTGGCCAAGAAAGTCGAACAAGATTATCAAACTCTCAGGCAAATTATTTTAATTGAAGAGTTCAAAAACGGTGTCCATAGTGATGTTAGGACTTATCTTGATGAGCATAAGATTGAAACCTTGGAAAATGCTGCTCGAGCTGCTGACGAATATTCTTTGACACATAACGTTTCTTTAGTTAACAAGACTTCTACTCAACAATCTTTTGGCAGAAAAGTATTTCCGCCTAATTCAAGCCCTTCTAAAACTAAAACTAACACAAATTTCAAAAATCAGAATTCAGAGAAGTTTGATTCTAAATCCTTGTCTCTTCCGACGTGTACCTATTGCAAGAAAGAAGGAAACGTTATTTATGATTGCTACAAATTGAAAAATAGGCATCAGAATCAAGACAGACCTGTTCGAAATGCTCTTATTTCCAAGAGGTCAAGGTCACAGTCATGTATTGAAAGCAATACATGTGTTGGGTCTAATAAACCCCGGTCTGATTTTATTATGGAGAATTATGAACCATTCATATCGAAGGGTTCTATATCACTCTTGGGTGATTCGGCTAATCCAATCCCTATTAAAATTTTAAGGGACACAGGAGCTTCTCAGAGTCTTTTATTATCAGGTACTTTGTACTTTTTCTGAGAAGTCTTCTTCTAATGAAAGTGTTCTTATTCAGGGAGTAGAGTGCGGCTTTGTTAATGTTCTTCTCTATTGTGTAAATATGTCATCATACTTAGTGTCAGGACATGTGACAATCGGAACAGTCTCGGTTTTACCCGTTGAGGGCATAGATGTATTGCTAGGCAACGACTTAGCTGGAGACAAGGTTGTGGTTAATCCACTTGTAACTGACAAGCCTAATTTGGATGAGAAAGTTGATCCAATTGAAAAAGAAATCCCTGATATATTTCAAGCTTGTACAGTTACCAGAGCTATGGCAAAGAAAGCTCTTGAGAATGAAGTTGCAAAGGGCAGTATTCCCTTTGTTGACACATGCATGGGTCAGGTTTATGTTATTGAGGGCAATATTCCCTTATCTGACATCTGCGTGGGTCAGGTTTATGATGTTAAAGGAGTCAGCATTCCTTCAACTGACGCTTGTATAGGTCAGGTTTTTGATGAGGTCACTTTTACTTTTGGTTTAGATCAATCAGAAGGTATTGATCATAGTGGTCCTCTTTTGACAACTCACTCTCTTTATTCTAATCAGGGCGATGATCTTGAGAATGATGTTAAAGGGGGCAGCATTCCTTCAACTGACGCTTGTATTGGTCAGGTTTTTGATGAGGTCACTTTTACTCTTGGTTTAGATCAATCAGAAGGTAGTGATCATAGTGATCCTCTTTTAACAACTCATTCTCTTAATCAGGGTGATAAACGACAGTCACTTGTCGTCGAACAGGAAAAAGATCCTGAGATCTACGGTTTGTTTCAAAGGGTCATAAATGAGACTGAAATTACTGAAGTTCCTGTCTGTTAATTCATTAAAAATGGAATTCTTATGAGAAAATGGAGACCTCCCGAGGTACCTGCTGGTGATTAATGGTCAGTGAACTATCAAATAGTAGTTCCAAAACCTTACAGACAGGAAATACTTAATCTGGAACATGAAACTCCTCTGTCTGGTCATTTAGGGATTAATAAAACGTATTACAAGATCTTGACTCACTTCTATTGGCTAAAATCAAAAGTGATGTTGTCAAATACTGTAGATCTTGTCGTACTTGTCAAATGGTATGAAAACCCAATCAGAAGATACCTAAGGCTCATCTGCAACCTATTTCTGCCTTTGACGAAACATTTAGTAGAATTATGGTAGATTGTGTAGATTCCTTACCCAAGACCAAGTAATCAATTAAAGTTAAAACCGAAACTATGGTTTGAAAGAACTGAAAGGGAGAGAACTTTTGAGTCTGATAATGGAGTTGTGTTATTCTTGTTAATTCTTCTTACTTTTCTTCAAACAAGATATTACGGCCCTTACAAGGTTAAGAAGAAAATTAATTAGTTAAATTATAGTATTAGTGCTCCTGGGATCTAAATAAATTATAGCAGTACCAGTATATTGAAAGAAATAGCCATGTTAAATATGTAATTAATTTAGTTGTGCCTGTACTACATAGTGAAGAAATATCATCGGATTTTACTGATATTGGAGCGACGAATTGTTGGAATTTAGAAATTATGAAAAAATCTAGACCAGAAACTTTCCCATTTGCAAGTGCAAGAAAGAAATGAACTGAAAGTTATTATTATATGAGCACTTATGTCCATATATTCTTACAATGACAAACAAAATTTTCATGACGTTGAAATTGAAAATTCAAAACAGCATCCATGCAGGATGAGTCCACTCAAACAGGAATAATTGAAAAAAGAAATTCAATATTTGCTTGAGAATGATTTTATTAAGCCCAGTAAAAGTGATTAGAGTTCACCATGCATACTTGTTTCAAAACCAGATAAAACTTTCCATATGTGCACTGATTATAGGAAGGTGAACAGAGTGAAAAAAAAGATTCATTCCCATTACCAAGAAATGATGATTGTATTGATAAAATTGGGAATGCCAAGTATGTCACCAAATTTGACCTTCTGAAAGGATTTTGGCAGATTACACTAGGGAAAGAGTAAAGGAATCTCAACATTGTGACTCCAAATGGACTCTACCAAAATAAAGAAAATCCATTTCAACGTCTAATAAAAATGTGTATCTCTGGTCTAGAAATTTGTGACGTCATCATCTACAACGACACCTGGAGAGAACATCTAGCAACAATTCAATAATTCTTTAACAGACTCACTAATGTATGTTTGACAATTAATTTATCTAAATCTGAGTTCTGATGTGCTAGTGTGGCTTTTTAAGAACATGTTGTGGGACATGGACAATTTAAAAATTTGAGGCTATTTCTTGATGATATAATTGCAGACGCTCTTTCCCGTGTATAACAATTTATTATACTGTGTAATTTAAACTAGTTCTTTTAACCTGAGATGTAAATTGGTTTGTGATAAAAAGAAAGTTTTATCATATAAACCTTTCTTTTTATTTTATGGGGGAAGGTGTTACGTCTATTGGATTTAAATTATTTATTTTTGAATGTTAGATCCAAATTTGTCATTCTGTCTTTCATATTCATTAATTGGGAGATTTTTCTGGTAAATTCAGGCTGACCTAGACTCTAACTGTAAACAAGTTTTGACCTTGGCTTGTTGACCTAATTCCTGACCCTGCTTTAAACATTGTCAACAAGCTTCTAAAACTATTGGTTAATTTCAAGGACAACTTTTTATTTTTAGTTCTTGGGGGTAGGAAATATCTAGATCATTCTATTAATACGTGACTTGGTGAAGGTAGACTCTTCTTCTGACCTTCTATCAATTTGTAGAAAATCACGTGATCCCTTGTTTACATATTAAAAACGGGTATTTAAATCATTGTACTGGAAGAGAGATTCAGTAGAATTTGGGCTTTTTATAAAGTTAAGTTGTGTATTTATGTTTGAGTGTTAATTTTAATTATATTGTTCTGGACATTGTGTCATTTCGTCATAGAAAGAGGAATTATTTGGAAATGAACCTGAATTCATAATTTCATTTCATTTGGATGATTATAAAACAAGAAGTGCATCACGTGACATTGTCAGCCATTTTGTATTACATCATCAAGATTCGAACCTGGAACTATTAGAACATTTATTTATCAGGACTCTCGCAAATTCCATTAGTGGATTATTTTTGTGAATTCTATATTGGATTTGATTCTCTAAAACCGTAAATTTAATTATTTTATGAAAATAATTGTACTTAATAAAAATTATTGTTAAAGTTTTACAAGCTTGTTAGTTTTCACTCTTTCTGTGTTGCTGCTTTTTCAAGCCTAAGCACGTAACATCAATTTTTACTGTTTCTGCTAGTACCATATATTTTACTGTGAAAAAAAATCCGATTATCGAGATAGGTATTTATGTTTCCCGCTCGTTTGTCATTCATCGTAGCATTAACACTATTATTGATTCGGAATGTTGACCATACGTGAGATGCGCCATCGCTGCTAAACTCTTTCTTGGCATCACGAATTTTATCAATTACATCTTTATTCTTCGTATCAACACAAATTTGTATTGGTAAGTCAGGAGGTATTATATCGAAATTGAAATGCGTTTTCCAAGGCTTGATTTTTGATAATCTCTCAAATTCCTCGATCCTATAATTAAGACAAGTATTTAAAGAAGAAATATTATATATACAATGACTCAAACGATGAATCAGTGCAGGTGGTTCATGATAGGGTCTTGAACTCCTTGCAATAAATCATGTATACATGAATTATGCGGATTTCATTCACAAAGTGTGCGGCGAGGAATATTAGGTCCGAACCGTGTTTACAATGTGTTTTTGGAGCTAGAGGAAAAACACAGCTTCATGTGCATTGTGGTCGTAAGCAATATCGAGAGCATTAACGGTATTATGATCATAGAAATAACGACCTTGACAGAGTCAAGGAAAAAATCATGAGAACCGCAGACATTATATATCAAGATTCTCAAGTAACAATCCAGACAAGTAATGATTTAAACAAATATATATATTTGTATATTTGTATACAAGAATTTGTAAAGTATCCCACGATCAATAATTATGAAGCATCTCGTGATGGTGTAATCAGACACTGTCGGTTGAAAAGACCAGTGTGCACTGTCAATAATACTGGTTATCCCATATTCACTGGTGAAAAAAATATATCTTTATCACAAAATAATATACGAATGTTTCAATGGGGTGATCAAAGATGATAATGTGATCGATCACATTAACGGTAGAAAAAGCAATAATGATTTATCTAATCTTAGATATGTCATACAAAGTCAGAATTAATTATATGGGTTTACAGGAAGGTATAAAAAAATTGCGAGACCTATTAAATCCATCACAGAAACTGGTGAAGAAAATATATTTAAATCTGTGTCCGCAGCAGTTACATATTTTGATATGAATCCGAAATGGATATATTTTAACCCAGAAAATATTACCAAATCCGCCATCTCTAAAATATATAGAGATAAAATTCGGTTTGAATTTATAGACTAAACAGAGGCCGGCAAATGGTGGGTAATGACTGTCATGTATCCTTATTCAGTAAGTCAGAGTTACCTCGCTTGTTACTGTCAACCTTGAAGGGTATTTTTGATCGTTAGTAGAATATCTGACTCATTATTCTAAATTATGTCAAGCATGGAGTTAACTATAATGTATATTAACCAAGACGGTACAAAGCCAACAACTGTTTTTACTCACCTGTAATCAATCTTGAATACACCACTTCTAGACTGACTGATAAATTGTCATGCCTCTTTTATAGTCCCGATAAAACCTTCACAGAGACTTCTCCAGAAAATTGGGAAGAAGTGGACGGATTTATCAGTTGGTCAGTAATGTTAAGTTTCTGTTACTTGTTTTAAGACATCAAAACGTAAAGGTAAGCAAACAAATTTAGTACTACTAACGCTTTAACGAATACTCACAAAACAACTGATATATGATCAAAGACATGAAGAATACAACAACATAAGAATAGACTGACTAATAAATCGAGTTATCTCAGATTTACTGCTGAAAAAGAAATATTTTTGTCACCAACTAATATACGAATTTTTCGATGGGGTGATCAAAGATAAGTCGAGTTGTATATTTCAATTTTAATGTCGGAGTCAAACACATAAAAACGCAAAGATTGGCAAAGGTCTGATTAGAATCATGGTTTTGGTTTGGGGCATTCTTGCTGCTGCTTTTACGTTTTTTTTCTTCTTGTTCCATGCCCTTTTGATTTTATATTCTCGTCCTCCATCACACTACTATTCAATCTGATTAAAATCAGATCTAAACTGTAAAACATGAAGATCTGTTAGCGACCGCTTAGGGTCATGTTCTGGAAACTTCTTTTTTATTACCATAATTGATAATTCTACCAACTAATCAGATGAAATCTTTCATCTTTTCGTTCTGAGACTGAGCAGTGCGGACAAAAAGCATAAATGTGAACCGAACTATTTGATTCACTTTACGATTTTTAAAACCTACATTTCCGTCGGGTAATTCAAAGACGACGAGAACATGATCCATAACTGGTAGTCATCGTATCCTCGTGTAGGACAAAAGAGATCTGATTTCAATTAAATTGCTTCACTGTTTAAACCATTAGGTGTTGTAGTCATCTCAATTTGACCCGGTCACGAGGTGCTCTCCGCCCTGTAGAATGCAACGGTTTATTTTGACTTTACAATTTTACAGTGGTCTGCCATTCTGGCAAATCGATTACGTAGAAGCAGAATGCACATCTGGAGTTCTATTCTGTTGTTAGAACATTTCCCCCTCTCATTTTGGTGGTGATATAAGAGTTATATTTATGCATTTTTGGTAGGAATTTAAAGGTAATAGTTTTTTTTTGAGCTTATGAGTTCTGAGAGTGATTAGTTGTCTGTGTGTATTTCGGCGACAGTGCACAGTGTGTACTTAGGGCTAAATGATGATCGGTTTACAGTGCAGCCTCTCTAATAAATGCCTGTGAACCTTTGACAATAACTGCAGAGTTAAGTCATCTTTGGAGGTAGTTTAGATTAACATATGATTTGCATTGATTGTCAAACAATGGAAAGGTCAGTACTGAGAAATAAATGTAGAGAACATATCTTAAAATGAATTGTTATGTTTGTCCATCTGTATATAGTCTACTGGTGGACTAAAACTGAATTGGAGGTTATACCTAACACATCCCAACCCAAGTGACATATTTCAGACATGGTGTAGTTTGTATCTACCAATGACAATCTTGAGTAGTGACTTTATTTGTGTTACCTGCATATATTATTTCATATAAACTGTACAGAATTTTAACATTGTTTCGTTCAAGATTGTATCATGTTGTATTTTATGTTTACATTGATTTGGAAGGGTTTATCTTTCTATTGTTTTTGTGCAATTCATTTAACACTGTCTCGAACATTTGCCTTATGTCTGCACTAGATTTCTATCATTGAAGTGATGTGACGTAAGCCGCAACAACATATATTATAAGGCAGTTCATATCATGTGACGTTCAGATTGAAGTATTGCAATAACATATTTTCATACAAACATATCATCACTCCAACGGATATGCTATCGCGCAGAATAGAAGACGGATTTAAGATTCTGTTGTTGAAACGAATACCCCAATCAATAAACAAACAGTTAGAAGAAATCACTTTATAAATAGTTTGAGCAGTGTCTCTGTTGTTTTATTTTTTAGAGAGGTATACATTTCCCTGTAAGTGAAATTTAGATTTTGCGGCATATTGTCCTTTAGTAGCTTCACATTCCTGACCGGGCTCTGTCGGCTGCACATATCCGACTCCAATGAAATCCGTCTCGAAGTCTTATAATGTTAATATGGGACTACTTAAACTCATTTTCTAGTCCTCCATTTGTGAAATGAGGGACTCGGGATCATTTTGTGATTGCTGAAGTTGTTGTTGTCAAAGAAAGAAAAGTATTGTTATTTTTGTTGTTTTTCCTCTCCTTTTATGCATCGTCTACTTGTACGTCCAAGGCTTCCCTCACCAATTGGTTTACCAGTTTGAATGTCATTACATTCTTCTTAATGGTGTATTGTTTTTAATTATTTGTAATTGTATTTCTTCAAACCAGGCAAAGAGGTGCGTACTCTCATTATTTTGGAGTTTGAATTCTTAAAATAAAACAAAAGTTGCCGGAAATTTTCTAGCTGATTTTTTTCTCTCGCGGTTGTGAGGTTGACAACGAATGGCGTAAGATGATGATAATTACGAAATTGAATTATAGTCGTTTTTGGTCATTTGGCCATATACGCCTGGTGAATCAATATACTCAAAGAAATATATCATATACATTACAAAAGTCAGTTTGATGCCAAGTTAGGAAAGGATATAGCGAAAAACATCAAGCATCACCGGAATCATGCAAAATCGTCCCCAGTTTTTCTTTGGTGGGACTGTCGCTATTGGCCAATTTTCTGTAAGCCACTCATTTGTCAAGTTACAATTTATTGATTTCATTTAAAATTAGAGTTTCATGATCAGAGTTTACATAATGTGCCCCATGTGTCCATGTATGAATATTTCTCTCTGTATATATCAGAGTTAAGTGCATGGCAGAAACACCTTGAAGGTTGGTGTCTCAGATGTAATTGTTCAGTATTTCACACATAATGAGGGTTGAGGTTCTTGTTGAATTCCAAATATACAACTTATTGACTGACAGCTGAAGGTATATGGGTGGAGTTTGACGACACGACAGTTGGCATGGGTTGCACAACAATTTAGTGGTTTTGTAACGTGCCCGTAGGTGGTATTTTTTAATTCAAGTGCGATCAATTTAACATTAAATTTGATTGGTTGAAAATGCATAGTAATACACAGATCATTATAACAACGTACTTATCCGAGTAGACGGTGATATTTGACCATATTATAGTCAATGAGGGAAACTGCTATGATTCCTCTACTGGAAGATTCAAAGCTCCTGCGAGAGGGCTGTATTCCTTCTCTGTAACTGTATTTACGAGATGAATTCACGTTCATTTATATATTATGAAAGACAAGGATGAGATCGGAAGGGTGTATTAGGGAGACGGAACAGGGTCAGTCATGGTTGTAACTGTCATGGACAAGGGTCAAGTGGTCTGTGTTAAGAAGATGCCTGGCCATTCCCAAACTGTTCACGGAAACCACTGGTCGACATTCACTGGCCTTCTACTCGATCGATTTTGATTAGATTCAATGCTTGTATTCAACGTTTTAACATAGAACTTTGAAATCAATTGTTTATAAATTTGTTTTGAAGCTGGTTGAATTGGACTTTTTTAAAACAAACTGTATGTGCCAATCTGCCTTTACACAAAAATTGTAATGTTTTTAATAAAATTATTAGTAGATTTGATTGACTGTATCTAAACTTTGTGTAATATAAACCAAAAATTGCTAGTAAAAGATGAGTACCCATTGTAGTGAATTTTCAATAGTAACCGAATACCATTCTTCTCATCGTGTAGTCGGACGATTTCTTATTATTTCTTATTCACAACACAAAGGTAAGCATGCATAACTCTGATGAGGTTCATCACTGGTAACGTCTTTGTTGGATTGATAAAATTAAACCATTTGTTTGTTATTTCTCGAGCGCCACCAGGGATTGCACATTTTACGTCTGGAGATTGCACGCAGATCAAATCTTTGTAAATCATGCAGACTGGGGAGCTAATAAAAACAACAGTCTCATAACGTAAGGCTTGATGGCTTAAGAACCATGCCTGGAATGTGGTGATGCATATTTATATATTTCTTGTACGTATATTATTACTAAGTACATAAGGATA